>VZRH01001152.1:279586-335126 GCA_013397555.1 Urocynchramus pylzowi
TTTCCTTTTTTTTTTTTTTTTCTTCTCCCCCCTAAATTTAGGCAGTACTGCCAATATTAAGAATTGAGCCCAGAGTTTTGTTGGGCTTTTTCCCCCCTCCTTGTCTTTTGGGCGGGCAAAGGAAAGTGTACAAAGCAGTGAGTAATTAAATGCACGAGGAAATGATATTTCAAAGGAGACATGGTACGTTTGGAGGGGCTGTTTGCTGAGTGTTTACACCAGTGGCTTTGAATTTATCTTCATCTTGCAGCAGGTGCAAAATCTTCAGGGGAGTGTGGTGCTTTGCAAGCGGTTTCTGAGCAGGGACTCACATCCTCACCAGGATAATTTGCACTGGGGTTTGAAGGGAGACAAAGAAATCCTGGGTGGGGAAGGTGGTGGTGGCCAGAGTCCTCCTGACCAGGGTGCTGGACACTCCTCTTGTTTTCTAGTCTAATTAAGCCACCCTTGGATCACTAGCAGGGAGCATGTCAGGTATGATTCTGCCCTGAAATGGAGCACCTTGCCTTTCCTATCTGCTTCCCTCTCCTTGGATTTTGTGGGCTGTGGGGAGAAGTTACTTCTCGCTGGATAGAAGTAATTTATTCCAATTTTTCATCCTGGTGTTGTGCCCTGCCCACTGCTTGGGTGCAGACTCCCTGGGAATCCCCATGGTCCACATTTCTCCCTTCAAAACTGCTTGGGTGAGCATTCAGAAATCCACTCACTTTGTTGCAACCAGAAACATCTTTAATCAAAAATATATAGAGAGATCATCTTAATGTATGAAGCATCTATTAGGGGAGAGAGATCTGGGGAGTGAGTTTAGTCTCAGCCATGCCTGGTTACCATCTTCCTCCTGGACTTTTTGCACCCCACAAGACACAAACCAGGACTTCTCCTGGGTGCTGGGGCTCTCAACCATCCATAAAGGTCTCGTATTCCTCACCCAGCTTCCTCCCCTTGATAAAGGACGTTGATACCAGCTTGTTTGGTGCACCTGGAGTTTCAAATCCGCTCCTGGAGATGACAAGGAGAGGAGGGAAAGCCCAGACTTAGCCAGGTCAACTCTCATTTGTGGCATTGGGTTTATTTGGGGCTGCCTGAGCTACTGAGCTGGGTTTGGATCCCCTCCCTGGGCTGAAGAAGGAAGGGATCAGTTTGTTTCACCTCTGGACCAGTGTGAAGCCCTGGAGAATTTGCTGAGGTGGGTTTGGTTAGCAGGGCCTTGCTGAAAATAAATTTGCTTGTGGTTTTAAAGGCTTGGAGTGAAGCTGATTCTCTCCAGATAGGTGTTCAAATGCAGCACAGCAGTGCTGGAGCATCAGTGGTCTGCAGAGCAGGGAAAGAGATGGAAAACAAAAGGCCAGTCCCTCTCTTTAAATGCTTTTCCAGCAGTCTCCCTTCAAACCTGGCAGCTAACTGGTCGTGAACAATAAAGAGCTGAGCTGGAAACCCAATTTCTGCTCGAGCAGAAGCCCCCTTGTTTTGGTTCAGTTGGTCAAAACCAAACATCAGGCACTTCTAGAGGTCAGTGATTAGCAGTGATGGAAATGAGAGAGTGCAGGAGGGAAGGGAGTTGCAGGAGACTTGGAGCAATTGTCCCTTTCCTTAAGCAGCCAAGCTCAAACTCATGGAACTGTAAAAGGATTTTTGCTGTTTCAAGCCCCTTTGCTGCTCTCCTCTGAGTCATGGGGAGGGAAGCAGGGAAGTCACATGGACCAATGGGGATGTGAAATCCTAATTCCTCCAGCTCCACTCTGGCTGCAGTTGGGTGAAAGCTGCCATCATACCTGGGATTTGGGCTCTTTGTGAAAAGGGGATAATACTTGTCTCACTCATAAGGGATTTATGATTTAATGTTTGCAAAGCACTTTAAGACCCTGGATTGAAAGGTGATTTATAAGGGTGAAATCCAGCGTTGTCTCGTCCATTGTACATTTGATTTTGTCCACTTATCCTCCTGGGGACTTTTTATCCTGGGGGCTTTTTTTCCTTGCTTTTTTTTTTTTTTTTCTTTTTCTTTTTTTCCCCCTTTTTTTCTTTTTGCATTCATGTCATAACTTCAAGCCAAGCAGGGGTTGTGGCAGGCACAGTATGCCCAGCAAGAGGAGGATTTTGCCTCCCATGGAAGTGCTAACTTATGCTGATGATATGAATAAAGATTGGAACAGAAAAAAAGAGGATTGCAAGGTGAGGGGCACAGGGGATTGGCGATAAAGCTGTGAAATAGGAGTGGGATGGCTGTTTAGATGATCCATGCATAAGGAAAGATGCTTCATAAATAATCAATTTACTTGCTCCTGTTGGTCTCAGTGATGGGGGTATTTTCCAGCAGATCAGCCACTTCTCCTGTCCTACAAATCCTGATTGGAGCATCCCCTGTGCAGGCTCCAACCTGGGGATGCTGTGGTGGGGCTTGGTGCCCTGCCTGGGGAGCAGAGGTTGTGCTGAGCATGAGGTCCCTGCCCTGGCCCCAGCACCTCCAGCAGCAGCTTTAGGCAAATCACAGGGTGTGCAAGGGGTAACTTGGATCCATTTCCAATTCAGTTTTCAAATTGATGCTTTTTTAATCTCACTTTGCTGATGAGGTGACAAGGGCTGGGGTACAAGTGGGGAGAGGCTGCTTCCAAAAATCAAGAGGTGTCCTCACCTGAATCCTGAGCAGGGCTGTGATCACCTCTGCCAGGAGGTGGGTCATCTCAGCTTGCACCAGAATGGACTGTGCCCTCTCCTTGCCATGGGCAAACTCTCCAAGTGGTGCATCCCAAGCCCTGGAGAAGGATCTGGCTGCCTTGTGAGGTGTCTGTCATTCTCGTGGAGCAGAGCAGGGTGCTGGCACAAGGTGTTGGATGAGGGGGCCATGGAGGATGCAGAAGGGCAGCCCCCAGGTCCAGGGCCATTCAGGGGTGCCTCAAGGATGCAGGCTGAAAGCACTCCTTGCTTGGGCAGTGGAGACCTGTTGGTGATCTGGGACAGTTCTTGATCATCTCCATCAGTAGAAGGCGTCTCATTTGGACACCTGACATTCCCAGTCTGCATCCAGTAAGAGCAGCTGAATCTTCTGGGGCAGCCAGGTCTCTCTGTGTTGCACAGCTTCCCCACATTCCCTGTGAAACTTGGGGATTCTGTCTCACCCAGCTGCTGTTGATGGTGACTCAGCCATCCTAACCCTGTCCTGACCCACGAGGGTTTCACAGTGGGTTGCCAAGCCAACCAATGTTGACAAGAAGTGATGGTGGTGTCAGCAGGGGAGCACAGCAGGTGTGATGAGTGATTCCAGGGAGGAGAAGTTTCCAGGGAGAGGGTCTGTGTAGGGCTTTGAGCAGGTTTTCTCCCTCCTCTAGCCAAATGATGGTGCCAGTCACGGTGTGATGGGAGCCCTGGGGTGTGCAGATGCCTGCTGAGCTCCCATCCTTATTTTCAATGCCTGCCTTTCCCTTGCTGGTGCTCCCCTGCCTCGTGCTGAGAAAGCCCTGGGTACAGCTTTCCCTTTTGGCCCTGCACCCAGCCCTGTGTGTGCCTTGCAGGTTCCATGAAGAGCCCTGTGAACAAGACGGCGCTGACGCTGATCGCGGTCAGCTCCTGCGTCCTGGCCGTGGTCTGTGGCTCGCAGCTCTCCTGCCCGCTGACCGTCAAGGTGACGCTCCACGTCCCCGAGCACTTCATTGCTGATGGTAAGACCCTCCTATTGAGGCATGGTATTACCCTATTGTGGTAATAATTAGCATTGACTCCATGATTCCAGAGTGCTGATCCATCACTGTATTATACTACACTTATTAAGAAACCCATCGCCCTTACAGACAGTCCAATGCAGTTTTGACCTAATTGGTCCTTTAATTAAAACACCATCCCCATTGGCTAATTAAGAAATCACCCTTTGGTAAACAAATCTCCATAACACATTCTACATATTCACAACAACAGGTGCAGCAAGTGAAGATAAGAATTCTTATCATTCAATAGGAATTGTTTGTCATTTTTTTCTCTGATCTTCTCACAGCCTTCCCCAGCACAATGCCTGGAAAGTTGTGCCTGCTCTCTGTGGCCAGAGAGCTGCAGCCACACCCTGCTGCTGCCCCTCTGGGTGTGTTTGGGACATGGAGATCCCTCTTTTTAGGAATGCCCCAGCTGTGTTTGACTGCAGGGATGTCCCTTTCCAAAAGCACATCTGCGAGCCTGAGGCCAAAATCTCAGTCATGTCAATTAATATTACTGTTGTTATCATTGGTGCTAATTGTGTCTGATGGATATTTCTGTTCTCCTCAAAACTCGTTGAGGAGCCCTGGGAGCTGCACAGACAGGCAGCAGCAGAGTTCCTGCAGCAGCAGAGCTGCTCATCCCAGGCCTTGCAGCAGCATGGAGGGAAATTGCTGGGGTTTGAGCAAAGGCAGAGATGTTTTGATAAATTAGACGAGTGCTGCTGTCACTATTTATTGCTTCCTTCAACTGGGCTCCTTGCATTTGTTGTGTTTCACTGACCTTTTCTTTATAATGTGCAGTGAGCATCGAGTGCAAGTTTTCAGTAACATGAGGGCAAATTTCATTTTCTTCCAGCAGACAGGACCCATTATTCAGTCGGTTCCAATTCCTCAGCTCCTGCACTCGTCTCACTGCTTGGGGCGTGCAGAGGGGGCACTTTCTCTCTGCCAGAAATGTGCTGCATGCAGCAGTGCATCATCAGCTGCTGGGGTGTCCTTGTTCAAGGCCAATTGGGACAGCCCCCTGCTTTGGGAGCTTTGGAGTGGAGGGCAGCTCTTGGGGATTATTATTTTGGGGAGGGGGAGATGGTTAAAGACACACAATGGCATGAGAGCTGCAGGGACCGGTGGAGAGGGGTTGAAATCATCCCCCCGTGGCAGAATTGGAGTCACCAGTGTGTATGAAGTGGGATTAGCCCTGCTAAGAGTGGTCTCTGGGTAGCTGGGATAGCCCAGTGGTCACAGCTTGGCCCTTGTAGGAAAGAAGAGGAGAGCACCTACTTTGTGTTCACACATTGGAGGAACAGAACCAGTGCAGTGGAGACATGAAGATAACATCAAGGTGTGGATGCCACATCCCTGGGA
Organism: Urocynchramus pylzowi; assembly: GCA_013397555.1. Taxonomy (NCBI): domain Eukaryota; kingdom Metazoa; phylum Chordata; class Aves; order Passeriformes; family Fringillidae; genus Urocynchramus; species Urocynchramus pylzowi. Next base: position 284,635 of record VZRH01001152.1, read on the forward strand.
GTGTTCAAGGCCAATTTGGATGGAGCTCTGATCAACCTGGTCTGGTGGAAGGTGTTCCTGCCCATGACAGGGGGGTGGAACAAGAGTATGTTTAAGGTCCCTTTGAAGCCAAACCATTCTGTGATTTAAGGATTTGAAGCAAGGGACTTGTCTACACCTTGACGTGTTTCTAAAAGGTTTTAACAATTGTCCAAGGCACACATGAATATTTGAAATCTTCACAGATGGTTCCAAGTAGCTGGAGAACAGAAACTCCTGCATTTGGGGCATGAGGTTGCTCCAGTGCTAACTTGTGTCCCTTTGGGATGGGCCTGGCCAGTTCAGCACTTGGACTGGGAGCTCACACTGGTTCTGGTACTTGCTGAAGGTCAGCCAGGAAGGCAGTGATGGAGACAGGACTTCAGCATCCTGCTCCCAGCTTGTGGTTCTGGCCCGGGAAAGACAGTGTGTCCTGAAAAAGAAAATAAACAAAATGCAATGAGACTCCCTAGGATGAAAGTGGAAAGCTGAACCTGTGCTTGTCACCAGCAAAGGAGTGGCAATGCAAATTATGCAAATGCGGGGAGCACTCAAATGAAAATGACAATGAAATACCAATAAAGCAGATTAATATCCTTGAAACTGGGGGGAATGGGATGATCTCCAGTCCCGACTTAATGACTTTTCTGAAGAGAAAGTGGCAAGAGGACTGGTAACAACGGTTTGGAGAAGAATTAAAATGAGCTTTGTAATGAAACTGTAAAATATAATTACAAACTGCGAGAACTTTTTAAATATTTTTTATGAGAAACAGTCAAATTCTTCGCATAGAAGCAGCCAAGACATTTTGCAGTGGCTATCACTTTCCCTGAAATCTCAGCATTTTATGCAATGACAGTCTCTTGCCTGAGAAGAGAAAAAGCTCTTAAAGTTGTCCCTTCTTTTTGAATAACAACAAATCCCAAGGCGCCACCCAACTGGCAGCAAAATATTACAAAGCATTTAAAGACATCGCAGAACTGAGCTGGGTTGGGAAATTTCAATGATACCCAGGAAAAGTGTGGCTGGATGTGTTTGCCAAGGCTCAGCACCTGCAGCTTGATGCTGATGGAGAAGAGGGGACCCGCTCCTCCCTGGAGATCTCCCGTGGGGGATTAAATCTGCTTTTTACAGGGTGCTGAAGGGGGTTGGCATCAGCATCCCTGTGGCATCGAGGTGACAACAGAGCTGACGTGTTTGGCCTGGCAGAGTCTGGGAGCTTTGATCAGTCTTGAAGCAGCTTCTGGTGTGGCACCCGAGAGCGGCACCGTGTCTCGCGCGTGTCGCCGCGCGCTGACGGCGTCTGGTTCCCGAAGCTGCTCCCTTTGGTGCTGCACAGGGTGATAAGGCAGGCTCTGCGAGAAGGCAGCCATGCTGCATGCACAGGAGATGTTCCCATTCGAGGGAGTGGTGCCCTCTCCTTCCCTTTTGAAATGTGGAATTTCAATAGGCACCGGGAGCCAAGGAAAATCTGAAAGCGGAGCTGCTACCGGCACCTCTGCAGGAGAAGCCAAACAAAGGCAGAGGCTGAAAGAAATCGCTCTCCTAGACGATGAGAACTCAGCTTTGAAGGAAACTTTAAATAGATGCCAGCCAGTTCTGGCGTGCCAGCAGCCAGAGCCAAGAAAAGAAAGAGGGGGGAAGCTTCCCCAAATGTCTCCAGCTTTGGAGAAGAGCAGCTTTTCCTGCTGCAGCAAGAATGGCGTTAGAGAAAGCAGCTCCAGAGCCTGCTGGAGTGGTGGGGTGGGAAAGGGGAGGGGTAGGATTGGGACCAGAAGCCAACTGGCAGCCAAGCTGGGAGGATATATTCCAAGCAGCAGTTTTATAATAACCAGCCTGTCTCTATTGCCCTTTTTTCTCCCTCAGTTTGTTTTCTTCCCTTCGTTCATTTGATGGGGTGTCCCTGCCTCTCTCCCCACTGAGCAGTTATTGCCTGGTTTGCACAGCTGCTGTGCCTTCACTTCATGGAGCAGCTGGATCCAGGAGAGCCTGGCAGGAGCTGCCTTGGTTGGCAGGGAGGGCTGGGACCTCCTGCTTCCCAGAAATGAGTTGGTGCCTCTAAATCCTCTCTTCGGACACAGTGCTTGGAGCATCCTCTCCTCCCTTCTGCTGCTCCAGGGTTTGTGTTTCGAGGCAGCCCCTGCCCGTGCTGAGCTGAAGGAATTGTTCTGATTTCAGAGGTGGCTCAGATTTATGGAAAGAACCGTAGTGGCTTTTATGAGGATATGGAAATGCAAGGCATTATTTAGAGGACCCTTTAGCTGTGTCAAAGGGGGGAAGAAAGGAAAGAGAGTCCCTCCATCTGGGTAATAAAATCTCTTATGAATATGGGAGCCACTCAGCTCTACATTCAATAGTTGTTTTTAGGTTTTGATTTTTTCTTGTAAGTAATAATTCAAAAAAAGTAGAGCTGGAGCAATGGGAATGGCTTGCAGGGAAGGCAGGGTGGAGAAAGATACTCAGGAGGGCTCAGCCTGGAGTACGTCCTTGCTGCACAACAGTATGAAATATAGTATCAATTAAAGCTTCCCATTTTTACAGCCTGTGAGAGGTTATATACGGTGTGGGTGGATGTTTGTACTTTAGTGGGAGAGGTGGGTGAGATCCTCCAGTGGTGCAGAGGGAAGCAAGAGCTGTGTTTAGCAAGGGGCTTGTAGGGCTTTGTTTTATAAGTGGAAATAAAGCAAAGGGCGTAAAGCAGGTTTTTGTCAAAGACATCTTGGGCATTTACAGCCTTGTTCCCTCCTCTTCTGAGATGTGTGCCAGGGAAGTTGTGGTGATCCCTCTGCACCTTGCTGGGCTGTGGGATGGGTGTAGAGTGGTGCTCAGAGCTTGGTGTGGGCAGGCAGGGATCCTGCTGTGGGATCAGAGATTGGTGTGGGCAGGCAGGGATCCTGCTGTGGGATCAGAGCTCAGTGTGGGCAGTGTCACCATGCTGATGAGCTGCCTGTGTGTAGGCTCTGTCCCTCCTGCAAGTGTGGATGAACTCTCCCAGGATGAACGCTGCCCTGAGAGCAAACCCAGGTCCCCCTTTGCAAAGCCAAGAGACCAGCAGAAGTGGAATTTCTACTCGAGACCATGTTTTGGGTTGCAGCATCTGACAAGATAGCAGAGGTGGAGGGAGCTTTTTTTTTTGTTTATTCTTTTAATCTCCGTGCATCTGCGGCTGCCTGCCTGAAGGATGCCGTGCTGTCCTTGCCACGCAGCTGATCAGTAATTGTTTCATCTGTAGATTATTTCCTACCTTCCCCCACCACTGTTTCCTCCAAGATGCTGGTGAATTGGATGCTGCTATTAGCAGCCTGTGTTAATTTTCCCTGAAGACTGCTCTGCAGACTGCAATTGTTGGGACTCGCAACAACTTCTCATTTTGGTTTTAATTAAATGTGTTGCTTTAAATTGTTTGTTTTTGACATTTCCTGCTCAATCTTCTGCAGCTCTTGGAGGTGACCAAGCATTACCTTGTGCCCTCAGGGCACTCAGGATGTGCTGCACATGTGGCCACACAGAGATGAGCCATGGAAGGTGGGGGACTGGCTGTGTCCCCATCCCCTTTGGCAGCAAGGAGAAGCTGGAGACACTCTCTGATTTACAGGTGAAGCTCCCCAGGCTTGTACCAGAAGGATGGAGAAAGAGATCTGGTCTCAAAGCTATCTCAGGTCAGACTGGATGGAGCTCTGAGCAATCTGGTCTAGTGGGAGGGGGTCGCTGCCCATGGGAGAGGGGTGGAACAAGGTGATCTTTAAGGTGCCTTCCAACCCAAAGCATTCTGTGGTGCTGTGATCTTTTCAGGCTTTCAGAAAGATTTTGAAATTGGGGTCTCCCATGTTTACCAGCTGTTCCCAGATCCATAAGTCCCCTCTGAAATCAGCAGAAGGAATTGGTTTAAAATATTTATTTTTCTTGTGCTGTTTTCTCCTCCCAGGGATTTTGCTCTATGGAGACCTGGGTCAGGGCTTTGACAGAAGCAACACTTTCTTGCAAACTCAGTGTCAAGTCTGGCTGCTCCAGGCCCTGTGTTTCATGTAAGGTGGCTGTGTTTGGGGGCAGCTTTACAAATTGCATTTTATTTCACCAGCTCGTAATCACCAGGGTCACCTCCGTGCCTGTGTTACAGCTCACTCCCGCTCCTGTGTCTGCTTGCCTGGCAAGAAAATGTGAGCAAATGGCTGCAGTGTTACCAGACATGAACTCTAAATATTAACATCAATTTATGAACTGTATCAGCGTGGATCAAAGGGATTCCAAGACGGTTTTACAGCACGAACGCTCTTTGCATGAAGAACTAATAAGGTTCTGGAGGTTGAAGTACATCATGTTTTTATTGTGGCTTTGACAGGCTTGTGAACCTGCTCTGCTGCTGCCCTGCTCCCCAGCCTCGTGCCTGCCAGAGGCATTCCCAGCTCCTGGGGCAGCTCCATTTGCAAGGGAAGCCAAATGCTTCTTCCTTCTCCTCTGCAGGATTCACTGGAGCAAAGCCAGCGGGATTGGCGTTGGATTGGCGCTGGCATTTGGATGGCGTCAGCAGGAGCTGCCTCAGAGCTGGGACGTGTTGCATCCTGAGAGAGGCAGGAGGTGCCCACCCCTGTGGGGAGGGGGCATCTCCTGGCGCTGCTGAGCTTTACCAACACCATTCACCCTCTGATTTGGGAGGGATGGCACATCTTTGACCAGCTAACCTGCTCTCCCTCCCATAGATGGAGAGATGCAAACATTGACTTCTGCATTCATACAACAAGCTTACCACAGCTCCTCTGGGCTTTGTGATGTGATTAGATTTAGGCTGGATTTCCCTGAACCCTTTTCTGATATCTGGAGAGCATGGGTGTTAGAGAGCCCTGGGCTGCAGCGTGGGAGTTGGGAGATGCAGAGCATTAAGGAGAAGGGTTTCTTTCAGGAGTCTCATTTCTGTCTCAGCCACTGCTGGCCCCGATGGCTTCTGAGGACAGAGATGTGCTCTTACCAACACCTCCACAATCACATCATCTAAAGCTGCCATGGGAGAGCTCATTGCAGCATGAGCTTGACCACAAGGCAGGGTGGGCAGATTCCTTCTTGCTTAAATTTAGGAGAAGTTGGCTGAGCCATCACCTGCCTTATAAATACATTTGTTGTTTGTCAGGAGTTCAGCCCTGGAGAAATCAAGACTGACTGACAAGAAAACCCAAAGAAAGAGTCTGTCAGAATGATCAAGGAAGTGCAATTTAACACTTAAATTGTAACCCTGCTTCTCCCACAGGAGAGGTGGGGCCAGTTTGAGCTGTAATTGCACACAGACATGTACTGCTAATTGACTTGTGCTTTGCCAGGGTGGAAAAGCTTTGCCAAGATTGGTGGTGTTTCGAGGGGATGGGGGTCTTCAGGTTTGATCATCATTGGGTTGGGCAGGTGAGAGCCCATGGGTGCAGTTCATGAGCTGAAAACACACCCTGGAGTCAAGCACTGTGAGATATAAACTCTGAGTGCTTCAGCTGAGGGAGGACTGAATGAAAGATGTGTCTATAGGCTTGTGCTGTTTTCTAATCTTTCTCTCATAACTTTCTGTTTAAGAATTTCACCTTTTTCAAAGACATAAATAATTAAAAAAAAAAAAAAAAGTAAAGAGGGTTGGCTTGGATTTTAACTTGGTGTGATGCTGTCCCCGGACTCAAACAAGACTGTAGAACTTAGAGTTTGACTTAAAACTATTTAAATTATTCCCAAATCACCTGGTTTTGAGCTGGGCAGGAGAGGGGTGATGAGGCTGAGCACTGTGTTAGTCTGTGGGTGCAGTCCTGCCCCAAGACCCATTTCCTTGCTTAAGTCAGTACATGTGTGTCCTGGGCATCCCAATTCTGTCCAGCTCTTTGGCATTTTCTGGGAGAAGTTTAAGAAGCAGAAGTTTTCATTCCAGGACAGGAGAGGGAGAGCTGATCAAGGTGAAGAGCTGATAGAGGAGGAGTTGTCTCTTTGGGCAATGTTCTTTCAAGTTTAACAAGGGGGAAAAAAGGGTCTCTAAAGAAATCAAATAGGATTATTCTTTGTACCTATAGAATGAAGCCAGAGGGATCATCTTTCCTCTAGTGTTTGTAAAAACTATCTGTAACAGGATTAGAACTGTATGATAGCATAGGGATGGATACATTAATAGCAACCTATAGTATGACCTCCCATTGCTTCCCAACACAAAATACTAATTTTAGATGAAAAAGAGTTTTGTTGGCCAAGAAACAGTGAATGGACCAAAGATGACAAAAAAGAGCAGAGGGAGGAATAAATAGATGTTCTTCAAAAAAAAAGTGTATTTTGATCTTTTGCCTTGAAAAGAAAGAGAAAGGAAAAGCCAAACCCTTTTGGCTGCCTTTGGGGTGCTTTGTTCTTTTCCCTTGTTAGATATCTCTTCTGAGCTGTTTTATCCTGTTGTGTTCTTGAAAATGATTTTTGAAATGTCAAAACTTCAAGCCTCTTTTGTCAGGGCTTAAGCAATTCCACTGAAATTTGAAGGAGACCCCAGCATGAGAGACATGAACTTCTGATGCTGCCTTAACTCATCCAGCTTTGATCAGTGCTGGGGAGGGAACGGGGGGAGTGGAAAACACACACACACGCAGAAACCCAAACAAATCAATCCCCTGAGGGGCTGCTGGACCTTGTGGAGTTGGGAGGGGGTTGTAATTGTGTCCTGGTGTTCTCCACGCTGCTCCTTGGGTTGGGCTGGCTCATAAAGCCAGCAGCATTTGAGGGACATGTCCTGGTATGAGGCTCCTGGGAGGTGGTGCTGGATGCAGAGTTGTCATTTTGTTTCTGTATTCACCTGGTTGGTTGATGGTTGCTTTACCCTGAGACCTAAACATCTCCATTCAAGGGAGATTTCAGCAAGGCTTTGAGTGGGAAGCTTGAAATTTGTGTCGAGGAGGACACCTGGGAGGTTGGCAGCGGGGACAGCAGTGGGGACAGTCCCTCCAGGTGTCTTCAGAGTGTCTGTGCTGGGACCTGCTCTGGGGACTGCAGCTGAAGGGGTGCTTCAAACCGGGTGTGGGGGTGATTTAGTAGGGTCTGAGGTCCTTGAGGAAGGTTTTAGGAGGCTCATTTGTAGTGGGTTCTACCCCCCTCAAGTCCCCCCATCACTCCATTCCCTCCATCCAGAGACTGCAGTTGTGGAAAACAAATCCAGCTAATGTTCCCAGAAAGTGAAAGGTGTTTGAAACAGCTCTTGCTTAGAAAATGTTTGTTCTTGGTAGTTTCTAAAAGGATTTGTTCCTCAACCTGCCCTTTCTGAGCTTTTCAAGGTGGTTTTGATATGTACACGATGGTGACTTTTGAAAACTGTTTTCAATGTGTGGATTCTTTGAAAGTGAAGAGAAAAAATTTGTGAACAGGCTTTGAAATCATCAGAATTTTAGCTTTCAAAATATTTGTAGAGTGTTTTTTCCTGTTATTTATTTCACAGGCACAAGCTATAAAGGGATCGAGGTTGGGGTGTTTGTTTGTTTGTGTTTTCAGTGGGAGTGAAGGTGATGAGGGTGTCTGTGAATGTCTCTCAAAATTTTGCCACACACTCAGCTTCAGAGACGTGAGAAGTTTCCTTGCTGGAAGTTGTCCCCTCCCTCCTCTGAGGGAGGAAAGGGAGGAAAAGAAAGGGAAGGAAGGGGGAAAGAAGAAAGGGAGGAAGACAGGAAAGAAGGAGGAAGGATACCAAAACCTTTAATTTCCCCAGGTTTGGGTTTTTCTCAGACTGAGGTAGAAGAACCTCCATTTTATCCTGAGCCTGAATTCAGGAATTTTGGATTGAAATGTTTTCACTGCTGCTTTTCAAACAAACAACCCCCCTGAAAAACCTGATAATGAGGATGATTTATCAATCAGACTTACTAAAATCAAAATAAGTAATTAATCTTCAAAATACCTGGAGTTGGGGAAGGGGCTGGAGAACAAGTCTGATGAGGAGCAGCTGAGGGAGCTGGAGAAAAGGAGGCTTGGGGGGAATCTTCTCACTCTCTACAACTCCCTGAAAGGAGGGTAGAACCAGGTGGGGTTTGGCCCCTTCTCCCAGGGAACATTTAGGTTGGCTATAAAGAAAAATTTCTTCACAGAAAGGGTTGTCCAGCCCTCGCACAGCTGCCAGGGCAGTGATGGAGTCCCCATTCCTGGAGGGAATTAAAAGGTGTGTGGAGGTGGCACTTGGGGACATGGTCTGGCTGCCTTGGCAGTGCTGGGGGAACAGTTGGATTTGATGATCTGAGAGGTCTTTTCCACCTGAATGATTCCATGTTGGGGAGCTCCAGAGGTCACCCCTCCATCACCCACCTGCCCATGGAGCAGGTGCAGCAGGTCCTGGGCCAAGATCCTCTGCCAGCTCCAGCCACCTTCATCTCCCTGAATATGAACAATGCATCTGGTTTGTGTTGGGTTTACTTCTGTTACTTCCAAGCTGTATTTTAACCAGAAGTGGGGTTCATTAAGTAGGGATTTAATCAAGAGCTGCTGGTTTTGCTCTTCAGTCCTTGGGTGCAGAGGGAATTGTCTGTAGCTGAGTCTCAAAACAACCGTACGTGCTTCCCAAGCCTTGCTCTTTATTAGGGAGCTGTGGAAATCAGGAGGAAAACAAAATTGACAGGTTACTACTTAGACACCTACATGTAAATAGTAAACACTCCCAAAGGGTGCACGATGCATTTTTGTTTGGGAAAAGAAACCAGGAACTGTTGTTATCGGTATGTAAGGCTATCTTTAAAAATTCATTGAAAAGAATAATTAGAGATAAAACCACGTGGCTCTAAGAAACTTCTTTGTGCTCAGGGTTTCTCTGCTTTCCAGTGGTGCTGGGGGGTTTACCCAGTGATTTACTGCTGTCTTGTGTCTGATTGAGATGTGTCCTGCAGCCTTGGTGGGGCAGCTCCTGCCTTGCTGTGTCCCCAGAGCTGCTGGATTCTGCTGTCTAATTCTCATTTGCTTGAGCAGTCAGTAGCTTGGCAGCCTCCATTGGCTTTGAGTGTAGAGATGAGCCTGTGAATATGTTTATGGTGCATAATTTTGCACTCTGAGTGTCAAAGACCTAAGTTTATGGGAAATTAGGGCATAGATTTGGATGGTGCTGAGATCTTGGGATACCTGAAAATGAGGTCACTCACTGGGATGCTTGACTCGAGGCTCTGCTTGTTTTATCCTTTGCATGGCTAATGTGGTGCAGGATGAGGGTGAGAAGGGCTCCCTCTTGCTAAGCATCAGGGATCCTCTTCAAAAGGAGATCCAGAGTTTGTATTCATGTTTGGTTCATGTGGGGCGGCTGCTGCCGCAGGTTTATCGTCCTGCCTTTTTAATCTCTTGGCTTTCATCAAAGTAAGTTGGTGCTTCAAAGAATGGTGTCCTAGTCCTTTACTAAAGGTCATAAGCCTTACAGTTTCATGACAATAGGCCCTGGACATGGAGACTTGCTGTCCCTGGGTAATCTCTGAGAAGGATTTCAATCTTCAGACAGCGGTTGCAAATTTTGCCCACGTTGCAAGTCCTCAGACTTAGTGGAGAGGTGGCTGTGGGCTCCTGTGCTACCTGGCAGTTCCCCTTGCCCACTCCTTGCAGTTTTCTTCTCCCCACTTTTTAGAGGCTTTTTACCATGGTAAGTTTTGCAAAACACCACTTAATGGCAGAGGTTTTTTGGCTCCTCTCTGATCTGTGCAGCACTGTTATGGAGGCAGTCTTATAATCAATGTAATTGAAGATCAGAGTTAATGAGGACCTCTGTGCCTGCAAAATCCCCCAAGCGATGCTGGGCCTCAGATGTTAGATAAGGAAATGATTGGGCTGAACTGAAAATCTATTTGGCTAATTAGATGATGCATATTCCCAGATGCCAGTGGGGAAAAATACATTTTGCAAAATAAAGAAGCATAAGATTTTGTAAGAAAATATTTTTGGCAGGAATTCACTTCTAACTCACAGGAGGGAGAGGGTGGGGGAGTGTCTGGTATGAGACAACTCCTACAAGAAGTTGTGTGTTGGGCCAGCCCACTTACCTTCAACAAAAGGTGAACAGGCCCTGCTGCTGCCACCCTGAGCTCCAGGTGCCTCCAGGACAGCTCCTCCCTGAGCTGGGGCAGTGATGCTCTAAAGGTTACAGATCATAATAATTACACTGGTTCACATTTCTGCAGAAACCTGGGAATATCAAATCCCAGTAGTGCAAGGGTAGGGAAGTGTCAGGGCAGAGGAGCTAGTAGACCATTTGCTGGAGCACATTCCTCTGGAGAGGAATGGTCAAATGAAGTTCTTTGGGACCAGCTGTCGGTGAACTCATTATTATTTTACAGATATTGTCATCACAGCAGCTCCTGAAGACTGCAGTGCTCTGATGTCAGGCCAAAATTCACATTTGGGTTTTTTCTTTCAGATTTCCACACTCACCTAACACTTTTTCCCCATTCCCCCCAGGCAGCAGCTTCGTTGTGAGTGAGGGGAGCTACTTGGACATCTCTGACTGGCTTAACCCAGCCAAGCTGTCCCTGTACTACCAGATCAATGCCACATCCCCCTGGGTGAGAGACCTCTGTGGACAGAGGACCACTGATGCCTGTGAGCAGCTGTGTGACCAAGACACAGGTAAGGGAAGCTGGGGGAGAGTGAAAACCTTGGAAAGCTTGGAGATGTGAGGGAGAAGGTCTGTCCCTGGGTATTTTGATGCCCTCTTGGCTCACCTCTGCTCTAGCCTGGTGGTAGGCATGGGGAACTGAGAGGTGCTAGCAGGGTCACAAAGTGGTGACCCCAGTCAGCAAAATGTGAAGAAGATGGGCACAAGATGGGGATTTGAAATGGTGGCTCTACCTGTTCTCTGGTGTGACAGCTGCGGGCACGTGGAGTTTATCTGCTACTAAGTTGGGTTGTTCTGCTGTCAGTCTGGAAAACCTGCTTGTGAATTTGCCCCTTCTCCATCCCTTTTCTTGTCTGGCCATTTTCACTGCAGAGCACCACATTCCCATTAGTGCCTGCTCCTGCCTGGTGGTTACCTAGGTTGGATCACTCTTCCAGCCCTTCCTGGTGGAGTTGTGAACTCTGCCCTCCTTCCTCATCTCTAGATGAGAGTTCTGCTGAACATGTCCTGCTGCTGTGCAGTGCCTGCCTGTGGAGCAGCAGCCAGCCCTGCTGGGACTCAGCTGTGGGGCTGGGCAAAGGACAGATTTCACCTTCCCTTCTGTCTTTATTGGATGACACATGGGAGTCTTGGAATCTGCAGTGAGCCAAGAACACACAACACAACAAACAACACAGGGTGACAGGACCTTGCAAGGAAGGTGGCTTGGGGACTGTGCTGGGTTTTTGTGCTGTGACTCACTGGTGGCTCATCAGCCTTGGGTTGGATGCCTTCTTGGTGGTGTGGAGACAAGTGTCCCTGGTGGTTCTGGCTTGCTGAGTGTCTGAAGAGCACCCAAACCCCCATCTCCTTGCAGAGGGATGCCATCCCAGCTTAGTCCCAGCTCTCCATGTGAGCTGCTTCCCCCTCAGCCATGAGCTTCTTCACCTCCTGTGTGTATGATTCATGGCTGCAGGTAAGGATGTTGGTGTCTGGTTCTGCCAGAGGGTTTAAAGATTGGCTCACTTTAAAGGTGGAGAAGGTTTTTCCTAAGCCTCCCAAAGCCCCCAATTGTTGTTAATACATGGGTTAGAATAAGAAATCCTTCAGAGCCATGAACACCTCATGGGGTGGTGGGGGTGACCCTGTTCTCATCCCTCCCTGCTCAGTTGAAATGCAAATACTGAACTTGGTCTTACAAACTAGTTTTCCTGGTCAAGACAATCTTCCCTTCTTAGTAATCCTGTTCCTCAAGGTTTGTCTGCACAGAGGCACTGTCAGGCATGGCTGCAGCAGAACGGTGACTCTGGATGAATTCCCTGTGCAGATATCCCTGAGAATCACCTAAAGCCCCAAGGAGGGCTGGGAGGTGCCAACAGCCACGCTGACAGATGGAGGTGGTGCAGGAGAAGGCTCTTCTCATCCAGTTGTCATCCAGAGCAAAAGGATTTTTGTTCCAGGCATTGGCAAAACACAGCCATCTCAGTGGGAGAGGGGAGATGCATTCAGCTATCCCCTGGTTCAGAGGAGGACAGAAACAACTCTTCCTCCAGCAGAAACCATGGGGAGACTGTATGGAGCCAGACCATGACTCCCCTGCTGGAAGAGCTTGTGGCTCCCCTCACCAGCCCCATCCTTGGCAGCGAGCAGGGCTGGCTGATCCTGGCGTGGCCTTGGTTGTGAGGAGTGGCTGCTCTCCCTTGCTGGCCCAGCTGCTGCTCCTGCTGTGGCCCCAGCTCCCAGAGCAGCTTGTCCCTCTTGCTGGATGCCCCACGCTTGAGCAGGATGTGTCAGATCTTGTTTGCAGGGAAGGGAGCGATGCTCATTATCCCGGGAGTTGTGCTGGAGCTGAACCTTGGCAGCTGCCCTGCAGCTCCCAGCCCTGGTGCCCATGGTCCCTGCCTGCCCATGCTGAGGGCACAGCAGCCTGTATCTCAGCCTTCAGGTCCCTGTCCTGAAATCTGTCCACAGGCTTCTTCCCCCTCTCTCCAGCCTGGGAGTGTGCACATGAATAAACCAGAATTTTTCTCCTGTTTCTGCAAGCTGGATCTGCATGGATCGAGCAGGACTGGCTGATGGGGCTGCTGACTTTCATAGCCTAAATCTAAGACTCCCTTAAGAGGTCCAAACTTCACAAGAACTGAAATTAGGCCTTTGGAAGTACTGCTTGACCCTGTACCCCAGGACATAACCCTGTGCACCATGTCTGTTCATCACCATTGACCAGCCTTTAGCTGGTGAGAAGTTTCCCCACCAGGCTGAGGCAGACTGTAACCCCATGATACACTGCATGTACTTTCAGATTTATTTTTATTAATGTCATTCTATTTTTAAGGGTGATTTATTTTTATCACCATGAGAGAGGAAGGCCTGTGGTTTTATGGCAGCACATAAATCCTGTCTGGATTTCAACCTTTTCGGGTCAGGGATTTTATCCTCTCTGTGAGCATCCCAAGTGATGGGTGCCAGGGATTCCCCTGTCCTCTGCCTTCTCAGGCTGGACAGACCATCCATGAGAATGATGGACTGAAGTTTGTCCTCTCTGGAGGCTGAAAGCCTTCAAAGTGTCCCCTGTGAAGAGCAGCAGAGCCAGCATTGAAGTCCTCCAGCACATTTGTGGCTAATCTGACTTCAGCCTTACCTTTGGAGCCACTCCACGGCAGTGTGGATCCAGCCTTGTCCCAAACTCCCTTGGGTGTAGACAGACCTCTGTGGGCAGGACCTATCCTTGGTGGCAGTGCCATGGGCTCCTGGCACACCTTTGGACAGAGAGCCCCAGGCCACACGTTCTCTCTCTGGTGACACTCAAGCTCTTACCTCTCCCAGCACACTTTTTGGGTTGAAGTTTGGGATGGGATTTGTCTGCACAATATATTGACTTGTAACTCTGGATACCCAGTACTACTTCAGTGTGAAGAATAATTCCCAGTGAAAACAGAGGCTCTGAAACACTAGGAAATGCCAAAATCCACTTTGTTGCCTGACCTTAATTTGCCTTCCCTTGCGTCTCTGTCGTGTGACTCACTCTGTAATTAAATGATTGCTGCCCCCCTGACAAATTTGAAACCTGTGTTGTGAAGCCCCAGCTCATCAGAGCGTTTCAGAGGGAGCACTGACATCTGCACATGAGCAAAATGTCATCTCCCTCATCCCTCCTGCCTTGGAAACAGCCAAGCTGCTTGGTCTGACTGCAAATCCAGAGAGAAATGGACGCTGCTGAGATGTGACACAGTGACCATGCCCAGCTGCCAGGTCAGATGGGACAGGCACCTTCCTGGGGCAGGATGTGCTCCTTGGCTGGAGATGTTCAGCCAAAATCCCCCATCCTCCTGGCAGGTGCTGCCTGTGCTGCTTGAGACCAGAACAGGGAAGGTTTGTTGTCTTGTGGGACTGGCTGTCAGCTCTCCTCACTCTCCATGTTTTGAAGAGATGTGGGAGCCCTGCTGGTGCCACGCTCTGGGATGCCCCTGGGTAAAATCCAGGAGTGCTTGCTGCCTCGCTGGCCTCCCTCACCAGCCTCGATGAGAGCATCCCTTTCCAGCAGCATATGCAAATCCTGATTTGTGAGCACAATTACCTGCTTTGTATGCACAAAACTGATTCACTTGCACATTCTGTGGGCATTGCTGAAGAGACCTGCTGGAGAATCAGTCCCTCAGGGCCAAATGCTGGAAGAAACAGCCTCTGATTTTGTGCTGTCAGGCTTGCTGGAGCAGTGGCATAAATGAGATGGATAGCTACCTTGATTAGCAGGTGCAAATGTGTTGAATTTTTTTTTTTTTCCTATCTATAAATCAGGTTTTTCTTCATCAAAATTCTCTCATTGCATCCACAATTGGTAGCCCCCCCTCCCCTCCCCAAAGCAGTAAGCACGAGCTTGAAAGAACCAGATGAAATGTAGTAGCAAAGGTTCTTTTCTGGAAATTGGCAGGAGGAGATAAAAAAAAAAAAAAAAAAAAAGGTTTCCATCATCATCCAAATAGGCCAGTTTGTCACCAGAGCCACAGATGGTACTGCTGTCCGGGTAGGACAGGGGTGTGTTGTGGGCAGGAGGCAGATGAAAGTCATTTTACACAGAATTATTTTTTTAAAGGCAACCTGTTAAGGGGATTTGGAATTTGCAGAGCTGAGCATGTAAATCAGGAGATGACCAACCTTGGCGAGGGTGTATTTGTGCTTATGGAAACAGCCACCCCTTCCTATAGTTCAATTTCATACCATGCAGGTTCTGTGCACATCAAGTAATATTTGTTTGTTCTTGTGCTCTTCTGCTATTTTCACCGTTGGAGGATCCTGGTGCCTTTATTGACTTAGACTTTTATAGGGCGAGGTTCTGTCTCTCTAAGGTATGGAGTTTAATAACTTGGTCAAAACCCATGTAATATCCCATTCCTTTTCCTGTGGTGGCACAGCTTGCCTCGTGCACCAAGCAGGGCAGGAGGCAGTTAACTCCCAAGCTAATTTAGCTCCAGGCTGAAGTGTTACACATAAACAGCAATCAAAACTCGTGCCTGCGAGGGGCCGAGTTAAGGTTATCTGTGCTGTCTTTGCACTCTCATTTTCTGCCATTAGAGTGTTTAATCCTGCAGCTGCTAATGTTCTTGTAATGGCATTTTCTGTGCTTGTCTAAAGAGCACAGGGAGGAGGGAAGAGGGATGGGTTTTGCTGTGTGGAGCTGCTCCTGAACCCGTTCCCCTGACTGGGCCATCCAGCCAGTGCTGCAGGGGCTTCTCACCTCTCCATGGCCAGCTCTGGGGCAGTGCCCAGCCCAGAAGGTGACAGCTGTGGCACACAGCCCACCCTTGTGACTTTTCTGCTTCCTTGCTTCTGCTCATGTGTTCCTTGGAGGTGTGGTGTAGGAGCTGAGCAGATGATAATGAGAATTAAATCTGTGCAGAGCTTAAACTCAGGCACAATCCTTGGAGGTTAAGCTTGCACTTAAGTGCTGTGATGGATGAGGGTGAGGAGGGTGACTTGCAGCAGGGGTAGAGGAGGGGTAACTGTCAAATTCACTCCAGGTTTTCCCTCCATGCTCTGTGCCAGGTTGGCAGGGCAGGAGCCACTTTCTTTGTCTTGTTCCTAGAGTTCTAAACTGCTTCTGGAAAAGCTGCATTTCTCATCAGGATGAAGCAGAGGCTCAGGTTTGGAAAGTGCCACCCCTGAAGAGCAGGAACAGCAGGTGTCAGGGGTAGAAGAGGAGCTTTTCAGAGAGCTTTACTGGGAGGCTGGGAATGTGGTGCTGTAGCTTTGAGGCTCAGTGGCACTGAGGATGCTCTGCAGGGGGTGTGTGTGTCCAGACAGGAGTGGACACAAAACCTGGGGCTGAATTCTGTATCCCTGTGGGTGGAGAGGCAGCCTTGAAACAGGTGTGAGCGTGTTTGTGTGATGCTCACACAGCTGGGAAGGTGTGTGTTCATAGCCCCACAGCCTTTGGGATCAGGCTGCCACCCCAGTTGGGGTCTGGGCTTGTCCCCAGCACATACCTGTGCAGCTGGGACACAGCCCTGGCACAGCAGGGCATTCCTCCAGGACAAGGGTGAGTGCCAGCACTGGAGGTGCTGCCAGGAGGGAATCACGGACACCAGCAGTGCCAAGAGAAGGCTGACAAGCAACAGCTTTGCTCCACCACTGCCAAAGCTCCTCCAGCTCCTTAAATAAAAGTGCCAGTGACAGCACAGAGCAGCTTCCCTGGGAGCACAGGGACTCTGGGAGCCTCCATTCCTGCTGCACTGGGCGGGTGGATTAGGGGGATTCTTGCAGCATTATCACCACGGATCACTCTCTCCATAATGAGGCTAACAGGCTTATCCTGGCATGCTGATGGTTCATCCTGCAGCCCTGGAGCTCTGCTGCTCCCAGGCCCTGTGGGGATGGGCAGGGAGGGTGTGGGTGCAGTGTGAGACCCCATTCCCCATTCCAGCAGAAGCAGCAGCACAGCGTGGAGAGTGTAGTGAAGGAATAGTTCAGCAACTTCCAGCTTTTCTATAAAAAAAGAGAGCTAAACCCTCTACCTGTTTAATAACACACTGGAAATACAATATTGGACCTCCAGAGCTGAGCACTGGGACCTGCCCTCATTTTTACTGAGTGAGCAGTGATCCTTCCTTTGGCTGTAACAGCTGAATGATTGCCATGGACTATCCAACCTGATTTGTGGCTTCTGAATCCAAAGGCAGAGGAAGGAGCATGCATGCCAGAGGCAGGGTGTGGGGTGGTGGCAGTGGGAGCAGAATTCTTGTCCTGGGGGTTGGTAGATCCTGACTCATTTGTGCTCCTGCAGCAGCTGAACGCTGCAGAGGTGTGTGCAGGACCTGTGGGAATTGTATCCAGCTCCAGGTGCAGTTATTTATCAGACTTGGTTACTTTGGTTGACTTTGGCTTCAAGCTCAGCTTGAATCCTAACTCAGCTGCAGCAGGGTTGAGTGGATAACTGTGTCCATCAGGGATGCAGTTGCTTTGAACAAAGACTCTTCAGTTTGGCCTTTTGATGGTTTGATTTATTTTAGCAGCATGTTGAAAAACACACCCTGAAGGGGGCTTAGAGGTATGGGAGCCCAGTTTCCCCCACTCCAGGCACTTTATCAGGTGTTTCTTATGCCATGGGGGTTAGCCAGGCTCAGCATCCTCCCTGGCTCAGCATTGTCTCTGGGAATGATGGGGACAGACTGATAATAACAGAGTAGTTCAGAAGAAAGGGCCAAAAGAAGGAAGGTAGATGCTGTTGGGGAGAAGGTAAAAGCTCCTGAGAACCTGTAAGAGCACAGCAGGCTCTGCTGAAATTTTTTGGAAGCCCCAGTTATTGTCAGTTCCTAGTTCTTGATAGAGGAATAGATCCTGGAACATCTGGCCCGAGGTGATGGAGTCCTCTCAATTCCAGCAGACTGCAGTGCTCAGCTGAGCCCGTACTGGGACCTTTCCTATCCAATTTCCAAAACCCTGCCAAAGGGGTCTAGATCACCCTGGGAAACCTGTGGAAAGCTGATCTCCACTCTCTCCTGCCCTGGATCTCCTCCCCAGCTAGTGGCACCACTTGCCCTCTCACTTACTGAAATAAACCTCCCAATAAACCTCCCAATAAAGTCTTGAGCACTGGCTGTAGCTGCTGAACCTCCAGGATTGGAGTCGATAAAATCAATATTTCCCCTGGTTGATAGAGTTCCTCCTTCTGATGCCAAACTGACAAAGCTGTAAACAAGCCAGCAGACAAAATAAACCCTCCTGCACCATGGGAAGGGGGATCACCACCCAGCACCCCCAGCCATAGATGTGGGGGAAGGCGTTTGGGCCATGGGATGCTGACCTCTGTCGGTGTTTTTTTCTTTACTTGCTCTAATTTCTGTGGCAGGAGCCGAGAGTGAGCCAGTGCCCCAAGACTCCCATCCCTGCTTCGCAAGCACTTTGAGATGTCTCTCATTTGCAGAGCATATATTTGTTATGTAATAAGCGCCAGGAATTAATGATCCACAGCACGGCTGGGGAAACTTGCGTACTAAGCACCCAAGGAAAAAATAACTTTTCTTTTTTTAAAATCACTGATGGAGCCATTAGGACCTGTGTTTTCCTGCACTGAGACCTCCCCAGCCCCCAGGCATGGCAGAGCCTGAGCAGGGCCAAGCGCTGCCATCTCTCTCCCAACTCTTTCCCTTTGGAGCAGCAATGTTCCTGCCGCTCCTGTTATGAATCATGAGGTTAGCAGCTTTTGACAGATCATAAATCAGTGCTTCGAAGTCGCTAGGACAAATCCCAGGACATTTAATCTTTAATATTAGACGCGTTTGAGGCAGTGAATATTTCATGAAGGTGCTGTTGCATTTTAGCACATCATTAGCCGTCTCTTTTTTCCCCCCACTCTTTCCTTTTTTTGCTGCCTCTCCCTTCCCAGGCGTCTCTTCCTCAAAAAATCTCAGTGGCTGAATCCCCATTTTGCTCCTTCCTGACAATAAAGCTCTTTACTGTAATCCTTGTGAGGCATTTTAAGAACTTGCTGAAGGAGGAGCACGCAGGTAGCTGCCACTCTGCATTGCCCACCTCTCCAGCATCCTCCCCACGTCCCCACCTCAGCAGTGTTTACAGCTCAGCTTTGCTGCACCGTCAGGCACGATGGGGAGAGGAGGGGAGGGTGGGGGGGAAACACTGGCAGCAGCTTGTAGCAGAAACTCCACGTGCAAATCCAATTAATCTTTTGATTTTGCTGTTTCTTGCTCCGGGTTATGTATTTCTACCAAACACTGAATCAATTCGGGCCAAGTGCGGTCGGGTTTCTGGTGTGGGAAATGTCTTCTCCTGCTGTCAGAAGAGGGGAGCAGGGTGAGGCAGCACCCAGAGAGCAGAGGGGAGCAGGGCTGAGAGCCCCTTTGCTGTGGGATGGGGACACAGCATAGGAACTGTCTGGGGAGGAACTGTCTGGAAGCTGGGGGGTTCTGCATCTTTCAGTGGGAGTTTGGGCTGCAGGAGACTCTGCTCTCTTGTCCTGGTGCCAGATGGCAGAGCAGAGTTGGGAAGGGGATGTGGGATGGGTTTGTGGTGCCCACCTTGGACACTGCTCTGTTCAAGGAAGGTCAAGATCCCTGCTGAGGAGTGAACCCCTGGCTGCAGGACTGCACAGGAGCACTGCTCAAGGACAGACCTTCTGTATCATGAAACCCCATCCCCAGCTACTGTGGGTGCTGTATCATGTAATCTCCTCCCTGAGAAAAACCATGGGTTTCTTACAGCTTTCCACATCCCCTTCTCCACACCTCCTGGGGCTTCCTGGAGTCCAAAGTGCTCCAGAGGCACAGGAGGGACCAGAGATGGGCAGCAGGGGAGGAGGGCCTGACTCTGCAGTCACTGCCATGCCTCTGGGCCAGAGCCATCTCATCCTTCCCTGCTCTGTCCTAGGAGAGTGCAGCTGCCACGAAGGGTACGCCCCGGACCCCGTCCATCGGCACCTGTGTGTGCGCAGCGACTGGGGACACAGCGAGGGGTGAGTGGGGACACCGGCCTGGGGGATCTGCCCCGGCTCCCACCGTGGGGAGGAGCCCAGTTCTCCTCCCCTTGAGTGATCACCGGGCCACTTGCCCAGCCCAGTGATGTGCTCAGCTGCTTTTGGCCTCTCTCCTCCCAGGCCCTGGCCCTACACGACGCTGGAGCGGGGATATGACTTGGTCACAGGAGAGCAGGCGCCAGAGAAGATACTCAGGTGAGTCAGAGGAGGGTTCAGCTGGGACATTTGGGAAGGGACAGCCACGAGGACATCCCAGTGGATGCAACATTTCAGTCAATCCCAGCTCATTCTTGTGCTGGTGACAGGACAATTGCCATTTGTCTGTGACAGACCTGAAAGATTTGTCCATATTTGGCAGGCAGAGAGGATTCCCCTCTTGTTCCTTCAGCAAATGTGAGGACAGCACGTACAGAAACTCCTCCTGGAATAAAAAGATTTTTCCCATCCCCATGTTCTCCTGTCACATCTCAAGTCATTCCTCTCCCATTTGTCTTTCAGCACAAGACCAAATCTCTGACTTATCTCATGGTGCCAGCACTGCTCTGCCTTCCAAGCAGGCAGTGGAGGGCCACCATTCCCTGTGGACACTCTGTTCCTGTGTGACATGTTTGTCCTTCTTCCAGGTCCACCTACAGTTTGGGTCAAGGGCTGTGGCTGCCAGTCAGTAAGAGCTTCGTGGTGCCCCCTGTGGAGCTTTCCATCAATCCCCTTGCCAGCTGCAAGACAGATGTTCTGGTGACCGAAGATCCAGCAGATGTCAGGTAGGAAGCAGATTTCTCGTTTTCTTCATGCCTGAGTGCCTGTACTGCTCTTTAAATTGTTATTGAGGGATGCAGTAATTTCTGTGATGATAGGTTTGATTAATTTCCTTCCAGTAAGAAATCTAATGTGCTTGCTCTCCAGGCTCTTTGGGCTGATGGGTCTAGGCCAGGGCTGAGTGTGTAACTCTGAAATCTGCCAGTACAGGCAGGTGAATTGGTAGGAACCTGTGGCAAGGCAATTTGAGAGTGGCTTAAATGTAATGTTAGATTGCAGTGCTTAAATGGATGCATTTACTGGGATGGAGGGGCTGTCATCTTTCTGAAACTCATACCTATATCACACCCACCTGGCCACTGATATCTGCTGGGATGCTCATGAAGGGTGAAAAGCCATGTTGCTCATTCAATAATTATACTATTAGAGTTTTTTTTTTTTTCCTTTTTGGAGTTCAGTGAATGCCTGGACATTTTGCTGATCACCTTGGTGGTGGTTATCCTCTTTGGTCTGGTTTACAAGTGTATAACTGTAAATTATAAGGGTTTAATTATGAAAGTATTTAGTGTGTATTCCCCTCTCTCCCATTAAATTAAGACTGAGCATGTGACTGTTGGATGGCAGGGAGACTCCACCTTCCCTCCATCCCTCCCTTCCTTCTTGCTGCTTTCTCCTGTTGACCCCAGACACAATTTACTGACTTGAAAATCCTTGGTTGCATTATGAATCATCTCCCTGGACACCAGCAGGATCCTTGTGTCCCCCAGCCCCTTCTGTCTTGTCTTTTCCCAAAGTGATGAGGAATGGATTTCCATTCTTCTGTCCCATCATCTTGGCAGGGCTGTAGTTGAAGCAAGTGCCTACAGAAGCTACGGCAGAGCCAGGACTGGCATCCGAGGGGTCCTCACTTCCAAGTGTGTGTGTTTTTTTACTAATTAGTGCTTGTTCCCTTTCCTCTGAAAAGAGACAGTGGTACATATCTATCACAGTTTGGCTCTTTTAAGACTGTTGTTTTTCTTGTCTGCAACAACTTCTGCTTTTCATTTGAGAAAGGCAGGGGTTTATGCTAACATTTTCCAAGCCAAAGTGCCAAGAGAACATTATTTATTTCTTTCCTCCTCACATCTTCATTAAAAGTGCCTCAGTGAAGGTAGAGGCTCAGAAGCTTGTTTTCTGCTCCAGTGCAGTAATTGTCTCTGGGCACTGCTCCTTGTGGAAAAGTCTCTGTCGGGATGGATGAATGCCAGGCAGGAGGAGGGGAAGTTTTGCCACAAGGCTGTTGCTTGCTCCCCTCATAAATGGAACCTGAACTGAGAATTCCAGGTATAAATATTGGAGTGGCTCAGGTAGAATATGGGAGGTGTGAGTTCACGGCACTTGTATCTTACACACAGGAGTTGCTGAATTATTAAAACTTTAATAAACGCAATAATAAATATTTGATGTTGAATTATGGAAGGTTTCGCAGATACAGTGAGAAGTGAAAAGCAATCTATTATTTCTACATTAGAACTGAAACACTTCTCAAAGGAGCAGCTGCAAGCTCAGGATCCTCAGCACCCCGGGGTGGGTGGAACCCTCTTCTGAGGTTCTACTTGAGAAAGGTACTTTCAGAGCTGCTTATCTTGCAGCCTCTTTGCTTTATCTCTGGGCTGACACAAGCAGCTTCTCAGGGGAGAAGTTTTGGTGGTTCAGATGTTCAGGTGGTGATCCAGCACGTCAGGTGATCCAAGGTGTAGGTGTTCAAACACACATCTACCTCTGCCTGGAGGGGTTTCCTGGCTTTGGGACTGTGGCAGCACTGCTGTCCCTCCATGCTGGGAGCTCCTGCAGGTGAATCACAGAATCATTTGGGTTGGAAAAGACCTGGATTGAATCCAGCCTGTGACCAATCTCCACCTTGTCACACAGACCAGTGCACTGAGTGCCAAGCCCAGTTACTTTTTGAATATTTCCAGGGATGGGAATTCCACCACCTCCCTGGGCAGCCCTTTCCAATGCTTGGCAGCCCTTTTCCAATGAAGAAATTCTTCCTGAACCTGCAGTGCTTGTGCTTTAATACAGTCCCATCTCCATGCCATGGGGCAGACCCTGGGCTGTGTTCCACCAGCTGCAGCACAGCCGTGCCCCAGCACCCGCCGTGCCCCGTGTGCTGTCCTGTGTCCCTGTGATGGTGGCTCAGTGCTGTGTTCCTCTGTGTCTGTAATAACGAGCGTGCTGCTTTCCTGCAGACCTTTCATTAGTCTGACACCTTTGGCTCTGGGGTCACTTGTCTTGAAGAGTTTAATGGAGGGAAATGGCAGAAAGCCTGCTTTGGAGAAAACAAGTGATGAAGTCTTTACAACTCAGCGGGTTAAAGGTTCAAATGTGGTCTTGTGTTTTTATGAAGATGTTTGAGATGCAGAGGGACAGGTGGGGCTCGGCCTTTCAGCAGCTCTCTGGGGAAATGCTGCCTCCAATGCTGTTCTCTGTGTGTTTCACTGCTGGGCAGTGCAACAGGCTGTACTTTGGTGGATGGGAATGAAGGGCCCAAACCTTCTCCTGCTGCAGCCAAGTCATTAGAGAAACTTCCATCAAACAGGGGCCAACAGGCTTTGTGCAAACATCCCCCTCGGGATGCTGCAGGAGCTTCAGGGGACAGGACACAGCAGTGTGCAAAACTTGGTGCTGGAGGTTTTAGGGCATCATAAATTAGGAATGAGAGTGCTTAGAGTTAATGAAACTTGCATATATAATTTATCAGTGACCATATTGAGCATCCCTTCCTCGACCCCAGAGTCTGATCCTCTGCACAAGGATCGCATCAGTCACAGCCTGGGACGGTGACAGCCACGCTCACAGTGACGTCTTTGTTCAGATGAGCTTGGCCAGCAGTGCTGCAGGGCTCTCCCCACAGCCTGGGGTCCCAGGCTGGGCAGACTGTCCTAGCAGCACATCCCCTGCCAGGACAAGAAATACATCCCAGTCCCACTTTGTTTTCAAGACCCCTCTTTGTTTCCCTTCCCATCTCTGTCTCTTGCCTGTATTCCTCCCATAACCTGGTGTTAAACACAGCAGTCTGTAAAATTTTGTTAAACAAATTACTGTTAGGTGTTCAATCCTTCTGCTGGCCTTCCCCGGACACCTTGCCATTTCTGTTTGAGCCTTTGGAAGGTACAGCTTGTCCTGTGAGTCAGGAATTGCTCTAATTGTGGTAGTGTATGGGAAGGACCCACAGCCACAGCCCCCAGGTCCTACTGCCCCAGCACCGAGCATCCCTGCAGGGATAATAAAAGCATCCCTGCAAGGGATAATGAAAGTATCCCTGTAGGGGATCATAAAAGCATCTCTGCAGGGGATAATAAAAGCATCCCTTGGGGCACACACAGCTGTGGGGGACCAAGGGGGGAGCTAGCCCTGGGGGCAGAGCACGGCCCTGGCAGACGCCCAGTGGTCACGGTTCACTGTGCCACCCGCTCTGCAGAAAAGTTGATAATTTCTGTTGAGCAGCTATAAATCAGAGGCACGAGCCTCAGCTGCTGCCTGACATGACATATAGCTCTATCGTTATGGCAACCATAGAAACAAATAAAAGCCTTGCCTTCGCTTGACAAGCCTTTGAGATGTCCTGATGGAGAGACAAGTGTTCAGCAGCAGAATGAATTCTCTTGAACTCGCTGTCGATTTATCTTCGTTTTGCTCCCAAGTGTGCCCCTTTGCTCTCTGAATTCTTTGCCAAAGTACAATCAACTGGATTTTTTATTTCTACTTTTTCTTTATTTGTTTGTTATTTTTATTTTCATTTCTCTCAGAGGCAGAACTCTCTGCTCCCCCTCTCTGTGCCCCCATGAGTCCCGTCTTCTGTCAAGGATGGGAGCAAGGCTTTTTCTCCCTGCCCATGGCATTCACCTGCCCGTGGCATTCACATTCATTCAGCTCAGCCATGCTGTGCTCTTGTAGCCTCACTGCTGCCCCAGCCTTACAGGCATTTTGAGTGGTATTTTGAAGGGGTTTTGCAGTGATTTGGGCACTTGTGATTTTGCAAGTCAGTGGTGATCACTGTGGTGTGAGGCTCCCTGGGAGTGGAGGAGGATAAAAAATGAAGTGGATGAGAAAGGCAAAGGGTATCTGGAGAGTGTGGAGACAGCTTTGCTGTTCCTGCTGTTTGCAGCAGCAAAACTCATCTGTCTGTGCCTTAACCTCCTTCCTGATCTGTAGGAGCACAGATGAATGGGTGCAGCTGCAGGTGATCATCCCTCAAGGTCACGAGGTCCATGTGGGATGGGATATGGTATGCAGGCAGAGGGCACCCTGCCAGCTCTTCTTGCTATTTGTGCAGGGCATGCCATGGGAACTTGATCTTTTTTCCCTTCTTTTGTTTCTGCTGCCCCTCTGAAGCAGAGCAGGCTGTGATTTTGGGATGCTCAGTGCCATGGGGACCCTTGGACAGGAGGTTGGGGGAGAGGGGAAGCCTCTTTTTCAGGCTAATCCTGAGCAGGGGCCCGTGGCTCTCCTGCAGAGCCTCCTGCTCCGTTGGGGCCAATAAAAAGGTGTGAGTGGCTGCAGTCAATGGCCATGATGAATGGACAGCTTTGCATGATGGAGCAAATTGATCATTGCATCAGCAGGCACAACTTACTCATTTCTGCAGGGAGGGCAATTCATTACTGTGCACATCACAGAGACACCCTCAACCCCACAGACAACGTCCCTGTGCTCTGGCCCACACTTCTTATCACCCCAAGATGCTGCTGTCTCTCAGAAAGAGGTGGAGAAGCATCTTTTGGTGCTTAACACCGGGCTAGAGACAGCCTTTGGCCTCATCCTCTGGAGAGCAGGGACAGATGCTTTACAGAGAGGCAGCCATCAGCCCCTGCCCTGCAGCTGTCAACTGAGCTTCGTCCTGGCTGCTTACCAGGATTTTTCCTCCTCCCTGCCTCCTGCTGTGATTTATGAGAGCAGGTTAGAAGAGTCAGGTACGTCTCACTTCGCCACGGGGTGACTAAATGGAGATGTAATCTTGCGGCAGCCACCGAAAGGTGTGAGCAGCAAAATAAGAGAATGAGCAGTGGGATGGGGAAAGAGGGGAACATCCCCCCAAAAGAATGGAGCTGAAATCACCCAGGAAGGATCTAGGGTAGGTCAGAATTGAAATGTGGATGAACCCAGCACCTCTGGGACAGCGCAGGAATTTTACTGCCCTCAATGTCTCTTCCTGGTCCATCAGCAGCCTTGGCATCCTTCATGCCCAGAATCCAGGGAACATTTCAGCCTTTCCTCAGACCAGGCTTTTAGTAACTCCTGCTGCAATAATGCTGAGCTTCACTCTCTGTGCTCTGCTGTGTGAACTCACTGCATTTTTGAGGTCTTAATGCTGAGCCGTAAAACAGCACAGACAATGATCAAACCTCTTAGGGACAGGGGATGTAAATTTGGGCCTGGCTTGTAGGCAAATCCTTCACAGGGAGCACCAGCACCAGCACCAGCTACAAGTTTGGCAGCTAAGCAATTGCAGTTCCTCCCGTCCATGGTGCTGCAGAGCCCAGGAGGGAAAAAAACCCCAGTGAGTGAACAGATTTTGTTTATATGTTTATTGAGACAATTAAAAATACCCCACACTTGCCAAATCTGCAAGCGCTGTCTCACACCCAGAATGATTCCCTTTGATGTCTCTGGGATCTCCTGCCACAGAGTAGGGTTTGGCACTGGGCTCTGCAGCTTCTCCATATGGATCTGCTGTTGTAGCTGTGTGTCCATCCACCCGTCCATGTGGGATCTGTGGGAGCAGGATCCTGCCAGGGCTGAGACAAGCAGTGGTACTGAGGGTTTGGAGGGGGAGGCCGGGCTCTAACACACTGTGAATGCTTAGCAGAAAGGGTGATGCAAGGTAGCAAAATCAGACCTTGTGTTCCTGTGTTGAAAGGTGTTTTTCCCTCCCTGTTTGATGTTGTTATTTGTTTTTATGTCGCTGCCTCTGCCTTCTGTTAACCAGCGGCTGGAGTGTGCTTTGTAGCTGCCTGTTCAAAGCACAGCCCCTTGGCCTCTCTCTTTATACAGCCTCTCTATTTTTTCTATTTTTCTTGAGTTACAATTTTGTACCCCTATTTGAGTTTTATTATCTTTGTTTTTGTTTGCATCTCCTGCCTGAGAAAGGGACTAGAGGGTTTGCAGGAGGAAGGACCAGGTAGCTCCTGACCCTGGCCCAGACAGGGTGCTGGGATGATGCTCAGGTGGGGCAGTGACACTGGGAAATGCCTTTTCTTCAGTTATTTCTTAACACAACTCAGTGGAAAGAACTGGCACTATCCAAAGAACAGTTCTGATGAGATTTCAGTTGCCTAAAACTTGCCTTATGTGGATGGGATCTACTTTTCCTTTCCTGTTTTTATTTCCTGAAATGATTGCTGGATCACTTCAGCCAAAGGACAAAACTAATAAAGTTCAGTGGAGCCAAAATGTTCCTGAGGGTGTGCCAGGAACCTGCGACAGGCTCCACAGCCAGGGAGGAAAAAACCCCTCTGTGGAGACGACAGGAATGGAGATGGGCACAAACAGGACAGCTTTGTCCTTCTGCTTTTAGGGCACTGCAAGAAGATACTGCTCCTTGCAGGCTTGGGAAGGGCTCTTGGAAAGGGCTGGGAGCTCAGGGAGAGTCCCAGCCTCCCTTTTTCCTGGTAAAGCCAGGATATGCTGCACCATAGAAGAGAGACCTCCAGGTTGATTTTTATGGGGATTTTAAAGACAAAAAGGGGATGCACATGCTACTGCAGAGGAACACAGCTCACTGTGGAGGGATGAGGGATGGCAGCTCAGGCCAAGGGGCAAAGCTCCCATTTGATTTTCACCCCAGGGCAGCCAGGGGTGGGCACAACCAGTGACCCAGGATGGCTGTGCTCCATGAAGACAAGTGAAGTTAATTAGTTTCAGCTCCTGCTCCTCAGCAGCAGAGCCAGGGTGATGTTTCCACTCCTCAGTGCAGTGCCCTGCTGCTCTGGCTGCTGCCCTCCAGGGATTTTCTCCACTTCAGGATGTCACCCCTACTCTTGGGGTGATTTATTGGGAAAAGATGCCCTTTGTGCCTTTAGTGCAGCACTTTCCAGGCAGCTCAGGGTAACTTTGCTCATGCAGTGCTGCTCCTTCTCATTCCACATTTTCCAGATGCAGGAGAGATGCTCTGCAGACCCTCCCTGGCCCTCTCACCTCCAGGCAAAGGAGCAAAATCAGCTCAAAATGAGTTTAGAAGCAACAAGAAGTTCAATGCATGGCTTACAGGCAATGCCAGTGTTGCACAAGGCAGGAATGGTTTGTCCTGTGAGGCCTTGCCCACTGGCTCAAAAAACCTTTCCATGCATTGTCAAGGCTGGATCAGACTGAAATTCACTGCCCTTTGCCTCCAGTCTGCCCAGATTTTGTATCATTCCCCTTCTGGTCTGTGTATTTGGTCTCCTTTTCTGATTTAGATGTTTTGAGTTCTTGTCAGGGCTTTTTCTAGTCTCCCCAAAGTGGGTTGCTGACTGCAGAGCCAAAAGCAAAATCTTCCCTGACTTTTTCCTGCTGCCCATGTTTCAGTCCCAGCAGTCTGGGTGGTGGTGATGCTTTCCTGGGCTCTTTGCTGGGAAACTTAACTGTGTTAAGCAAAATATTGTTTTCAGGGACTAAATCAAAGAGCAGTGCAAAGCTGGAGAGGTTTGGAAGGAGGGCTGGGGAGTGAGCAGGGGGAAAATAACATCAAGAAAATTAGGTGAAGCCTTGCAAAAATAATAATCTCATCTTGGGAATTGCCCTGCTTTCACTGCCTGAAGAATTACTGTGCCATAATCAATTCAGCTCTTGATGTTTCCTGCGGTGTTTTTGATATTATGAGATGCTATTGACTGCAACCAAGTGCCTTTTATCAAAAGTTAGATGGGTGCAGTTGGGGACCCACTGCTGCAGGCTGTGCCATGCTCAGGGCTGGACTCCAGCAGTGGTGATCTGAGTGCAGGCTGGGCTGGCAGTGCTGGGAGGGAGGGATGGGGTGGACCACAATCTGTGGTGTGCAGTCTGTGCAGTGCCTGTTTCACTTCCAGCAGAGGGAACAGGAGTGGCTCGTATGGAGCAGGCTGGAGGGGAGGCCTGCAGTGGATGAAGAGCCCCCAGTTGCACTGGGACACCTTCAGGAGGGTTGGCTCAGCAGCTGGATGAGTTTTGGGGGAGAGCCTACTCCTGCTTCCTGCAAATGGAGGTCTGGGCAGTGCACAGCAGAGCTCATCCCAGGTGCCACAGGGCTGGGTAGCTGCGTGCAAACTGATGTGTCACTTGATGTGTAAGGCAGAGCTGTCCTCTGTCTGTCCCAGGCTGGGGAGTGTCCCCTGCTGCTGCTGCTCTCCCTCCTGTCACTGCCTCCCACATCCATCCCAGCCCTGCCACAGGGCTCTCTCCAGCAGCAGCAGCTCGTGGGGAGCTGTGCAGAGCCCAGCAGCACACAATTAAACCCCAGCTAATACTTCCCTGCTTCTGCTGAGGGCTTAAAGTGACACAAATGAAGCAGCTGAGCATTAAGGCAGGATGCTGTGTAAATATGCACTGAGCTTTTGCAGAGAGAAGTCTCTTCATTCTCTTCAGTCCACATTTCCTTTATTTTATTTATTTCTTTTTAATTACTGTGTATCAAACACAGACAGGCCAGAGCTGGATGCTACTGTTGTGACACAAAATAATAAAACTCATGCAAGGTGTTCCAGCATCCAAACAGGAACAGGAAAAGAGAACTTTATTTTTCAGACCTCAACATTTATAGAATTCTAAAAGTGACAGTGGATTGGAGGATGGCATTGCCACCTCTCCAACCACACTGGTCAATCTAACAGTCCATCAAAATTCTCCTCCTACAGAGAAGAGTGCAAAACAATTATTATTTACATGAAAGTGTGTGAGAAACTCCATTACAAGAATGTAAATGTCAGAAGGCTGAGAGAAACTCAAAAAAACAGGGCAACATCAGAGGTGTTAGCTCTGACTGTGGGTGCTCTGGGTTTGGACTGTGGGTGCTCTGGGGCCATGGTTGAGGAGTTTTAAAAGAGTTATGGTAAAGTTGTGATTGAATAGATAAATGGCTCATCAGCTGATGGAATCATAGAAGCACAGAATGGTTTGGGCTGGAAAGAACCTCAAAGATCATCTTGTCCAACCCCCCTGCCCACGGTGGCTCACACTCCCCATTCCTGCTGGCTCCTGCATCTCCCTGAGGGCAGGGAGAGCCCTGGGGGCAGGGATGGCCTTCTGCTTACTTGAGCCAAGGATTCAGCACTGTGTGTGTTGGGAGACCTTGGCTGCTTCTCTTCCCTACAGGAAATTCTCAAGGACTTCAGGGAGGAGCAGATCATTCCGACCTGATGTGACCATAGGCAAATCCAAGCCAACCCCTCCCACTCTCCTGCCTGGGTGCTGGGAGCTGGGTCCAAGGGGAAGGAGCACTCCTGGGTTTGTGTTGATTTGCCTCAGTACCAGACCAGGAGGGTAAAATGGCTTTTTTGGGATGTAAAAGCCATAATTTTTACCTGAACACAGCTGATAAGTGACAGTGATAGAGGAATAGCAATGCTATTGACCTGAAGGGCTTTTCATGGTTGCTCACTGGGAGCTCAGGGAGGGCTACAGGATCCCTTCTTCCTGGTAAAATTGGGATATGCTGCATCACAGGCAATTCATTATAAATGGAAACCTCCTCTTTTTACAAAATCATAAAATACCAGGTTGGAAGTGGACCCCAAGGAATTATTGAAGCTTGGTTTATATAAAGGGAAAAGAAAAGGAGCTTTTAATATGAAAAACGTCACTGCAGTAAAAATAGTACCTGGCTTGCTTAAAAAAGCACAAGTGGGCAGCAGATGGACGTGGAAACAGCAGGGGTGGCTGGGTGGGGGGACACCACCTGCAATTGGGGAGCAGCAATGCTAATCTGCTGCTTTCCAGGGTGGAAAAGAAGCCACAGAAAATCCTGCCTCAGAATGGGAGGGATGCGAGGCTGCTCCTGTGGAGGCTGGACATTGTCCTCCATCTGTCCCTGTCTCTTGGTGGCATTCCAGCTGTGCAGCTGTGGGTGACAGGGCACACAGAGAGTTGGGAGCCCTCCAAGCACCTCTCCTACACACACACATCTTTCCAGGTCAGGCAGAGCATTCCCAGAATACCCCAGACAATCTCATTTTTGGGGAGGGGGTGGGTTTGGCTGTGCAAAGCCCAGCTGGAGTGGCTGGAGTGATGTCCCTGAGCTGGGGCCTCTCGGCAGCAGCTGTGGCAGCACGAGCCGTGTCAGCAGGTCACCTGCTGAAATGGACTATGGGTTTTGCAAGGTCCATCCAGTCTGTCCTGGCTTTCCCAGTGGGAGCAGGGCTGGGAGAGGTTTGGGCTGGGAAGGCTGGAGCAGCTCAGAGGGAGCTGAGCTGGTTTGCAGGGCCAGCACGGTGTCTGCAGGCAGCATCAGTCCTGCAGGTCTCTGGGTCAAGCAGTCACACAGCTGCTTCCTCAGAGCAAAGGCACTGAAATAAAACCCAACAGCAAGGGCTGGGTGACCTATTTAGGAAATCTAGGGCTCTGCTTGGACTTGGTGCTGCATAGTCCTGGCAAAGTCAGCCCCACATTTCTCAGGTGGATGAACTGGGGATGATGTGGCCACTGAAGGTGGAGGAGGCCACACCTGTGGGTGGGCTCTGCACAAGGCCAGCCCCCACAGCCCAGGAAACAGGGTCTGTGCTGCTCATCCCTGCTTTGGATGCAGGGGCAGGACACCTGGGGCATCTTTCAATGGCACATATGTGCCAAGGAACTCAGGGAATCATAGATCCCTGCCCACCCAGGGGGATGGAATCAATGGGGCAGCCAGAACATTCATCACGACATGCATAGCTCTGGGGTGGGTGGCCTCACTCAGTCTCAGTTACCCTGTGACAAAATCTGTTTTGGTGGGATTCCCTCTGGCTTGGCCAAGATGCTGTTAGTAGGGAGATGGCTTTGGCACTGAGAATGGCACCAGGCACTGTCCCACCCTGCTCTTGCTCTCTGAGCTGGGCAGTGGGAGCCTCGTGGGAAAAGAATCCCTCTGACTTCAACACAGACTTTGCTGCCAAACTCCTTCATTCTCCAGTGAGATCATTAGTGTGAAAATCAAACAGGATCAGGGCCTGAAGGGCTTGAGAAATGGTACAAAAAGCTCCCTGTCACATCTCCCAGCACAACTCAAAGGCTGTTTTTGTACAGTCTCTGGGCCACCTCACGGTTTCATGTCGATCCTTATCCACGTTGCTTTACTCATAACTTCCATGCACGGCTCTATCAAGTTATCTGCTGAAGTCCAGACAGATCAGGTATTTCCCTTTCCTTAAAAAAGGGAAAAAAAATAGATAAAAGTTGTCTTATCACAGAAAGATAAGGGGCGAATCTGATATTCTTCAAAATCAAGAAGTAGACACAGAGAGAGGGGACAGGCACCAGCATGTCTGGCAGGAAGTGTCACCCCTCTGTCTCTTGTCCTGCCTGGATGTGCCTGTGGATGGGATTGACCCCTGTGGGAATGTGCCAACCCCCCCACTGGGTCCATGAGCTGCACATTGGCACATCCAAGACCTTCCAGAGCTTCCACCAGCCTCAAGCCCTCCTGCCTGACCCCATCCCAAGGTCTCTGGTCCCCTCAGTGTCCCCTCCCAGTGCAGATACCCCTGTAGTCCCCCAAGCAGGAGGAGTTCCTACCTTTCCTGGTGACAAAATCAATACCAGTGGCTTCCATTAATATTCTGGGAATGGCAGAGAAGATTGACTGCCTCATTAGCAGGCATCGTGTGAAACTCTGACAATAATTAACAACTCAACGGTCTTATTTGCTGGCCTATCACAGAAGTATTCAATCAAAAATGTAATTTGCTCGACGCTCCCATTTACCATAAAAAGAATATTCCTTCAAAGTTTTAAATAGACTAATTAAGAGGGAAGAAATACAGGAGAAAAAAATTATTAACAGTATGGTTTTAATGGGAAATTACTGGAGCGTATTAATAATGCAATAACCATTTTTAACAGCTGTCTGTCAGTTTGTGGGCCGGGGTAATTAAATTAGTCACTAAAGGGTCACTCAAATTAGGTGCCAGGGAGCTGCACTGGGGCTAATGAAGGCACATCAGGAGAAATGCTCTGGCACAAGGAGAAGGGTGAGATGCTGGTGCTGAAGTCAGAAATCCCCGAGGACCCTGCAGAGGTGGGAATCCCTGGTCACACGAGGCAGCGGCACCTGCTTGGTCCAGGTGTGCCAGGAGAGGGGAGGAGCAGGGCAGAGCTTTGTGCTGGCAAAGGCTGGAAAATAAAAAGGAGGAGGAGTGTTAAGTGAGCATGAGCATGAGCATGGCCCGGGGTGGCCTCTGTGACGTCTGCTTCAGCCTGATGCTGCTCAGGTTTTTAATCTCTTTTCCAGAGCCAGAAGGCAGCGATGCAGGGGATTTTTTGGCAATTTCTTTCAAGGCTTTTATATTCTGCGGGTTTCAGGCGTGCATTCCCCCTTCCTCCACCCCTTCGCCCCTTCTGAAATGAATTGCAGTTAATTTTGGATGTTGTTGAGCCTGGAAACACATCTTTCTTGCTGCCAGCCCATTAAAAAAATATATTTACAGTTCCATAAAGCAAAGCCAGCTGCCAAGGTAACGTCCTGCTGGCTCTCTCGTGTTCCGGGCACAGAGTAAGGATTTGGAGAGGTTGGATTTGGATTTGCTTCTGTGAGTACAAGGAAGATTTTAAGCCCAACAGAGAGGTTTCTACCTGAGAAAATCATTCTGTCCTGCCTGGGGAGGTCTTGTAGGGAAGCAGGGTGTCCGAGGGACCTGAGGGGGCTTGGTTTAGGGCCATGGAATGCTGCTGCAATTCCCTTTCCTTCTCCCCTCCATCAGTCAGGATGTGGATGCCTCTGGGTCTGAGCGGGAGGGGATTACACCTTCCAGTGTGATTTTTTTTAAGATTTCATCCATTTTCTCAATTTTGTATAGAAGTAGGACCTTTTCCATAGTATGACTATGTGGGAAAACAATTGGCCACAAAGCAGCAATCAGATCCTGGAGGAAAACCTTCATCCATCAAGAGGGACCAAGCAAAGTGGTGGTTGGGGTGTTTGGAGGGCATAGAGGTCTCTGAAATCATGACCTACATCATGCAGAACAAGGACATAAATTTCCATAGATTGGCTGTACATTTGGGCTTTTGTTTTGGCAACTTTCCTGCTCTTATTTTACATTTTCTCACTCTCAGGACCTGTAGGTGACAGAGGGGATGGCAAAGCCTGTGTGTTCCCCTGAGAGGTTTCAATTTTCATGAATCAACAGAAGGGTTTTTCCATAATTCTTTCTCACATTATCTCCATTTGAAATTTAACTGTGGAGATGCCCTGATCCCTCTGAGGTGCTTGGGGTTTTCTCCTGCTCTTTTTCTATTATTAAGACATGTATAAAGCTAGAAGTTGCTCTAAGTGGGTGATATGGCCCGAAAATGTGCTCCACATGGCACGTGGGAGTTAAATACTACCCAGCTGTTGGCTCCTCAGATCACTTCAAGAAGAGCACAAGGAGCATCCCAGGTGAAGGGAACTAGTAAAACCCATCAAAACCCACCAAAATATCCCAACAAGGGAAAGAACCCCAAACCTATGCCCACTCTTCCTGCAGCCTGAGGGGGCACTCGGGCAGAGGCAGGCCCTCCTCTGTCTCCACACGAGGGGGAATTGCAAGCCATATAGATTATTTTAATGGCTGTATTACTTCCAACTGTGCCTCCACCATCTGTTCTTCCCCAATTACAGATGCAGAAACCCAGCATGTTTCCCCATTCGGGCTGTAGAGGATGAAATACAAGTGCTGTGAAAGGGTGTATATTCTCCCAACAATGCAGTTGGCACCTGTGAAGTTTTCCTGGTGCTTCTGCCAGGTCAGGATGCTCAGCCTGGTCCCTCTGCTCTGCATCCCAGCCCATTCCTCTGCCCATGGTGGCAGAGGGAGCTGTTAATAAAAGGAAGAGGCTGTTTTGCTACAAGATTTGTCTAAGCTGTGTGGGGCAGCTGAATTATTAACGCTGACCAAGCGTCTCAAGTGCTACAAAACTCGACAAGAACCTCTTACCTCCAGCACAGTGATAAACAGGATTGAGGCACCGTGGGAGGGAGGGAATTAAGATAGGACATCAAAGACTGGATTCCATCAAGTAAATCATGCCATTGCTCCAGTAAAAGAGCCCCTAAATGTTTTATTAGGGATTTTCAACAACTACCAAAATTAAGATGGAAGGGATGAATTATTAAAAAATAGATTAACTAAAGCAGTTGCTGAATTAAACATGAAAGGTGCGTGTCGGGAGGAGCGCAGCCACTGTGTGCTGCAGGCACCTCAGTCCTTCAGCCAGGCATGCTGGAAGGGTCTGGAGAGGGTGAATGGCAGTGCTGGGGACATGGGGAGCAGACAGCAGCCACAGGCTGCTCTGCCAGGTCAGGACTGCAGTGCCAGGGCATGGAGAGACTGGCTGCAGGGTCAGCAAAGCAGAATGCCAGGTGCTGCAGAGGCAACAAAGGAGGGGGTTCTACCTCGGGGGGATCCAGGATGAAGATGTGCAAGGGGCAGCCAAGGAAATAATGCTGGTTCTCTGCTAAATAATGCAGGGAATGTAGGTGCAAAAAGGAGACTTGCCTGAAGTACTTGAAGCAGGATCTGAACTTCCTTTTTCTGTGTGTTAATCTGGTTTTATCAACTCAAAACCACCTGTGGCAGGACAGGGACTGAGAATGGGACTGGGACAGGGACTGGGGATTGGCTCAGGGGTTGTGATGGGCACTGGGCAGCTGCTCCTCCAGCTCTGATGCTTATGGCAGTGGATAAGGGTAAACAAGGACTTGTAGGGGCCAGAGAGCCCCAGGGTGAGGGGATGAGTGAGGAGGGCTCCTGTGGCTCCTCCCTGCAGTGCCCCTGGGAGCACAGCCCATGATTTGGGTGGTGCCAACACCTGGGAACAGCTGGAACGAGGAGTCTGACTATGCCCCTGCATAATTAGACCACATTGCCTCAGTTTGCTACTTGTGCTACACCTCTCCCACCTGTTAAAAACAGAGACAGTCTCTTAAACTCTTCCTAACGCAGTGTGATCCCAGTCTGGTGTTTCTGTTACTGCCCTCGCAGTACAACCTGTTCTGACATTCCCCATGCCAGGATATGGCAGCCTGTGCAGGTGAAGCAGGGAGAGAACAGGAGGTGAAGAGATGCTGTTGTCTGTGGTTTGTTTTGTTCCAGCCCCCAGGAGGGTGGGAGCATTGTGGGAGCATCATCTCCAAGTGAGAAGCACAAAATGTGGCGGAAATTTCTTTTTGTTCCCTCTCTCTTTCTTCTTCCCCAAGATGTTCAAAGCTCTTACTTGGAAGTCTGCAGTCAAACCCCTGTGAATGCCAGTGGTAGTAGAACTGCTGGGAGCAATTCACAGTGTCTGCAGCAGCACTGCTTTAAGGGGCACTGATGGAAGGAGTGGAGGCTTCATTCATAATAATAAAAAACCGCTATTTTGCGGTTTTACACCGCTTTTAATCTTCACAACTCAAAGGAAC
The DNA here is from genome assembly GCA_013397555.1 of Urocynchramus pylzowi. Taxonomy (NCBI): domain Eukaryota; kingdom Metazoa; phylum Chordata; class Aves; order Passeriformes; family Fringillidae; genus Urocynchramus; species Urocynchramus pylzowi. Next base: position 320,512 of record VZRH01001152.1, read on the forward strand.
ATTAATTAACTGTGTGGCACAGTGGGAGGCAGGTAGCTGCTGTTGTCCCTGTTTTACAGATGAGGAGGCTGGAGCACTGGCACATCCTGCAGCCTGCCCACAGTCAGACAGTATTTCACCCTCTGGGTCTGCAGATGATCCCAAAATGCCAGCTCCTGCTCGGAGCTTTATTCTTGGGAATGCTCTCCTGTGGCAGGGCAGGCCCTCAGGAGTTCTGATGTCATTGGCATTTCTTTACACCCAGTTTGGTTTTGGATAGATGGAGGTGAATATTGCTGAAGTCAAATGAGAATTTTCTAATATGAATTAGTCCAAATGCCAAAAGCAAGTTCCTTGCCCTCAGGCCAGCGACCAGGCAGTGTTCCAGCTCTTGGGAGAAAAACTTGGAGAAGCATGTAAAGCTCAGTCTTTGCTATGATCCCCACTTTTCACTAGTATGTCTGGAGAAGCCTGTTTGGATGAAATGGCAAAAATAGAACCACTGACTGTTTTCCTGCTCAGAAACCCCCAGGTTTGCCTCTCCATTGAGCTCTGCCTCCAAAAACCTCCAGTTTGACTCTTTCCCAAGAATCACATTTGCAGAGGTTTGCTGCTGCTGCTGCTTTTTGGCTGAAAAATCCATGCTTTGGCCCTTGTGTGTGTAATCAGAGGGGAGTCTTGGCTTGTATTTTGGGGGAGGCTCTGGGTAAGCCTCACCTCTCCTCACAGGGCACGGGGCTGGCATCGCTGTGGAGTGGATGGGGTATCCCCCCGATGAGCAGAGGGGTTCATCCTGCCATGGACACTGGGGAGGGGATCAGCCCTCCCTTGCTCCCTGCCCACTCTGAGAGCCCTCCTGATGCTCACATTCCCCTCTCCACCTGCAGGGCTGCCCTGGACTCTGAGGGATGCTCCTGGCATCCACCAGATCTTCATCCATTGCTCTCTGGTGGTTTGCAGGGTTCGTGGTGGGACCATGGATGGCCATGTGTCTGTGTGGCTCTTCCTAATGTCTTTTAAAGGAAGCAAATTACATTTTGGGCATCCCCCTCAACCCCTCAAGGCAGACCTTGGATTACCATGGAGGCTTTTCCATTTAGTCTTCTTAATTAAGACAGACACTGAAATAAAGGTGGTGAGTGAAGTATGATGTGCAGGAGAAGGAGGGTGGTCCTGCACTGTGCAAAAATGCTCATGTCTTTCTTTGTTACCCTTTTTTTTTTAATTTCCTGTCATCAATCTCCTGTTGCTAAATGTGCAGCTGGAGAGAGGGTTCCTAGGCAAAGTTCTTGCTGATGGATTCTGACAGATCTAATCAGGCAGGAATGGTGATGACCACGTCCTCCACCGCTGTGGATTGGGGTTCAAACCTAATATCCTTCACCATGACACGCTGTGGTAACTGAAACGAACCTGATGGCTGAGATCTGGTTGGCCTGAGGGGAGGAATGTTCCCATCACATGCACACCTGCCTGTAGCTCTCATCATTGCCTGTGGGACTGGCTCCCTGATGCATTCCTTGCAACCTCTGCCATCGTGCAGCTCTACTGCAGGCCTTTAATGTCTCTCCCAAGGGGGGTTTTGCCTGTCTAATGCTGTGGGTGATCTCCAGGCCTTACTCCTCCATCTCCCTATCATCTATTACAAGCAATTTCAGGGCTGTAGGCTGGGACTGATTTGGTGGTGCTCGGGAGCAGCTTAGAGCACCTCTCGGTCTGTATCTAAGCTAATCCTCAAGGCTGCCTTCTCTAACCATTGGAGATCTGGTCTGTGGGGCTCAGGGCATGGATCAGCTCTTTTTCACTCCTTTAGGGCAGGGGGATCACCTACAAATGAGCCAATTTCTCCCTGTGAGTTTGGAGGAGCCCAAAGCAACCAGTGCTGTGTGTATCTGGGGATGAGCTGAATCCCATGCTTGGCCTCTCAGGTGTGGGGCAGGGCTGGTCTGGCCACTCCAGCACCAGCAGCAGTCAGGTCTCAGCCCTGCACAGGATGGACACCTGTTCTGGACAGAGGCTCTGGCACCAGCATGTGCTCAGTTGCAGGAATGCCATCCCCTGTCATCTCATCTCAGGGTTTGGGTCTGGGATCCTCTGTTTTAAACACATCAGACCCAGTCCCATGGCACAGTTCCAAGCCTTGGCAGAGCCAGCACAATTCCTGCCTGCCAGTGCTGGGCTCCCAGGTGAAACACCCTCACATGGGATACAACCATGCCCTGCTTCAGCCTCTCTGCCTTTAACCCTCTCTCCTCCTCAGGCAAATGATGATGTTCCCTGTTTCACATCCAACTCCCCTCTCAATTTATCTTGTTTATTGACCCAAGCAGAAAGTCAATGTTTTCTTCATCTGCCATTTGCTTCAATGGCAGCCAATGTGGTTCATCAAAATAAAAAAAAACAAACAAAAAAAAAAAAAAAAACCCCGGATACAACAGAGTTTAGCATCAGATTTTTTTTTTTTTCTTCTGTCTTCCTTTATTTAGATGCTGATTATTCTTTTTTTCCTGAACACACCTGGCCCTTTACACAGCTTGGCAGCCTTTGCTGTACGATATGGCTGCAGGCAAGGCTAAAAATGTGCAGCAATTACCCCACGAGCTGCAGAGCCAGGAGGGAGCCTGTGGGTCAGCTCATTAGGGGCAGGTGATGCTGCAGCCAGGGCTGCCCGTGCCCCCTGTGGGAGCTGGTTGGGAAACGTTGGCCTCTGGGGCTTTCATGTGCATTTGGAGCTCTGTCACCTCCTCAGAAGTCCAAAGGTGATGCTTTGCTCCCATTGCCTGGATCAAAGCTTCCCAGGCTGTGGGCTCCTTGTTTGGGCTGGGGGTGGCATGGGGGATGTGTCTCTGCTGGGATATTCATGGCACTACAGATCAGGAAAGCTCGGGGGGAGAAAATTGGTTTTGGGAAAAGATCTGAGGTAATTTGGGGAGATTGGGCAGAGAAAATTTTGTGGTAAAACCTGAGGTCATTTTTAATGGTTGGAAGGAATTTTTTGGGGGGTAAAATCTAATGTAATCTGCAAGGGACTGAATGATTTTTTTTAAAAAAAATTTGATTTTTCCCCCCAATATTTTGGAAAGAAAATCTAAGGTAATCTGTAAGGACCACAATGAACACTGAGGGAGAGGTGTCTCCGCAGGGGATGCTGCAGGGATGTGAGGGTCTCTGAGGGAATATGAGTGTCACTGAGGGGACATTTGTCCCTGGGCTAGTGGCAGGTGTCCCATGTCACTGAGGGAATAACAGGTCACTGAAGGAATGGCCAATTCCCCGAGAATTGAAGCCCTGCCATGAGTGCAGGGCTGAACACAGGCTCTGTCCCAAGAGTTTGTGAGGTGGATCAGTGTGTGGCTGCTGTCAGGTCTGTCCAGGCAGTGCCCACAGCCAGAGTGGCACAGCTTTGCAGGGCAGGTGGAAGAGGAACCCTCCTGGCAGTGTGGGAGCAGTTTTAGTAATGACCAAAGTGATTTCATGAGATGTGCCTGCTGCACAGGGTGGCCCAGACCTTCCCCAGCCACCAACAGCCATCACCTCCCCTGAGCCAGCAGTGGTGTCTCTCTGATCCTGGGCTGAGCTTGCTCAGGGATCCCAACCAGCACAAACCATTCTTGTTCTCCAGGGCAGGGAATTCTTTGTTCTGAGGTGCCAACATCTCCAGGCAAGGGTGGGATGGGTGCCTACCCAATCCAAGGGTGGGATCTGCTGCCTACCCAGCAGCAGATCAGGTTGCTCCTCACCTCTGGAGACCAGACCCATGCAGGTGGTGTCCTCAGAAGGACCAGTGGCTTCCAGAACAGAGTGCTGCCCTTGTGACAAACCCACCTGTGCTCCATGGAGCTGCTCCTGGATGCTGGGCACCTTGGAAAACACAGCTTCAGGTGCCCAGATAAGAGCCAAGCCCTTTTGAAAAACCTGCCCAGACAGACGGAAAACCCAATGCAAATCTCTCCCTAGGTATAAAATTAATTGGATTCTAACTTCAAAGAGTACTTCTGGAAATGAGCTGTAAATAATCTGGCTGTGCCTCAGTTCCTCTGTCTGTGGACATTCATCTGGCTTTTTTTGAGCCAGTGAGTGTTGCTGATGGAAGGTGCTATATATAGCAGCAAAGCTATGCATATATGGATGCATATGCATAAATGTATCCCTAGTAACTGACCCAGGTGTGTGATGTTTTCTATAATACAGCTGACAGGTTTGTTTCCCAAAAAAAGCTGCAATTTTGCTTCCTATGGACTCTCACCCCTCTTTTTTTGCAGCTGTGTGCAAGATCTCTGACGTGGGCTGCTTGCACACCCTCTGCCATAGCTGGAAGCCACAGGAGATGGCATCTGGTGACCCCTGGGATGCAGAGGGGTTGGTGAAGGTCACCCAGGTGTGAGGGGCTCAGCAGGGTTCATCTGGATGGAGCTTTATGGCAGAGCTTGGCGTTGCTCCTGCCGAGCTGTGGTGCTCATATAAAGCATATACATATGTATACACATATAAAGTGTCAAGATGTGGAGCTGGCTCCTCAGGGCTGTCCTGCCTGCAGCCAGCCTTCCCCAGGGATCTGCATTCCCAGCAGCCACTCCTGCCTGTGTGGAGATGCCTGGGCCCTGGCACCCAGTTTCCGAGGAGCTCGGCGCTGTCTGTTCCCAGCGGGTCGATGGGAACATCTGTGAAAAATCAGGACATGGATATCTGATCCAGCAGCCCTGGCTGTTTCCTATTTATCCAATCTAATTCTATCAGCATTTCTGAAGTGCTTATCAGCTCCACATCTTGACACTTTATATGTGTATTGGAACCCCCCCAGTCGCTGGGCAATGAGAGGGGCTGAGTCTGGGCTGTGGCCCCTCTCTCTCCCAGTTTCCCTGCAAAATCCAACTTTTCCTCGTGACCCCCATGAATTGCTGCAGAATCAGATCCAGAAGAGCCCATTAGGACAAAAAAACTTGTCCAAAATACCCCAGAAAGTTGTCAAAGGGAAGGAAGACCCCAGTGAATCATTCATGCCTAAGCAGAGGCAGAAGTCTGAGTCCCAAGCTGGCATTTTCCAGCTTGCCATTGCAAAATGCTTGGGATGACCAAAGCCCCATACTGGATCTGTCTCATGGAGCAGTGTAGGACATCTCTGCTTCTGTGGGCTGGGGGACTGTGCCCAGGAGCAGGGGATGGATGCTGTCCCTGGGCTGGGGTCCTTCCACCTCCTCTCTTGACTTTCTGGCCCCACCAGCAAGCAAATTCCTACTTTCTCAGCCAGGGAAGCAGGGTGGAGAGATGGAAACCGGCACAGCCAACTTCCTGTTTGGGCTAGAATATATATCTGGTTTAAATGGGAAAATCCTTTAGTTCATGCCTTGGGAATGCTGAACGAGCTGGGACCTGAAATCTTGGTTTGCTGATGGCTTGGAGGGGCAAAGACAGAGGGAAGGTGGCTGGATGTTCCTGTTCTCTCCAGCATGTGACCTCCCACATTGGGAGTGGATACAGGTGAGGTGGTGAGGAGATGCCCAGAGCTCCTCACAGCACTGAGTTTAACAACAATTTTGCCGTTAATGACATTTTTTTTTGGCATGTCATGTGGAATCCATGTGAATATGTGTTGCATTTGAACCTGCCTAGGCAGGGCTGCAATCACTGCCTGCTACTGGAGTGGCCTGACCCATCTCATGATGTTTTCAGCCTGTAATAATTTAGAGTGAGAGATCTCAGGCCTTCTGTCTCGGTTTTTGCTTGATTGCATGTTTTTCTAACATTTCTGTCTCTCGCCCCCAGGCAACACTGTTGCAGAGGATTGAGGCAGGCATTTTGTGGAGGGTCTTTCTTTTAGAGGCAAAGAATTGCCTTAATTTTTCCAGCTCAGAAGTGCTTTTTGAAAAAAAAAAACAAAACAAAAAAACCAACAACTTGCTTTTTGAATTGCTGCCCACAGCATGAAGCCTTGTTTGGTTTTAGCCATGAAAGCCAGCAGCAATTGTCCATCCCCGAGCACAGAGACAGCAGCTGGCCAAAAGCACCGAGTCTGGGGCTGGTGGAGGAGCTGGGAGAACGGGGGAGAGGAATGGGATATACTGGACAAGCAGTGAGAGGCCAGGGAGCAGCCAGGGAGGAGCCTGCCCAGGTGATTTTGCCCTAGGGAGACTCTACCCACCAAAGGTGGAGTGATGCTGGATCCTACAGCTGCTGCTGGAAAGTGTCCTGTGTTTCCAGGCTGAACACCTTCCTCCCTGCCCAGAATAAAACCCCCAACAGCTCCTCTTTAGCAAATGTTACCAAGTTTGCAGAACTCCAGAGCTAGAGGTGCCAGGGTCAGTTTGCTGTGCAGCCTTCAGGCAGCCCCTCTGTGCATATGCATTATGGAATCATCTTTAATGGCATGATCATATCCCAGTTTTTCACCTTTGCCTCGCTCAGCACAGCTGATGAACCTGCTCTGGGAATGATCTGCATTAATGTGAAGCTGTAAAAACTTCAGCTGAAGTCAATGAGAGCTGTACTTTGAGCAGGGAAAGTGTCATTTAATGCTAAGCACTCTGAAAAAGCACATCTAAATGTCTCAGATTTGGTGCACGTAACAGAGTGGATGTTTTTTACATCACTGTGCCTGTGCCTTGGCTCCCTGTCTGTAAAATGGGAATGATAACAGCGAGATTGGGAACTTAATCACTTTATTTGTTGTGAAATACTGCTGCTTCTTGGTGTTGAGTAAAGCATAAGCAAGCCACGAGAAGCTAAGTAATTGTGCATGCAGAACAGTGCCTGGATAGAGTACAATAAAGTAGGAGCTATGTGTCCTCCAAGGAAGAGAAAACAAGATATTGAGAAGCTGCAGAGGAGGTTGTTTGCAGGGGGCTGAGAAGCTGTGGATGTTTGTAGGTACCCAGGGGTGGGTTTTGGGATATCTAAAGTGAGCTCTGGAGTGGTCCAGGCATCCTGGCTCTCCTGGCTGCAGCCTGGCACCATCACCTTTGGCATTTGGGGAGAGATAGTCCTTAGGATAACCCTCCTGGATGTGGTCTTGGAGTCAACACCCTCATCCAAGGCAAAATTACTGGAGACTGCATTCAGGTTGTCCTGGCTTCACCAATAATTTCATTCATTGCACCTTTTCTGTGTGCCCAGGCCAGTGTGACTGCTCTGTTCTTGGCATGCCTGATGGACCTTGGTGTCTCCCTGGCAGTGCCCATCGTCTCTGCTGGGGTGGTCAGGGGGGACACGATGCTTGGCAGTGCTGGGTTTCCTCCTGCCTGGTGTCTCCAGGTGCTTGTTGTGGGATTTCTGCCCCATTGAGAGTACCTGCAGTGCTCCAAGCTCCTGTCCCATCCCATCCCATCCCATCCCATCCCATCCCATCCCATCCCACCCCACCCCACATTTTGCTGCTGAGTTTCCTGACACACAGGAGCATCCAGCACACTGGAAATGCATCCTGCTGAATTTGGGATGGATTACAGACCTCAGCAGGTACCAGCATGTGGAATTCCCAGCACACTTCCTGACCGTGCTTTGCCATCCCTCTTAAGGCTCATGTGCCTTTTCTTAACCCTCCCAGCACTGACGTTGCCTGGGAGACTGAGCCAGCACCTCCTGCATTTCCTTTGGCTCGTGCAGGGTTGAAACTGCAGCCACAACCTTCCCTGAAGCAAGAAAAAGACTCAGAATTAAAACTATCTAGTTTAATTCATCTGTGACACCCTGGTCCTTCATATGGCAGAGCTGTGCTGGCTCTGAGGGGGCTGCAGCGAGGTGCAGGCTCCTTGGGAACCCCAGCATCCCTTGGGATGTGCTTTCCCAGCTCAGTTTTGTCCCAGTGTGTTTGTTTTCGCTTTGCTTTGCTGTAATTAAATTCCTGGCCCTTTGCTTGCAGAAGTGAGCTTCAAAACGCTCTGGCAGAGGGGTGGTTTTATTGAATCTCCAGCAGATTATTGATGCTTGGTGGGGAATTTTTCACACTTTTAACCTCAAGGTTTTTGGGAGAGTGTTTTTGCAAGTGTTTATTATGGTATTGCCACAAGAAGCGAGACTGCCCAGAAAATTTATAGCAAGCAGCTCATCAGCTGTGGAATGTCAGCACAGCAGCGTTGAAATGCCTTCTCCAGTGTCACTCAAGTGAGGATGATTTCTCCCAGCTGAGGACCTGGATAGTGGTTTTTTTCTTTATAACTTCTAGCACTATTACAGTGGCTGAAAAGTGGTTGTTGGTGTACTGGGCAGAAAATCACTTTTTTCCTACATGAAATAATAAATCTGATGCAGGCACAGCACTGGGACACCTGGTTAAAGACAGGAGCTGCAGCACACCAAAGTTTCAGGCTGTGAAGTCCCCAGGTGAGAAGCTGCCACCACCTCATGAGCTCCTTCAATGCTGGGGATGGACATTAACTTTTCCAGGGCATTCCAGTTTGGTCAGTGTGGGAATGGACTTGCTTTGCTCATGGTTCAGTGCTGTAGGGGATGGGTGCTGCATTCCCCACTGATATGGATATCAGGAAGAAATCCTTCCCTGGGAAGGTGGGCAGGTCCTGGCACAGGGTGCCCAGAGCAGCTGTGGCTGCCCCTGGATCCCTGGAAGTGTCCAAGACCAGGCTGGACAGGGCTTGGAGCAGCCTGGGACAGTGGGAGGTGTCCCTGCCATGGCAGGGGTGGAATGGGATGAGCTTTAAGGTCCCTTCCAACCCAAAACATTCTGTGATCCATGATTAAATATTGTAGGGATGCAGGAAAGAGCTATAGAGAGAATGGTCTCTTGCTGCAGGTAGAATAAAAATTGAAAGAGTTGAAATCCCAGAAAAAAACCATATTCTGTTGCATTTACATTGGAGACCACTTTTCTCAGGTGATCATTTATTGCATGCTTATTTTAATTGGGGTGTTTAACAGGATGGCTCTCAGTATGGAACAGCTGAGCCTGTAGTGCAGTAGACCCAGCTGGAATTGTAGTGTGAGTGTGGGTAGTGCTAAAAGTACTAAAAATAACTTGGAAAGTATCTTCAGTTGGCCATCCAGCAGTGGTGAGCACTTTCCATCCTCTTCTCTTGTTGCCTTGGCTGCCTGTCTAAAATGTGAAGAAAATCATCACCCCCAGTGCACAGAAGCTGGGAGCAAAAATGAATGTTTGTGATACACAGGGGGTCCTGGGAGGGGACTCCCCTGGGAAAGGGGTGGCTCTGCCTTTGCTGAGGGCAGGAATGCCATGTGCTGAGTGTGCTCCTGAGGCTGCAGGTGATGGCACCAAGGGGTCCCAAAGGCTCCACTTGCAGCCAAGGTCCCAGTTGCATGTGCTGATCAATTCTTTGCTTCTGAATCTAGCTTTGCAGCTGCAGCTTGGGGTTTTATTGGTTACATATAATTATAAAAAAATGTGATTATGAGTTTTGCAGTACACCCTCAGCTGGGATCCATGTGTTGCTCACCCTTCGTGCCCATTTCTGTGATGAATTTTCCAGGGCGTCGTGGGAGAGCTGCTCAGAATTGCTCAGGCAAGCAGCTGCTGGGCTGAAAAATGCAGAATCTGGGTGTAAATTGCTCTGCCCTGGTTTGCAAGTGCAGCAGCTCTGAAGTTCCCAGCTCAATAGAATCAGGAAACAGCACAAGGTGCTGGGCATGAGCCCTCCTGGCTGGGCTGTGCTGGGCAGTTCTGGGTGAAGCTGAAGGTGACACAGCATCACATCCTGTTGCTGCCAGTGGCCCTGTCTCCAGAAGCTCCTGAACCTCGAGTTCCCACCCTGATCCCTCTCTAAACCCAGCTCAGGGAGCAGATGGCACTGGCTTACTCTCCAGCTCGCATTCTTTTCTTTATTTTTCTCATCGATGGTGAATTTTGTAAGGCACTGAAGTCTTTAACCATTAGCAGGCAATAAAAAGGGGCAGCAGAGTTGGATAACACCCACTAATCCCCTTCAGGATGAGCTGGAGAGAAGAGCCACTGCAAAGCTCTGGAGCTTATCCTGGGATGAGTGATTTGGAGGCTTTGAGAATTGCTTGGTGTTGGTATTTCATGAATAAATAACCCCCAGTGGTATTTGTCAATGAATCTGCTTCATTAAGGAGACCTGGAACAAAGGGAGAGAGTGAAAAAAAAGTGTTTTTGAGGGAATCCAGGCAAGTGCAGGTGGTGGGAGGTGGAATAGGGCTGTGTGAGGATGGGTGCCATGGTCTGCACCATGGGAGCAGCGTCAGGAGGGGAGCCCTGCTGTGCTGCACCACACTGGGCATTTGTGCCCTGAGATGTTGATAAAAAATTGGGTTTTACTGCTGCTGGGTGTGTGTTCAGGGCATCCTGGCAGGGAGGGGAGTGTGTTCTGTTTATAACTGTATCATCTGGTGCAGGTGTCTTTGGGAGAGCTGGAGAGTTAAAGAAGTGTGTGTGTGTGTGTGTGTGTGTGTGTGTGTGTTCATAGATGTTCATGGGCTTGTGGAGAGGATCTGGCACCAGAAATTAGGTTGCTCTCTCCAAAATGCCCTTTTTGACAAGACCTGGCTTTGGGTCAGTGATGGATTGCCCCATCCTCCCCGTGCACCAGCTGTTGAGTTCTACCTGCTCCCTGGGGTTTTGGCATCTGGGTCCAGCCAGGGCCACCAGCAGCTTCCCTGGCTCTTTGATGTCCTCGGGACATGGAGCCTGTCCTTCTCCACCCTGCCCTGTCAGAATGGATCTGGGACTTACTCACTGAAACCCAACAGGAAGAGATGGAGAACAGGAGCTGCTCTTTTGCAGGCAGATTGTTACTGCAGGGAAAGTGATTCATCCATCAGGGCTGGTCTAAGCTGGCACCCGGGCAGTGGTGGGGCTGGCTGTCCCTGCAGTGGTGGCCAGATGTTGCCATCACTCCCCAGGTGTCCCCTGCCTTGTCAGCACTGTTTTCTCTCCAGGGATGGCTCTGGAATGTGAGAGCAGGAGCCCCATACAGCAGGCAGGGAAGGACAGGCAGGGGTCCCTGCCAGAGCTGTGTGAGTGGAAAGTCATCTGCTCTGTGCCACGTGTCACTGCAGAAGGCAGGTAATTCATGACTGCTCTTCACTCCCAAAATTAAAAGGAGCTGCTGAGGCTGGCAGTGCCAGGGGCTCAGCAGCACCTGCCTGCACTGAGCTGGGCTCCTCCAGCCCCTCCAGAGGCAGATGAAAGTGCAGTTTGCTCCAGCTTGCTCTGAGCAGCACATCAGGCTCTCATGAGCTCCATCCCTGTCGGGGCTCTGTGTTGGAGTGAATTTCCTCTAATGAGCCAATGCTGCCGAGCCTCTGCCCTCACCCTGCTCCTCCACAGGTGGCACCTGAACACTTCCCAGCGAGGTTAATATTTTAATATGCTTAATGGCTCATTCCAGCTCCCCAGCCTTTCCTGGGCTTTGGCAGGGGTCATCCATTATGCCAGGCTTTGGAGAGTGAGTTTCCCATTCCCATCCTCAGCCCTCCTGAGGCCAGGAGGTTGGTTTGGGCTTCCAAGTTTTAATTAAAGCGTTACAAGCTGCCCTTGCCAGCCCTAGCCTGGTGCCATGTGGGATGAGCTGATGTCTCCTGATGGAATTCTGTCTCTCTGGAGAAATCCTGTGCAAGGACCAGAAACTCATTTCCACCACCCAAAGCAGCTGTAGCTCCTCACCTTCTCCTTCCAGGGATGTGGGTTGTTTGGTGGCTCAGTAGAAAAGCCAGGAGGGAGGATGGGAGCATGGTTCTCCTTGCTGTCCACCCACGATGAGAAACCCCCTGGGAGGACCAGATGGGGCTGAGCTTTTGGGGTGGGTGGTGGAGGAGCTGTCATGGTTTGTTGGTTTTGGCTTTTTAAAAATAATTCTCCCTACATTAATAAACAGTGGGTTTAGTTAGTAAATAATATCCCCTTCCTCCCCCCCATCTCTCCAGCAGAAATATGTGCCCTGATCTAATATATCCTGCATTTCTCACTCCATCATTTCAGAGGAGCTGCAGATCCTGGTGGGAACAGAGTGCTAATAGAAAATGGCCTCTAAAGATATTTGAAACATGACCAGGAAAGGACAGAGGGAAATTCATCTCCAAATATGCTGGAAAATCTAGGAGGTGGGCCAAGAAAGGGAGAATATCAGGAGCTTGATTGCTGTGAGTGAAAAGTTAATTGGGAAGCATTAATTGGGGTGAGAGCTGGCAGCACAGACATGAATTTGCTATGTGGGACACCACAGTGAACACAGAGCTGCCCCAGTGCTGAGATTAACTCATCCAGCCCCAGCCCATGGGGATGTGCCAATTTACTATTTCCCACTGCTTTGAATGGTGTTTTCCTTGTTGACAGTCACAACTTTTGGAATCCTGTGATTGCCTTGAAATCCCAAATCTAAAAAATCATGATGTCAATACTGCATAAGGCTTTATTTGGGTTTGGTCTCTGAGGAGTTTCTAGCCCTTGAGTTTTGCAGGGAAAAGCTTGGTTATACCCTAAAGCAAATTTAGGGGAGGAAAATATTAAAAAAATCTAATCAAGACAGCACATCAATTGATTTATTTTTAAAATCTCATCGTTTTGGTGCCAGTTGCATTACATTCTTTTTTAATGCCTGACTCATGATTTCTTGAGCTCTTGGTGTTGGCAGGGCTGTGTGTGTGTGAGCTCAGGGGCCCTCTGCTGATAGAGAATGCAGGGCTGCTTCCAGGCAGCACTGCCCTGGCCCTCCAGGGCTGATGAATATTCCTGTACTGCTGTTTCATTGCCAAGCAGATTGTTTTCACATTAAACCCCCCAAAAAGGGACACAAGCTGGGCATTGGGTCATTGTGCTGATGGTCAAACAGGAGAGAGGCTCAAGGAGAATAAACCATGCTGTGACTCCCAGCATTGCCTCAGGGGTATTGAGGTCAGAGGGGTCAGGGTTAATTTGCAGCCTTCTGTAGGTAAAGATCTAATAAACAGCCTGTGGAGGTCAAGTCTGTCACTATCAGTGACTTGTTCTGTGACCTTCCTGCTCTGATCACTTTGTCTCTCTCCTGTCAGGTGCTGGGTTCTGTTGCCCAGAATGCATTGTGGGTATTGGTTAACATATAAACTGTGCTTTGAAGATGAAAAATATCTTGGAGATGCTTAAAGCTCCTGACAAGCATGTGTGTTCCTTTTGCAGCAATTCAACAGAAGGCAAAGTGCCTGAATGCTTTGTCACAGGCGAAATCTGCTGCGTGTGCAGCTCCGAGAGGCAGGGCTGGGAGCTTCCCAAGGCTTCACGTGGCCTTGGAATTATTCCTGGCTGCTCATGCTTCTTGCTTGAGGGGTGTCACAGCACAGCAATGCCTGGGGCTTTGCCCATTGTGGGCTAGAGAAGAGCAGCAGACCTGTGCCTGCACCCATCCCTGCGTTATCCGCTCCACATCCACATCCCAGCAGGCATAAGCCAAGATTCATGTGTCTTTCCAGCTTTGGCAGTGTCCCTGGGGTGGATGTGGGTGATGGTGATGGACCAGATGTGGATGTTCAGGGAGGCTTGGCCCAGCTGTGAAACATTCAGGAAGAGTTTATGGCTCTGGATTTGCTGTTGTCTAGTGTAGGGTTGGATTCACACCCAGCTCCAGGCTACTAGTACAGCATCTCCTACTTGCTAGTTTGCATCAAACTGGAGGGTAGTATCTTTGAAACCCCATGACTGGTTGATTCTGTGAAGGATGCCAGAGTTATGCAGCAAATTTATTGTACAGCATGATCACAAGCCCCTCATTTCCTTGGGAAGCTGTCGGGGTCTTCTCTGCTCTCTGAGATGGCCCCAGGTGTTGGTGGAAGCCGCTTTTCCCAACCCAGCTGTCCAAGAAGGAGTCAGGAGTCTTCTGCTCGTGTTCTCAGTGATGTTTATTGTTTCTTATCTAAAATATTTTCTGTCTGACCCGCCGAGCTCTGGCTAGCAGGACAGTCCAAGGCTCACACCTCCCACGGGGCTGGTGCTATCTTTTATACCATGAACTACCTATTAGATATTTACAATTGTGTGCCAATCCTTAACACCTGTGTTAGACAGTGACTTTCTACTCTAAACCAATCTAAAAATGCCAGCATCACCTAAAAGATGGATGTCAGGAAGAAGAAGGAAGAAGGACAGGGCACGCCCCAATCCCTCCATCTTAGGGTTTTAGACCCCCCTGTACCAAATCCCAAACTTTCTCCTTTCACCCTCTAACTACTGCTACTGTGTTGTCTAAACTTTTGTGACTTGTGATTCCTCATACAAGGCTGGTAATTTGTCCCATGGGCTGAAATCAAAGCCCCAAGTGTTTTTGGCTTCCTGCCAGGGCTGCCCAGACCCCTGTCTGGGGTTTGGGGCACGGAGAGGAATGTCTTGGATTCCGACAGGAAGCTTCCTTTGGCTCGGCATGGCCAGCCAGGGGTTTTGCCAGAGCAGCTCTCTGTGGATTGCCCTGCCCGTGCCCGGGCCCTGCCAGCTCCCTGCCAGCCCTAACGGTGCCTTTTCTCTCCAAGGGAAGAAGCGATGCTGTCCACCTACTTCGAAACCATCAATGACTTGCTCTCCTCCTTCGGGCCCGTCCGCGACTGCTCCCGCAACAACGGCGGCTGCACCCGCAACTTCAAGTGTGTGTCGGACCGCAAGGTGGACTCCACGGGCTGTGTGGTGAGTGCTGGGGCTCTGGGGTACATACTGGGGCTCTGGGGTAGGTGCTGGGGCTGTGGGGTAGGTGCTG
>VZRH01001152.1:335454-384301 GCA_013397555.1 Urocynchramus pylzowi
AGTGGGTACTGGGGCTGTGTGGTAGATGCTGGGGCTCTTGGGTACATACTGGGGCTGTGTGGTGGGTGCTGGGGCTCTGGGGTACATACTGGGGCTCTGGGGTACATACTGGGGCTCTGGGGTACATACTGGGGCTCTGGGGTACATACTGGGGCTCTGGGGTACATACTGGGGCTCTGGGGTACATACTGGGGCTCTGGGGTACATACTGGGGCTCTGGGGTACATACTGGGGCTCTGGGGTACATACTGGGGCTCTGGGGTACATACTGGGGCTCTGGGGTACATACTGGGGCTCTGGGGTACATACTGGGGCTCTGGGGTACATACTGGGGCTCTGGGGTACATACTGGGGCTCTGGGGTACATACTGGGGCTCTGGGGTACATACTGGGGCTCTGGGGTACATACTGGGGCTCTGGGGTACATACTGGGGCTCTGGGGTAGGTGCTGGGGCTGTGGAGTGGGTACTGGGGCTGTGTGGTAGATGCTGGGACTGTGGAGTGGGTACTGGGGCTGTGTGGTAGATGCTGGGACTGTGGAGTGGGTACTGGGGCTGTGTGGTAGATGCTGGGGCTCTTGGGTACATACTGGGGCTGTGTGGTGGGTGCTGGGGCTCTGGGGTACATACTGGGGCTCTGGGGTGCATACTGGGGCTGTGGGTAGGTGCTGGGGCTCTGGGGTACATACTGGGGCTGTGGGGTGAGTGCTGGGGCTGTGGGGTGAGTGCTGGGACTGTAGGGTATGTGCTGGAGCTGTGGGGTGTATACTGAGGCTGTGGGGTTGGTGCTGGGGCTGTAGGGTAGGTGCTGGAGCTGTGGGGTGTATACTGAGGCTGTGGGGTTGGTGCTGGGGCTGTAGGGTCCTCAGGGCTGTCCTCTGGTTTCGGGACAAGCCAGAGGGAGTTGTCACCTGCTTCCTGTGGCTGAGGGGATGTGCGTGCTGGAGGTGGACTTCCCCCAGTCCTGGGGCCTTCATGGCAAATCACAAATGCCTTAAGGAAGATGAGGACTCCAGGGAAGCAGCACAGGTGCTCAGATGAGCAAATGAAAAAAAAAAAAAAAATGCTTGAGGCTGGCAGTTGTTTTCCTGCTTGTCAAGAAGCCAGGGTGGAAAGCTGCCTTGCTTTATCTCCTGCTTTGTGCTTCCCAGTGAGAAGAAAGATGAAGCATCCCCCCAGCCTATCCACCTCTGGGCGTCTCTGACACCCTCAGAGTCTTGATTTGTTTCTGAACATGCTGATGTCTTGCCAAGCAATCCACTGAGTCCCAGGTTTTGCAGAGTCCAAAAGATCTTCTAGACGCTAGACCATTAGTTTTGGGCAGAGGCTCTGAATCATAGAATCCTAGAAGGGTTTGAGTTGGAAAGGACCTTAAAGGTCATCTTGTGCTGACCCCCTGCCATGGGCAGGGACACCTTCCACTGGCCCAGGTTACCCAGAGCCTGGTGCAGCCCGGCTGTGAACATTTCCAAGGAGGTGTTCCCAGGCACGGATGCCCAGAGGGGTTTTGCTGTGCTTCCAGCTGGGAGCAGCAGAGCTCAGCACCTCGCCCAGTTCTAACCCATCTCACCTTGACATCAAAGTCATCCCTTCCCTGTCTCACCTTCACATCAAAGTCATCCCTTTTCTGTCTCACCTTGACATCAAAGTCATCCCTTCCCTGTCTCACCTTGACATCAAAGTCATCCCTTCCCTGCGGGAGGAGCCTGTGTGAATGCAGGATGATGTGCAGAGACACAGGACAGAGCCTGGGGAAGTGGGGCAAACCTGGAGCATCCCTTTGTGTCTGTCGTTAAAGCCCTGCCTGCCAGGAAGCCCTGGTGACCTCCGAGGGGTTCCAGAGCTGTCACCTGCTCCACCAACCCCTCCACCACACATTCACTGCTCCCAAACCCCTGAAACCCCTCACATCACTGAGGCAGGGCCCCCTCACCACATCCCTCCCGTCTCAGCAGAGACAGGAGGTAAGTGTCTCTTTATTTATTGAAGATGTTTGTACACGGCAGCTGGGAAAGGTCAGGCTGGAGCCGTGCTGTCCCGGGGGGAGGGCGTTTTCATTATCCCCTTCTCAGGTTGCTTGTTAAGGCCATTTAGCATGACAGTCTGATGTGTCACCAGCAACCTGGTGCCACCTTCCCCTTGCTGCTCCTCTCCCCTTCCTCCTTTTTTTTTTTTTTCTCATTGCCATTTTTTTTTTAATTTGCCCCCTTTTCCAGGGAACAACTGCCTTTCTAGTCTCTTAGGGTGTTTTCTCCCTTTTTTGGGGTGTTATTTTGCTCTGAGTGCCATCGTCCTTGTCCAGGCACTGTCAGAAGCAATCAGGGCTCTGATCACCTCACGCCTCTGGGAAGTGGTGCCTCTTTTTAAAGTCGGGACATATTAAGATAGAAATTGTCAATAAATTACAGCCCTAGTGCTGGCATGTGGAGAGGCAGAAAAGGAAAACCGTGTCACTTGAGGAAAACAGACCCCAGCTCCTGCCATGCCTGACTGAGGCTGTGTGTAAAGAGAATGGACCAGGTACGGTGAGGGGACAAGGGAGGAGCAGCAGGAGCGTTCTCCTGCAGGGCATCCCCTCCCCGGGAGCTGTGGGTGACAGGTGACACTTGGGGACCACAGGAACCCCCATGCTACCCACCACAGCAGGCTCCTGGGGCTGTGCATCCCATGGGGACAGGGGACAGTCTCTCCCCACTGTGCTCTTCACCCCTTTTTCTCCCCACTGCAGGAGCATCAGACTGCTCCGTCCCTCTCCAGAAATCCCAGTCTTGGGGTGCAGCTCCCCTGTCCCAGCCTGGGGACAGCAGAGCTGAGCTGTCCAAGGGGAGTGTGGGGACAGCCCTGCAGCCCACCCACAGCCCTTGTGTCCCTGCTTCCCTTCGGACTGACACCAGCCCGTGCTGCTTCCCAGCTCTCCCAACCCTGTGCAAGGTTTTATTCTCATCACCTGCTGTCGGTCCCTGGCAAAGGAGGGGTGTGAGGAGAGGTGTGGAAGGAACAGTCCCCGTGTTTCTGACCATGCTCCATGCCCACTGTCCAAGGAAAAGCCTGATGGGTGGGCTGGCAGCACTGCCCCCAGCCCTGGGTGGTGCTCATGGTGCTGAGTGGGATCAGAGGGGCTGGGAGTGGAGTCTCAGAGCTCACACAGGCTCGGTTTGAGACATTCTGGTACTTTCTTTGCCCATTCCTGAGCTGCCCCTCCTCATCCCACTTTTTCTCCTGGTGCCTGCTGGGTGTGAGCTGGGCTTCCAGTGCAAGAAGGGATGGGGTCACATGCTGCAAATTTTCAGGGATGTCAGTTAGTTTTGAAGCTGAACTACTGTGAACTCAATTTGCCAATTTGGTAAGTGCTATGGGCAATATCAGGATGTAATTTAATTAAGCTATCCCCTTTTTATAGAGTTCAGGGAGCATTTGCCTACTAATTTTAGCACTAGGTTTGCTCCAGCTTTGCTCTGGACACAGATTCACAAATCATGACATGTTGTTAATCTCTACCAGTCAACAGTTTATTAATTTGCTGAGGACCACAGAAGTATATAATCAGTGGTTCATCAATCAAGGCTAAATCCAACAAATGTTCCAGGCAGGTACTGAGCATAAAATATACATGCAGCCTTGTAAGCAATTAATACACCACAGAGCTGGAGCCGAGTGGCTCAACCAGGGAGCAGCACAAATCTCAGAGATTTCTTATTCCTTTTATGTATAATCATCATCTGTTACCAGTTCCTTCATGCCCTTAATATGGCTTTCAGTAATTCTGCAAGGACTGGGATGCATTTATCTCTGGGTTTTCAGTGGTGTGGGCTCTGCCATTACCTAATTGTTTGGCCTTAAAAGGTCTTGGTTAAAAAGCTGAGGGCAGATTGCTCACAGCTCATGCTGGAGTCTGGCTGAGTCTCCTTGGGCTGGTGATAGGAAGGAATGAGTGTGTCACTTTGCTCAGTTTAAATCCTCCTTTTTAGGCATCACCTGAAGACCCTAAAGTGTCTCCAGCGGGGTTCCCACCCACAGGGGTGGCAGCTCCCCACTGCCATCCCCCACTTTCCATGGGATCCCTTTTTCCCCCCATCTCATGGTTTTCTGTTAGTTTTGTGTGTACCCAGTAGATGGCATGAGTGCATAAAGGGTTTCTGCAGTTCTTTTCTTATCGGAGGCCTTTTTTAATTCAGGCAATTTTAAGAATTATCTGCTGCAACCTTGCCAAGACCTTGGCATTGCTATCTGGAGCCTTGTGTTTGAGTCCTAACATAACCAAACAGCCCTCAAGCTCTAGAAAACCTGCTTCCATGCTGCTTTTTCTTGCTGCACTCTTGAACTGCTGATAGATCTGGTCAACCTATGGGAATTTCGCAAGAAAACAAAATCCTAGTGAATTTCTCTGAATCCAGTGACTCTGCACGTTGAGTCCCATGTGTGTTTCATACCATCTTGCAGGGATCACAGCAAACCAGGAGAAAGTGTGCTAGAGGAATCATTCAGACTATGTACTATAAAGGAAATATTACTGATCTTTTCTGCTGGCACTGGCACAGCCTGGAGGGAGGATGCTGAAGGAGGGAAAATGCTTAACCCTCATGTGTTGGTGATTTATAATTTGAGATGAAAACCTGTGAATTGGCCCTGAGAGACTGAAGGAAACACCTGCATCACAGCTTAAATTCAGGTTTCCCCAGCTGTCTCTCAGATTGGCTTCGCTCCCTAGTGCCAGTCCTCTCACCCACCTGAGGAGAAGGGGGGGTTGCTTCCATGCATTGTCCCATCACCAGGTGCATTTTTGAGCCTAGAAAGGCAGCATTGCAGCCTTACTGAAAATAAGAGGGGTGAGGTTTTGGTTTTCTTTGTTTTGTTTTTTTTTTCCCCCCAAAGAAATGGGAGCTTTGGTCTTAGCACATGAGCTGGGCAAGGAGGTGCTCTGTTCTCTTCCAGTGCATTTTGGTGTCCTCAGCATCACTGCAGGAGGAGGCAGCAGCAGGTCCAGGTGTGTGAGCCCCTGCTGGGTGCTTCCCAGGATGGGGTCTCCTCACTGTGAGGACCACCTGGAGAAGCAGAAGGGCATGAGCTGCCTCCCTGGGGGTGAGGAAGGCAGCTCGGGGTCCTGGGCCAAGAATTACCAGAATTAGTCCCTTGTTTGTTTAAGGTGTGAGAGCCTGACTGCAGTAGGGGGGGCAGGTGGTGTGGGCTGGTGGTCCTGCAGCACCTGTGTGCCTGCAGAGGTTGGTGAGTTAGCTCCTTAAGTCACATTGGAGTGCTACAGGAGCCAAGGATGTTGCAGGTGGATGTGGAAGGGCTGTGCTCCAGGAACCATCCCACCTTGGGAGAGGTGTTGGAAAAGAGCTGGGAGAGCCTTGCCCAGCTTGGGCACTGGGTGCTGCTATTCTGTACACACATGAAATCCTGCTCATCCTCACAGGCTCAGGTGCCTCTGGCAGAGATTTCTTTCTAGTCTGAGCAAGAAAACAGTGCAGTTAGCCTACAAGAATGACCTGAGCTGTTCCTCCCTGCGATGGCAGGGTCAGCCCAACACAAAGGAGAGAGTTTGGCTCAGCAGGATGCAGGAGGGAGAACATCTACCAGAGAGTCACTTAATGAATTTGTGGCCTGTGGTGACACTGCTGTGGTGTTGGTCCCAGCCTCTTTAGACACAGAAGGAGGAGAAATTTGGCATGGTCCACACAGGCATATAAGCCTTAGCACAGCTTGTTTGGGGCTAATCCTTCCCTTGCTCTCTCAGAATGATGGGCTGTTCCTCACTGCTGCAGAGTGTGGCAGAGAAATGGGTTAATTTAGGAGTGTAACCGTTTTGGGGAGAAATGGGATTAGAAATGAAGGAGCAGAGCAGTGGCTGCTGCTTCTTTCGTCTCCTCCTTCCAGCACAAGTGTCATGGTTTTGCATGGGAGACATTTAGGGAAGCCACTCAGAGGTGGCTTAGGGACCATGGAGAGATGCTTTGAAATTATGTGGGTTATGCTGAGAACTTTTTTCCTGGGGGGAAATAGGATGATTGGGAGTTTCAGCCCCAACCAAAATGCTGTGCAGAAATGCTTTACATACATGAAAACTCCAAAATACTTTGGTTCAAAACATTTCCTTTCTATAAAGGAGAGGAAAATGTTTAATTCCATCATTATCATCTGGAGCTTTGTTTTATATTGCCTTATCCCAGTGTACAGCCTGAAATAAAAACAAAATTAGGTGATGGAAACCAAAACATTTCAACCTTGTCAAAATTAAATGCTCTCCTAATTTCCCAATGAGTTTTGAGATGTAATTGATGGAATCCCACAAAGCACTTAAGCTTCATCAAATCTGCATTTTTCTGACAGACAATTGTTCATTGAAAAATAAAAACTTACCCATCCCTGCCTTGAGAGGCACCTAGCTAATTATGGGAGAGAGGCACACACCAGGGGGGGAGATGAGGAAACCAGTCTCTCCTAATCCCTTTAAAGTCTCGCTGGCTCCCTGGAGCAGGAGCTGACTCCTTTTGTACATTGTGGTTGGAAGCAGAAGCCCCCTGAGCTCAACAGCAAGCCCCCCTCCAAGGGACCTGTGGTTTTGGACTTTATCTCATTAATCCAGGTAAATACCTGTGCTGGAAATGGGATTTGAGGAGGAAAGAGGAGGAGGCTGTTGGAGTCAGTGCTGGTGGTGGGTGGGAGCAAACCACCTGCCTGCCTTTGCTTTCAGAGGGGGTTTGCACCTCATGGGCAAGGGTTGGCTGGTTTAAAAGCAAGTGAAATAGCTCAGGAAGCACCAAGGTGAGCTGGAGGTCTCTGCCTGCATGGGGAAGGAGTGGTTTGGAGGATAAAATCACTGTTTTCTCCAGTAGTGGCTATTTCAGCAGCATTCCTTGAGGGATTGGCTAGTGGCCCTCTGCTCCTCACCAGACTGGGATGCTTCGTGTGCTGTGATTACAGCATTTGGGATTGGTTTGGAATATAGGATTTGCTGTGTAGTGTTGTGGCTGGGCTGCACCCTGACAGGTGAGTCAGGTGGGGCAGGGGTTGAATTTCTGTTTTCCTGATGGTTTTTGGAGATGCCAGCTTCTGCTGTGACTGAAAATGTTCTGTCAGGCAGGAGATACCAGCACATCCCAAAACGGGCTGTTGGTGACTGCTGGAAGGGAAGCAGGTTTCCTTGCTCCAGAAACACTTCTTCCTGTGTGCAAGGCATCCCACCAGCTGCTTGAAACAAATCCCTGCCTCTTGGGACTGAGGTGCAGGCAGACACAGAGTGACTTGCCTGGGAGGGTTCACTGGAGTGGTGGCCAGAGGTGAGGAGATGCTGCCTCATCTCCCCCCATGGATCCCCCATCCCACTTGCACAGAGGGACCAGGCTGAGAAGCACAAGCAGCATGCTCTGGGGAGCCTACAAGACAGATGGGTTTGATTTTCTAAGGCTAAAATAATGATTTATGATCTTTAAAGGGAAAAGGAAGCAGGGGAAAAGGAGGGAGGGGGGTAAAGAGTGGGAAGATAATGACTGTTATTTCAGAAAATGGTCGTAATGTTCTCCTCTGGCAGGATGTTGCCCCCTCAGTGGGGAGTCAGGAAGGGCTCTGCCACAGCTAGGGGTGGTGGGGACATCCCTGCCCTGAGGAGGCTCTGGAGAGCCCTTTAGCAACCAGCATTTTGGCCCTGTTTTATCAAAATATTGGTAGAGGAGGGATAAATCTCACACACAGAGAACTGAGTTGCATGCAGCCAGGCTCTGTCCTGCTGCTGCTGAGGAGCTTTGCTCACCAGGGGCCTTCTGAGCCAAGAAAACAAGGCAGAATAAGCTAGAATTGTCCATATATATACACGTATATAAATATATATATGGACACAGAGGAGTTTACTGCATTTGTATCATTTCTGAACTCCAGCAAGCAAATAAACACATGCCAGTGCATAGACAGGAGCTCATTAAAATGCTGGCACTTGCTTGTACCTTAGCAGTGTCTGGGATTAATGTTTTTGTCTCACGCTGAGGAGGTTCCTCGGTGAGGGCTCAGCACAAAGGGGGGTCATGAGGGCCTTTGGAAATGGTCCTGGGTGCTCTGTGCCACTGAGCCACCAGCTGATTGTGCTGCCTCAGGCCAGCAGTGCTGTGGGGATGCAGCTTGGGGTCCTGGGTCTCACTTCTGGAGCCATCCAGGCATGAGGATGGTGCCTGGAGCAGCACTGGGAGTGGGGCTTGGTGGCAGCTTCCCTCTGTGGTTTTAAGAGCCAGGGAGATTCAGACTCATCTGTACCCAGAGCATCACCTCCAGCACCTGACACAGAAGTCTCTGACTAGAAGGCTGCTGTTGTTGAGAAAACAGAGTGGAATAACAAAAAGGGCAGTTTACTCTCTATAGAAACACTTAATAAAGTATTCTGGTTCTTTAAACTTAATAATGGAGGAGAGGAGCTGTGCTGAGCAGCTCTGGCAGGCAGCTCAGATGGAGGAGAGGGGATGTGCTCCCACCTGGGGGATCCATGTCAGTAATGATTTGCCTTCCAGTGACCCCTCACCCATCTTGCTGCTAACGAGCTTTGCAAATGAGAAAGTGAGCAAAGGCTCCTTTTTTACTTTACATGAGCAGGGACTTGTCCAGGTATTTATTTTCCTAAGGCACAGTCTCACAGAGGTTCTGGTGTGTGCTTGTGTTCCTACCCCAGAGGTGATCCTCCTCCCCTTGTGTTTGCCCTGGCTGTGCTGGGGGTGCTGCTGGGCAGAGGAGCTGTGCCCAGCCCTGCTGGCAGGAGGCCACACGGTGCCACACGCTGTGCTGGGGTGACAGCAGTGGGCACAGTGGGCACAGGCATCCCACTTTGTTCCAAACCACAGCCCCTGTGTATGGGTGAGGCTGGACCTGGTGTATTCCCTGGGGTGGCTATGGGCATGTGGCAGCAGGCCCTGCCAGATCTGCCACTCCATGTCACCTTGGAGATGTCATTTAAAAGTGAAAAAAGCCTGTTTTGCAAAACAACAGATAAAAATAGCACTTCCTATTCAGCACATCCATTCCCTGTGAGTACTCAAAATTCATTTGCTGACTGCAATCACAGGAATAAGGACCTGTGTGCTCTGGGATGGGAGGGGGTGGGCTGGTATCCAACTGTGCCATCAGACAAACCATGTGGAGCTGCTGGTGGCCCCTTGGCAGCAGCAGGGTCAGAGCACTGGAGCTGAGGGTCATGTTTAGCCTTCAGGACCTGTGTTATCAGTGCTAACACACAACAAGAAAAGAAAGTTTTCTTTTCCAATGCCAAGAGCAATTTTCAGAATTGTCTGTTGGCACAGAGAAATCAGTTCACTTCTGCATAGACGGAGTGGATTTGCAAGAACTTGGAATTCTATTTGTATGGTAACAGCTTCTCCTTGGATTTTGAGCAGACCATGAGCTGGAGTCTCCCCCTAGGTCTCATTTTCCTCTCCATAGCACGGATTAAGCACCAGACCCTTTCCCCAAGCTCTGAGCTACATTTCCTGGTCAGCTCCACGGATAAAGGATGGGCTGGGAATTGGAAGTGAACGCATGCAATATGAGTCTAACGTGGTAAACCACAAGCTGCTTTATCTTTGGACTCTCTGGGTAACAGAGTGTGGGCCCTTTCCTTCCATGGCTCAATAAATCCATGTGTGCAGGAGGGGTGTGCAGAGGTGTTTGCCCAGGACCTGCTGGGCACCAGCTTTCCTCCCACCAGGGTGGGACGTGCCACCCGTGCTCGCCCAGACAGAGTTATTGACCCAGTTGCTCATTGATTTTGTAATCATTTTCCAACAGAGCCCCCCGTCCTGTGTCACTGCCAAGGCAGATCACAAATTGAACTGCACCTAAATTGATGGGGCATTGATTAAAACTCACCGTAATTATTGGTTCTCTGCTGCCCAAGCCAGGCAAATCAATGTCAGCAAGAACAGATCTGCTCCTTTATAAAAGCACAGTGTACACAGGGTGAGTGCTGGCTTTCCAAGCCCATCCAGAAGCCCCAGCTGATCCATCAGGGAGTCAGGATTAGCACAAACTGGCTTTTTTAATGGTCATTTCTGACTCCTGTGGGCAAGAACATAGTTGCACTCAAATGGACCTCAGTTTTCCCCCCACTCTGATCTTTTGGTGGGACATCCCAATGGGAAATCCTCTGCTCCAGGGACAGAGAGGTGTGTTACAAAGATTTATAAGCCCAGAAAAGCTGTGGCTGCCCCAGGAAGTATCCAAAACCAGGTTGGACAAGGCTTGGAGCAACCTGGGATAGTGGGAGGCATCCCTGCCTATGGCAGGGGAGTTAAGCTGATTTTTAAGGTCCCCTCCCACCCAAACCATTCTGTGATTTATTGTGCTCAGTAATTGCTTCATCCACTTATTCATCCCAGCCAAACCCTCCATGGAGAGGCTGGTGTTGCCTGGCCAGTACTAATTGCCAAGTTTGGTGATTGCCCTGGCTCTCCTGAGCAAGGACAGATCCCTGCTGGCTCCCAAAGCTTTCTGTCCCTGGAGAGCTCCGTGCTGCAGCACAGCAGCTGACTGGAGAGCCAGCTCTGCTCTGAGCAGGGATGGATGTGGAGAGACAGGAGTGCTTTCTTTTGCAAATGCTGTGCTGAG
Source organism: Urocynchramus pylzowi (assembly GCA_013397555.1). Taxonomy (NCBI): domain Eukaryota; kingdom Metazoa; phylum Chordata; class Aves; order Passeriformes; family Fringillidae; genus Urocynchramus; species Urocynchramus pylzowi. The sequence continues at coordinate 346,035 of VZRH01001152.1, forward strand.
CTATTTGCCTGCTGTAATTAATGACTATTAGGATGCATAATTATGGACTGAAAGGAAACACGTTTGGTGGTGGTTAAGAGCCAAAACTGGAGGAATATCCCAAGGGTGGCCTCAAGCAGAGTAGGACGGAGAGAGGGAGGGCTTTGCTGACCCACTAACCCAGTCACAGGGAAAGAACCATCTTCTTCCTCTGTGGGCTGGAGAAGGTGCTGAGCTCAGCACGTGGATCTGTGCCAAGGCAAGAATTCCAAGTGACAGCGCCGAAAAGCCGTGACTGATCCTCTGGCTGTGGTCCTGCAGCTCTGCTGCCTTACAGTCCCATCCAGTTGCCTTCAGCACCCTGGAAGATCCCTCAGGATCTCCAGAGGGAACTTGAACAGAGCCCTGGCCCCCCATCCCTGTGGATGTGGGGAGAGCAGCAGAGGGGTGGATGCAGAGCCGTGAAGCAGAGATGCTGTTTGCAGCCAGACCTCCCCGTGTCCTCCAGGGAGATCCTCTCTGCCAATTTGCACAGCTCTGCTCTTGCAGCAGACAAGGAGGAGATAAGAGCTGTATCTGCAGAGTCACAACCACTCTCAGCCTGGTGCTGGTTCCCAGGCAGCTTTGGGGCAGCAGAAAGCACAGATTGCTCTCAGTGTCCTCTCTTCCTTCATTGTTCTGTGTATGCATCTGGAAAGGCTCCTGCTCCCAAGTCTTCTGCTGCTTTCTGCTGCTGATTCCAGAGCTGTGTCTTTGGGACCCTGCCTGCTCTGCAAGGATGGGCAGCATCCTATTCCAGAGCCCTTTGCTGCCAAGGTTGTTTGGATGGAAAAGCCTTGTGCCTTCCCTTCTCACCTTACCTGGTGTCCTCAAGGATGGTGCTGAGTTTGCAAGCTTCAGAGCTGAAGGCATGGGAGGCAGTGAGGGATCTGAGGGACAGCTGGCACAGAGATCAGCACATCCTAGTTGCTACAGAAGCAGTTTTGATGCTGCTGCTGCTGTAGGGAAGTGGCACAGGGATTCTTGGAGGTGGAGAGAAAGATGGGGACAAACCTTATAGCAGGGTAGGACAAGTGTGATGGTTTTAAACTGAAAGAAGGGAGGTTTGGATTAGATGTTAGGATGAAATTCTTCCCTCTGAGGGTGGGCAGGCCCTGGCACAGGGTGCCCAGACAGCTGTGGCTGCCCCTGGATCCCTGGAAGTGTCCAAGGCCAGGTTGGATGGGGCTTGGAGCAGCCTGGGACAGTGGGAGGTGTCCCTGCCATGGCAGTAGGGTTGGAAATGGATGGTCTTGAGAGGTCTCTTCCAACCCAAACATTCTAGGATTCTGGGATGGCTCAGAGGGGGCCAGGAGTCCCTAAAGCCCCTTTCTGCTGTCCCTATTTGCTTCTTAAGTAGCCAAGAGTGAGTGAGGCTCAGCAGCCCATCTCCCATCAGGACCCTGCCAGTGTCAGTGAACACAAGGTCCAGGGTCTCCTGAACTTTTATTAATATGTACAGCATTTTGCTCACATGGAAAATTGATTTTCTTTTTTAAGCACAAAGTATAGTGGTTTTATAACCTTTCTTCTGCTTGACAGAGGCCATTTATAAACTGCCTTCATCACTACCTGTGCCATCTCCAGTCTAACTCATCTTCAAGAAATTCCATAATGTATTTTTAATTGTGAGCTGCTCCCAGACAAGATTTATTTATTTTTTCAAGGACTGGCCTTTTGTTGTTGTTTGTGTGTGTGTCTGTTTGGTGAAAAGGGATAAATAACAAAAGTGGAAGTGTGCTTTAATCTGGGTGACAATTTATCAATGGCATTTGCCATCTGCTGGCTTTTATCTTTTGGGGCAAGGAAAACAAGCTGGGGAACTGGAAATTAGAAATTGGAGCCATGATTCCCTCAGCTGTGGCAAACTGATGAGCCTGGGCTGCCATCCTGGCTGCCCCCAATCCTGCTTCTGCTGTGGGCTGGTCCTGCCCACAGCAGGCATCGAGATCCTTTTGGGCTTGATGCCAAGGCCATGCTTGCTGACCTGCCTGGCATGGGTTGAGATGGATTTCTAGGTCATTCCCAAGCACTGATATGGTTCTTTGGGTTGGTCCCAAGTGTTGAGGTGTTTATTTCTGGGTTGCACTGGATTTTTACACATTTTGGAGGAACAAGGAGCGAACACAGAGGGTTGTGAAGTTTTGCCCCACACTGGCTTGAATGTAGTTTTGCTGCCCCAAGGATTTCACCCTCTTCCAGAGGGAGGATGAGGGGGGAGGCATTGGCAGCAGACCAAACCCGTGCCCCACAGCCCTTGCCCCTTTCCCAAGGGCTGTGAGAGGTGGTGCAGGGCAACCCCATCCATCGCTCAGGACAAGCTCCTCTCCTTCAGATGGAATAGGAGTTCAGCAGCGCTGGCTCTGGGACAGGATGTGCCCTGAGAGGCCACTGCACAGGGGCTGCAGGGTGGGGGAGGATGCTCAGGTGACCTTTCCTGTGTCCTGTCTCGCTGCAGTGCCCCGAGGACCTGCGGCCCATGAAGGATGGCACCGGGTGCTACGACTACTCCAAAGGGATCGACTGCTCCGACGGCTTCAACGGCGGCTGCGAGCAGCTCTGCCTGCAGCAGACCCTGCCTCTGCCCCACGACCCCTCGTCCAGCACCATCTTCATGTTCTGTGGGTGAGTCCCCTCTAGGCACTTGTCACAGTTGAGGTGGTCACAATACAAAGCAGCACACTCCATTTTCAGAAGGCTTCAGACTGGTTTTTTTTTTCTAGCATGCATGCTTTTTCTACATTCTTACAAAACTCATAAGTTTGCACTTTACTCATTGGTCAGGAAATACAAACAAAGTGCTCATTGGAACAGGCAGTAGCAGGTTTCTCTTATTTATCCTTCTTCCCTTCTTGGTTTCTATGTCAATGACCTCGGTAGAAAATTCTTTCAGGGGTGAACATGGATCCTCTTATCAAACTCCTCTCTGGCTCACAGAAGTCCCTGCAAAACCTCTTCCACAGTCAGTCCCCTCCAAGGCTCCTCAACGAGCAACCCCTTCCTATAATTATTGTTTTGTTACTATACATCAAGCTGCAGGTTATCTGTGGTTGATCACAGCCAATGTCCTTAATCCAAAAAACAGCAGTTTCCATATCTGCACGTTCAAATGACACTTGCTGATCTTGTATTGGCATTGTAAAGGAATAGCCTTGGCAATTGGAGTATTCTCAGGAATTATCAATGGTGGGCACAAAGCCTGAGCTGAAAACAGTTAATTCTTCATTACAATTTGCTAAAACAAGGGATGGATAAATTATGAGCCCCAAACACTGCTTCTGTCTTTATCTATAATCAAAAATTCTGGCCTTTTCCACAATATTTCAGTAATTCCAGTGGGAATTACTGCATGACTTTCATTCATCTCATCCCATGCTGCGTCAAGGCAAATATAGGTTGGATATTAGGAAAAAGTTTTTACAGAAAGAGTGATAAAGTTCTGGAATGGCTGCCCAGGGAGGTGGTGGAGTCACCATCCCTGGGTGTGTTTAACAAAGCCTGGATGTGGCACTGGGTGCCAGGGTTTAGTTGAGGGGTTGGGGCTGGGCTGGACTCGATGATCTTTAAGTTCTCTTCCAACCCAGTGATTCTGTGAATTCTGTGAATCTCCATCCCTGCCACCTCCTGTGCCACCCATCCCAACCCAGCCTGGAGCTGAGTGTCCAAGAAAAAGGCTGTTGATGGAGCTGACTTCCAGCAGGGAATAGAGACACCTAGTTTTCCTGAGGGAAGTGTGAGCAGCAGTGTGAGCAGATGCACCTTCCTTCTCTCTCCCTCTGTATGACAGTACAGTTGGATCTGTGACTCACTGTGAAGGGACCCAAAAATTATACATTGTGTGTTGGAGGGGAAGGTGTGGGATTTGTTTAAAAAATACTACCTTTAAAATTTACTTTCTTTTCCTCCCCTGCGCCTCCCTTAAAAATAGAGTCTCATCCCTGATTTTGGCTGGGATCTTATAATCCTACACAGTTTAGCATTTTCTCTCAGGAAAATCTCCCTGGCTGCAGTGTGCTCTAAAAGGAGCTCAGTGATTATCTGGCTTTATGCTGCAACAGCTGCAGCCATCCATCGCCTGCCCCAGCCCCACGGCTGGTTCACACTCTCAGGCACACTCAGGAACTTACTCCATGTCCCAGTGTGACAGATTGGGATGAAGAAGGGGGAAAAAAGCTCTTCTGGAAAGAAAATGCCCACAAGCAAGAAGGGGGAGTGAATTGCTAGCAGTAACTCCGAGGAGCATCCGTCAAGTGCTGATGCCTGCAGGTGCAGCAAAGACCTCACACAGCTCTGACTGCTGGCTGGTCCCTGGGAAAAGCAGCCCAGGGAGCTCTGCCTGTGCCACTTTCTCCTTTATTTATCCCATTTTTGCTGCTTTGTTGTTTTTTTCCTCCCCCCCATTACCTTTTTTATTGTTGTTTAGCAGTGCAGAGTGACTGAGTCACCAAAACAGAGCATGTTTCCTCCATGCCTGGAGAAAATTCATGGCTGGAAATTCATGTGGGCACCAGCATCCTTTGTGGGGAGGGTCTAGGAAATCTTGGGACATTCCATGGTCTCCACCCACACGAATCTGCATTTCAGCCTTGTATCCTCAAGGACAGAGACTCTTTAATTTTTTTTCCCCCCCCCTTCTTTTTTCATAATCCCTTTTCAAGGCTGAGCTGTGCTTTGGGAACAGGCAAGGAAAAGTGTGACAGACGGGTGGGAGTTCTGCTTGCAGTAAAATGCAGTACAGGAAGGGGAGAAGGAAGCAAGCCAGGGTAGAGGTGGGGTTGGTGTTACAGCACTGGGGCTGTGGGGAGGAAGGAGTAGGGAGGGAACAGAGGTTACCCAGTATGGTGGGAACTGACAAAAATGCTGGTGGAAGAGGAGGAGAGGCAGGATGGCACATTTACAAAAGATTCCACCGAGGTCTCCAGTGTTTGCAGTTAAATCACATCCCTGCTGCCTGCCTCAGTTTCCCTTCCTGCCAGCTGAAGATGAGCATGTGAACCTTTCCCAGAATAGGCTCAAAAGTGGGATCAAAGAACAGAGGAGCAGCCAGGCTGGAGCTGCTTCCTTGCAGGATGGTATTTCTAGGTGGAAGAAGGAGCAGGAGCTTGAGTTTGCTTTGCTGTAGTGTGGGGAATGTTTGTACCTGAGCAGCAGACACACAGCGGGCTCAGCTCTGCTCTCCAGCTGCTCCAGGGGGCAGCTCCAGGCAGGACAGCGTGGAATCATGGAATGGTTTAGGTTGGAAGGGACCTGAAAGCTCCTCTTATTCAACCCCCCTGCCATGGGCAGGGACACCTTCCCTCAGACCAGGGTTCTCCCAGCCCCACCCGACCTCACTGCAGGCAGATGGGCTGTGCTGCTGCAGGAGGAGGGCAGCTGGGAGCCTGTTCACTGGTCACCCAACCCAGCCAGGGCAGAGGATTTGGGCTCTGTGACCCCTCACGTGCCCACACAACTGCTGCAGGTGTTGGTGGTGCTGGGCTGGGCTGGGCAGAGGCTCGTGGGGTGGTTGCTCTGGGTCTGGCTCACCTCACGTGGCCTGTGGTGCCCCACAGGTGTGTGGAGGAGTACAAGCTGGCCCCGGATGGGAAGTCCTGCCTGATGCTGTCTGACATCTGCGAGGGCCCCAAGTGCCTGAAGTCGGATGCCAAGTTCAATGACACCCTTTTTGGGGAGATGCTGCATGGCTATAACAACAGGAGCCAGCACGTCAACCAAGGACAGGTGTTCCAGATGACTTTCAGGTATGTCCTGGTTCTGCTCCTAGCTTTGGGAATGTCAGGGTGGTGAGATGGGACCGAGGTCCAGTGGGACAGAGCCAGCATCTCTGATTTGCTCATGAGAGGAAGAGAGTAAGAGGACAAGGAGCATCCATGGCTTTCCTACCTGCTTGTCCTTCCCTCTGGCAGCAGCACAGGACCCTCCTGGGCTGGTCTGTGTCTCATCAGGATGAGACACATCCAGCTGTGCTCTCTGGGCCTCTCTCAGGAGTGTTGCCTCATCTCTTTCTGAGCACTGATATCTTCCATTTCCATGATATCCTGCAACAACAAGCTGCTTGGTTGTGTGTGGTGTAAAAGAGCATTTCCTTTGCTGTGTTTTCAGTCTGTGCCAGCTGTTTTTGTTCAGTGCCCCCATCACAGCACTGGGAGGAGCTGTGGATATAGCATGATAAATAATGGAAATGAGCTGAAGGTAAATGCCTTCACCTTGCAGGGCTCACAGAGGAGAGCTTGCTGAATTCAGGGCTGGCAAGTGAGTTATTTAGTTATTTTTCTTCAGGTCTTCTGAGTGTAGCTGTGTTTTGATCAGGTGTAAGCCAGGGTGGCTCTGTGAGTTTTGAAGCAGCAGCACTAATCACAATCAGGAGAGGATCCAGCCTACATCCCACCCAGACACAGCTCTCCCTGCCCAGCACCTGCTTATTTCCTGTTCAGGCACCAACACCTCATTGCTGCCTCTGATTTTAGCTGGAGCTGTGGGTCCTCATCCCTGCTGCCCACAGAGCTTTTCCAGGTGTTTTGCCCAGCTGACCAAAACTTCCCTGGCTGTGGGTTCAGCTGAGCTCTGGCCTTCTGCTCTCTTGATGGCAGAGGCATTACAAGCTGCATCAGCAAAAGCTTTTGCTGGGAGTGAGAACTGACAGGACACAAAGGCAATTTCCCCAGTAGACTCCTCTTTGCTTTCTCTCCCTCACATTAGAATTGTCAGTGGAATCATCATAATCATCAGAGCAGAGCCAGGGCTGCAGGGATGAAGTTTTCCAGGAGCTGGTAGGACTAAGGAATGCTTTGTTGCTCCAGGTAGCAAATGTATCCCCTGTTCTCAGGGCTGAATTCCATCTGGGAAGCACACAAGGATTATCTGTGGGGTTGAATATCCTGGTTTTTCCAGAGTTTTCCCCTCTGAGGGCATTCCTGAGCTGGACCAGGAGCAGTTCCTGCCAGGGCTGCCCTTGGAATAAGACACCTGAGGTGTTGGGATGGCATCTTCCAGAAAGCACTCCCTGGGGCTCTGCCTGACAGGTTTTGGGGTTAAAAAAGGAGTGTTGGTCCCCCTTCCCAGGGCTGGCACCACTCCTGCTGTGCTGGCTGGGGTGTGCAGTGGGGAGAAGCTTTTCCCAGTGAGGAGTTGTGCAGTGACAGCCAAGTTCTTTGTACAACCTGCTGGGTTTCAGTCTCTTCAGTCCCAGAATTTTAATTATTTTAAAAATTAGAGGGCTTTTTGTGAATGATGAGCACTGGAGAATTCTATGGATTGTTTGTTGTCTTAATGTGTTTTTTTTGTAATTGTTTTTTTAATAATTTTTTGAGAGTGCTTAGCTTTTTTGGTTTTTGTTTTTTGTTCTTTTTGTTTGATTTGGGTTTTTTGGGTTTTTTTTAGGGATTACTGGTTTACTTATATTAGGTTGTTTTCTAGGTTAATTTTAGCGTAGTGAGTGCTTTTGTGACTTTAATAAAGTTTTATTTTTGTTCTCTGTTGAGATGAGATTTTTTCTTTACGCTGTGATGGGTCTTGTATAACAAAGGGATGAATAGTTGTAGTTTTGTTTTCTGCTTTTGTAATGAGAATTATATGTTTACTTTGCAAACACAAGGTAGTTATTTTAATCTTTGTGAGGGAGCTTAAAGGTGTTATTAATTTTTATTTTTCAGCCTAAAATACATAAGAAATAGCTGTGATGTTTGTGTCTAACGTGTTTATAATTGTAATTGTTTTGTTATTATGTGTTAAGCTGGCAGCAGTGAGGGGCAGGAGAAGGCAGGTCTGGAGCAGGAGCCACCTGCCAAGCTGCCCACGTGCTGCCCGCTGTGGCGTGCCGTGAAGTGGCTCTGCAGAGCTCACAGCACATCGTGCTCCAGAAATGCTTCCAGCAGCCTGGAAGGTCAGCACAGCTGCCCTTTCCCCATCTGAGTGAGGCTCCAAGAGCAGCAGGCAGTGATGAGAAGGGCTCAGCTCCCTGCGTGCAGTGTCCTCCCCCAGGGCCAGGCTGCCAGGGGTGTTGGCAGGTCACGGTGTAGAAGCACCATTACATCATCCCTTAACAAGGGAAGAGAAGGAGGTTAATGGAGAAGAAATTATTAACTAAAAGATGTAATTTGCCTCTGATTTTCATAGATATTCAAGAACCTCTCTGAGCATTAAGACACCAGCTGTTAGAGAAGCCCTTAATTTGGTGCATTTGAAACATAGCAGGAAGCTGCCTAATACTAGGGATTAAAAGCCTGTTTCTGCGAAGTAGGAGCAAGAACCTGCTATCAGAACAAGGGGCTGAGTATTTTAGAGGGATTTATGACTGCTGGGATCCTTTAGCTATGCAGATGTGACAATCTTTTGAATGGTGTCTGCTTCCCATGTCGCCACATCTTCAGTGTCTTTAATAAATGGGATATTCTCAATCTGCCAGGCATGTCAGCATGGGGTTGGGAGGGAGCCTTTGTGCTGGGAAAAGCTGCCTTGCACACCCTAGCCTGGGCAACACTTATCAGTTACTGCAGAACTTCCATGCCCTGGGGATCAGGGAGGTCTCTTTGCCACCTAAGGGGCTGCAGCACTGATTAATTAGAGTCTCTGCCCTTCTGGTGGCTGCAGAACAGGCCAGGTTCTGTGGAAGGAACCACTTTGGGTTATCTGGCCCAACTGGAGCACAGGGCACAGGATTGCATCCAGGCAGTTCTTGAATAATCCAGTGAGGGAGACTCCACAACCTCTCTGGGCAATCTGTTCCAGTGCTTGGTCACTGGGCAGTGAAGAAGTTCTTTCTCACGTTCAGATGGAAATTCCTGGGCAGCAGTTTCTGTCCCTTGCCTCTTTCTGGTCCCATTGCTGGGCATCACTGAGCAGAGCCTGGTCCATCCTCCTGGCACCCTCCTGGCCATGCTCAGCCCACCAGTGGGGTGGATCAGGTGTAGCAATGATGGGTTATGGTACCTGACCAGCTGGAAAGGCTGGGGATGTGCAGTGGGTACCTTCAGGATGCAGAGCACAGGTGGGTGTGAAGACACAGCACAGCTTGGGAGCTCTCAGGCTCAGACCAACGTGTGGCTGAAGTCAGTGCTGCTTCATATTTTGTGTTCCCCCTTTAACAGATGTCATTTTACCCAAGGGGATCAGGCATTTATCCAAAGACTTCAGCTGTGTGACCGAGGGGATGGCAACACCCAGGGGATGGGTGGAGGAAGCAGATTCTGGCTGCTGAGGCCAGTGTACCCCAGCAGGGCTGGGCAGCAGCCAGCCTGGCTCCTGCTGTGTGCTCCACACACACCCCAGCACTGCTGGAACACCTCCTTGTGCTGCCTAGAGCCTGTCCCTGCTCACATGGCCCTTCCTGCTGGTGCCAAGCACCCTCTTCCCCATCCACCAGTGACAATGCAGCCACAGCCCAGCAGGATGGGAGCTCCACAGCATCCCTGCAGCTCTGCTCCAGCCATCAGCACTTAGGAGCTCTGTGGGCAGCTTCTTCTGCACTGAGGTGGTTTAATAGCCACTGATGACTTGTGTGGAGGTTGGGGTGCTCAGCTGCTCTGTTGGATATGCCAGCATCAGGGTTCCTGCTTGGAGGAGTGCACCATGGCATTGCTGCTGCTGCTGCCTTTCTGCCAGAATTTAAATCAAAGCTCTCCTCCAGTGATGCTGTGCAGTCCCTCGTGGGCACTTTGGGAGGGGACTGAAGAGGGATCTTCCATCACTCACCAGAAGCCTCCCTTGGTCCTTCCACTGCTGAGCCAAAAGGACTTTCAGAGCCATCTTCTTCTGGGCACCCCTCTCCTCTCCTTAAAAAAGGTTGTTCCCATTGGCAAAATGCTCTGTGAGTTAAATAAGTAGATGGGATTGGAGCTGATCTATTCCAGTCACACCTCCTGGTCTAGCTGGGAGGCTCAGCAATGGATGCAGCTCACTAAAGACTAGATTAGAGTGATTTTCCCCCCGTTGCCTCACGGTGGGGCAGAGTCTGAGCCCTGTGCCGTTCCCAAATCACTAAGGAATTATTTTCCAAATGGGTTGTTTGCTCATTCTTTATCTGTTTTTGTGTAGTCTCATTGCCATGAGGGAATAGATATTTTTGTTTAAAAGCTGTTTGCAGTTTCAGACTGTTGCTTTTATGCCATTAATATGGAGAAATCCCAAAATACTGCCCGTGGAGCCAGCTTTATTTGCTGGATTATTGCTGCATGGCAAATGGGATGTCAGGGCAATGCATGGCAGCTGGGAGCAGCTGTCTCCCCTTACCAGACTCCCTTCTCATCCCGACCTCTGCCTCTCATCCTGGCTGTTGCTCCAGCCTGGCAAAGCCCCAGGAGGACACAGGAACACCCACACAGCCCCTGCTTGATTCCTCCCAGCAGAGGTGCAGTGAGTCTGGGGAGTTTTGAGGTGTTGAGGGCAGGTAAGGAGCCAGAATGGTTTGGTGGCAGGAGGCAGGGAGAGCATTCATGTTGGTGCTCCCTCCCTGCTAAGCACCATGTGTTTCCCTCCTCCACATCCAGGGAGGATGGCTGTGGAGCACCCAGGGCTGCTGTGCCCTTCCTGCAAACTGGAATCACCCTTCCCTCTGCAACTCAGTCCCTGGACGATGCTGTTCCCCCATCCCCATTTATAGAACAGGGCTGCTGCTCCTTTGCAGCCTTGGGGAAGGGAAGGGAGCAGGCTGGAGGTGGTGCTGAGGTGCCATGGGTGCTGCAGGGAGGGATGGGCACTGCCCCAGCTGCTTCCAGGAGGCTCTGCCTCCACACAGCTCTGTTTGTGCTGTCAGGTCACTGAGATGATGTGGGCAATTCTCATAATATTGAAGGGCAGTTTGGCCAGTTCATTTTAATTCTGTCTCTTCTTCCCCTGGATGCTTCTCATCCCCTAATAACCCACCACAGTGGCAGCAGGGTGAGCTGGCAGCTCAGTGCCATCCCTGCCAGGGCTGTTGGGGAAGCATCTCCCCATCCATTGTTCACCTGTGCCCTCCCACCCATGGGTGCTGCCAGGCACGGGGATGGGGCTCAGCATCACACCTGGCTGGGAGAGGCTGGAGGGGCTTTGCTGGTGCTCACAGGCCAGCCCTGGCAGGGACATCCTGCCTCCCCCTCAGCAACATGAGTGTCATGTCCATAAGTGGTTGCATTAACACCCTTCCCCCCCCTCCACACTCTGTTTTTCTCCCTCTCTTTGAAACCTCCAAGCACAGGAGTTATAATTGTGCTGTTTATTATTCCCGAGCCCAGCGCCAGCCAGTGCACCAGTGCCTTGTTTACCTATTACCCTTCAGGCCAGGATAATGGATGGATCTCTTTTCCAGTGGCTGCCTTCCATTTCATTCATCTTTTTATTGTTTGTTGCTGCAGTTCTATTACCTGTTCACAACTTTGAAGCCTCAGACACGCTAGTTGGAAGCAATGATGTCTTTCCAAGCCAGGCTAACACCTCATGCCGTGGTCCTGAGTAGCAGCTAAGGGGTTGTTAGGAGTTTAGCAGCTCTGTGAAGGTGGGATCTGCTGTGGCATCTATGGAGTGTTTCAGAGCCCACAGACACACACTGTATTTTGAACACATCTTCACTAGCCAGGCTCAGCAGTGAGGTTTTTTTCCAATCCAGTGTATAAATGACTAATGCAATTAGCACAGCATTCCATTGGTTAGGTCACTGTTGCATCCCTTTCCATTTCAAAGTTCTCATCCCACCAAAAAGGCTGGCAGATTGTGTGGCTTTGAGTTGGTGTTGCCCAGTCTGCAGCCACGTGCTTCTGCAGCAGGTTGGGAGCATTTTTTATTCCACAAAAACAAAAGCAGGTGTAGTGTCAGACAATGCAGGGGTCCCGGGTGGAAGAGATGCTTTGTAACAGAGATTGTTCAAATCCTGGAGATTCTCATAGTGGTTCTGCACCAGCTGCAGGTAGGATTTAGGAAATGGGCCTAAATTTAGGAAATTTAGCAGTGTGCCCATGTCCATGTTCACATCCTTGGTGAACATGGACATGGCCATCGCAGCCACCTCCTACTCCTGCTGCCCCATCCCAGCTCTGGATGCACTCTGAGCTGCCCCATTTCATTCCTGTCTGTGCAGGTAGCAGGATAACCTCACAGAGAGTCAGCCTCTGCTGTCATTGCCTGTGAGAACCCCACTGCTCCCAGCATGTGCCTCAGCCCCGGGGAGAAGGAGGAAGAGGAAGAGGGATGGCCATGACAGAAGCTGCCCCTGCAGCCAGAGCCCAAAACCAATTGTACATCCATGACTGTGAGATTTAGATGAAGAAGAAGTTACTCAATCAGAGGGTGGGCAGGCCCTGGCACAGGGTGCCCAGAGCAGCTGTGGCTGCCCCTGGATCCCTGCAGTGTCCAAGGCCAGGCTGGACAGGGCTTGGAACAACCTGGGATAGTGGAAGGTGTCCCTGCCCATGGCAGGGGTGGAAGGCTCTTACAGACACCAGCACAGTCCAGAGCCAAGGCCCTGCTGTCAGACACAGTGCCAGCACCCACTGGAGCTGATGCAGTGTCATCCATGGGCTTCTCCTGGCTCGGGGACCAGAACTTTCCTTTCCCTGGCAGTGGAGCTGCTGCCCCTGCAGTGAGGGACTCCAGGGAGCTGCTCCTCCCCCCCACCCCTGCTCCCACTCCCCCAGCCTGCACAGATGTTTGTATTCTCTGCAGCTGATGAAAATATTCATTATCTTGTTAGCGGCTGTGCGGCGGGGGAAGTGCAGATTTGCATTCCCACAGCTGGTCCCGCAGCACACCCCACGGAGCAGCAGCAGCAGGGCTGTGTCCCTCCTGCCAGCAGCAGCAGGGCTGTGCCCAGGCAGGGCTGTGTCCCTACTGCCCTGCCCACTGCCACGCTGCCAGGCCCCCGAGCGGGCAGGGAGCAGTGCCAGGGATGTGCAGCATGGAGGACAGGAGATGGGAGAGGGATGTGGAGGAAGGGAGAGTGCCTTGGGGCTTGGTCTGTGTGTTGGGAGGCAGTGAGGAGCAGTGCTGGTCCCTGGGCAGGGGGATCTGAGTCTGGGAACGCTGCTGAGCTGTCTGTGTGTCTGTGGCAGGGTTGTGTCTCCTGCCTCTGGAAGCTCCTTGTGGGATGGGAGGTGCAGGGTCTGGGGGAATGCTCATCCCTCGGGAACGTGGGCCAGAGCACGGGCTCTTCCTGCAAAGAGCCTGCCCTGCCATGGTCAGTCCATCCTCATGTCCCCTGACCCATGTCCCCACACAGCTGTCGGGGCTTCCCTGAGGTCTTCTGAGTCCACCTGGTGAAAAGTTGATGGTGACACCCATAAGGATTTGGGAGAGAGACCAGCAGTGTGCCCAGGCCACCCAGAAGACCATGGCATCTGGGCCTGTACTCAGTGATTGTCCCTGTGTACTCTGTACTGGTGAAGGGCACCTCAAATCCTGGGCTCAGTTCTGGGCCCCTCACAAAAAGAGGGACATTGAGGTGCTGAAGTGTGTCCAGAGAAGGGAATGGAACTGGGGAAGGTTCTGGAGCACAAGTCCATGAGGAAGCTGGGGGTGTTTAGCCTGGAGAAAAGGAGGTTCAAGAGGAGACACAGAGAGGTTGGTCTCTTCTCCTGGGTGACAAGCAATAGGACAAAATGAAATAGCCTCAGGTTGCCCCAGGTGATGTTTATACTGGATGTTTGAAAAATTTCTTCACCAAAAGTGGCGTCAAGCCCTGGCACAGACTGCTCAGGTCAGTGGTGAAGTTATACCAACCTTGGAGGGATTCAAAAGCTGTGTGGATGTCACACCTGGGGATGTGGTTTAGTGGTGGCCTTGGCAGTGCTGTGTTAATGGTTTGACTCAGTCATCTTAAAGGTCTTTTCCAACCTAAATAATTCCCTGATTGTATGGACAGAAGAGGAGGGGTGAGAGGTTGGCACTGGGTACTTGCAGAACCAAGAGTTGGGCTCTGCTCCCCTCCTGGGTTTGGCAGGGATGTGGTGATCCATGTGCCACCCCCTCCTTGTCACCGCTCCCTTCATGGTGCCCAGCACTGCCAAACCTGTCTCCACTGTCCCAAGCTCCTGTGGCACCCAGGAGTTTTCCCCTTTCCCTGTGCTGTGGGGAGCAGTCCATGGGATGGCCTCGCTGCCCTGCTGGCCTTTCCCATCTCTGATTTTTATGATATTAATTATAGTGGTGGTACTGCACAGTTAATCTGCATTATTAAGAGATGTGGTGGAGATTGGTTTTATAATAACAGCTCAGATTTATGAAGTACCTTTCATCCCAGGGGGTCCTTATTGGCTTTATAGCCTTGCAGAGAGGAATTGCTGCTTCTTCCTTCCTCGTCTCTCAAGAGCTGCAGCTACTCCTGGGTCATGGGAGCTCTGTACCCACTCAGGACACATGAAAATACAGGTTATGTTCAGCTGAAAAGCAAGAGGAGAGTGAGACAGGAGGGTTTGCAGCAGTAAATTGTGTCCACATGACTGTAGGATGTGACAGCAGCATTTTTCCATCGCCTTGTGGGCGCTGTGCTGGTCCCCATTAGCTGGGCTCTGGGTTTGTGCTGCTCACACCATGGGCCCCTTCAGTGTCACCTCCAGGGACAAGGCTGACGTTCAGCAGCCCGTCACTGCTCTTCCTTGCTAGTGCAAGCACTGCCTGATGGAGATTCCCCATCCAAAGACTAAATCAGCTTGACATTGACTTAGCAATGCGAATCCTTGCCCCAGGCAATGCAGTCAGGAACAGTCACCAGCGTGGGGACATCTGAGCACTCCACAGCCATGCCAGCTGTCAAGCCATACCTGCTTCTGAGGTAGCAGCAGGGCTTGGGTGCAGTCCTCAGTGCAGCAGAAAATCTTGTCTTCCTCTTTCCCATCCAAAGTGTTCTCTCCAGAGGTGGAGGAATTGCTGCTTTGCCTCTTGCAGTGTAGCTCGTGACTGCATGAACCTGAAAGCAAGTGCTGGGTTTGGGCTTGGGCCCCATCAGTTGTAGCCAGTGTCCCAAAAGCAGTGGACAAGCTCTGCTGGGAGCCATCCTGTCCCCTGTGGCATAATCCACATCCCCTAAATCTCCCTCTGCACCTGGTTCCTGGGCAATGTGACCTGCTTTGGATGCTGGTGGCTCTGTGCAGAGGAAGGCTGGAGCAGGGCCAGCCTGGGCCACAGTGTCCTCCCTGTGCCCCAACCATGCTCTTTGCTGCTGTGGTGCCCTGCCCCTGCCTGGGCTGCAGGAGGAGTGTCCCAGAAGGGCTGCTGCCTTCAATAACAGCTCCCTGGAGGTGGAAGCTCCAGGTGTTTGTGCTGGTTCATTTCCCCCCAGCCCAGGCTGAAGGAGCCCAGCAGAAGCAGAACAGCCTGCGTGCCTGGCCCCAGCTTTCCAGGGAATGCTGCCACTCGCCATCTGTGCCCGTGGGCAGCAGGCAGACATCTGGAAGGTGTGGCAGCACTGCCACTTGTCATCAGGCACCTGGGCTGTGATGGCTGAGGAGCTGGGAGGAGGGAAGGGACGTGGGAAGGGCTCCAGGCACCTCACTGAGCCCAGGATTGGGGCTTGGCTGCTGGCACCACAGCTCCCTGGGAGGGTGGCAGGGGTGAGGTCACTGCACCTGGTTCTGTCACCTGTCACCTCACCCTGTGCATAGTTTTGTGGTTCTGTAATTAAGTTCACTCACAGAAACAGAGCTCTGCAGCTGCAGTCACAAATCCCAGCTAATTTTCCATATGTTCTGGCTGCCTAGCACTGCTGCTGCTTGTGGAAGTGTCCCCTGCCTGGGAACTGCCTGTCCCTGTCCCTTGGGGACACCAGGCTGGTGATGGTCCGTGCTGTAGAGCCATGGGCTGGCCAAACACCCTGCATGGGCACCCTGGGCAGGCACTGGGGTGTCCCCCTGGGCTTGGGATGGTGGCACAGGGGTGCTGGCACAGCTGGAGCCCACGCTGCTGTACGGGAGGTCTGGTGTGGAGGGGAGGTGGGAGCAATAACTGCGCTGGAGTGACACTGTCGGAGTGCCAGCACATGAAATGTGTGGTGGTATTGCAGCCCTGCCATTGCCTGTGGCTGTTTTTCTTCTGCTTCTAATGACTAATAGAGAGAAGACAAAACAATTTCTATTAGTTTCTCCCACGCCGCAGTGGGTTTCTTATTTTCCAAACCTCATTAGAGTTTGTAATACCATGGTGGTAGTCAAGAGCAGTCCGAGTCACCCTGGGGGGAGAGAAGAACCGAAGAGATATGATGTGCAGCCCAGTATTAACACTGCTCCTGGCTCATTTCCAAGGTCCCTCCTGATTCCTTTCCAAACCTTTATGCCTTATCTTCATCTTAAAGGTTAACAATGAAACTTAGGAGAGGGGGAAAAAAAAAAAAAAAAAAGAAATGTTTAAGATCTCAAATTGTTAAAGAGAATGGATGTGTGTGCTGAGTGGAGAGCTGGGTCTGAATTTACATTGGAAAGGCAAATATTAATATTAAAAGGCTGTGCTTGTGCTTCCCAGGGCACCGCAGCTGGGGTGTGAGTTTCCCTGGAAAACTGGTGCACAGAGAAGCCATTGGCTGCAGGATGCTGTGCCCAAATCCCAGAGGAACTGGATCAAGTCAGGCACCAGCCTCCTTGGGAAGCCTCAGCGGGTAGTCCTGGCTCCTCTGGAGTCAGTGGGAGTTTTGCATTTGTTGCCTCCTTACAAACAATGCCAAGGAAAGTGCCAGGAGGAGCAGCTCTTGGGAAAGGATTGCAAACAGCACCCAGACAACCTGTGGGAGAGGATCCACAGCCTTGGCTCAGCTCAGCACTGCAATCTGTACCCACAGGATGTGTCCAGCCTGGCTCCAGCTCTCTCAGCTTGGACAAATCGTTCCCATAGGGAAGCTGTGCCCAGGTCAGCTTGCAGTGGCCACAGCTTGGCAGGCAGGAGCTCTGTGAGCTGCTCCAGGAGCTCTGTCTGTTGTCTTCATCGAGTCCTAAAGAGCTGGAAGTTGCTGAACTTATGGAAGCTGACAAGGTCAGAGCCCTTGGCTGTCAGTGGTGACAAAGCTAATGCAGGGAGACACCTTGAAGAGCAGATACATGGAACAAGACATGGATCCTCCTGGCAGACTCTGAGCAGCTCCAGCCCCTTGGGATGGGCAAATTTCTCTCCATCCACAGGTGCTTGGCATTCCCCAGACCTTCTACTCAAGGAGGGAAGGCACACAGCCCAGATATGTCATGGTGCTCCTGCTACCAGGTTCTAGGCTCAGCACAAGGCTGCTGAACCACTGTGAGGGTGGGCAGGCCCTGGCAAAGGGTGCCCACAGAAGCTGTGGCTGCCCCTGGATCCCTGGAAGTGTCCAAGGCCAGGCTGGATGGGGCTTGAAGCAACCTTGGATAGTGGAAGGTGTCTCTGCCCATGGCAGGGGTGGAACGAGATGAGTTGTAAAGTTGGAATCCTGTTGGAATCCAATCCTGTTGGAATCACAAATCTGTGAGCCTGTGATTCTTTTGCTTTTCTCCAGCCATGGGTGTTTCTGCTTGTTCTCTCAGCTTCTCCACCTCTCCTCTCAGAGCGAATTCCTTTGTGTTTCCTTCAGAAATGGCTTCAGGAGAGGATGCATTTTCTCCATGGAGGTGATGCATGAACCTCCTGTTCACTCTCAGTGCCACGGTGGTGGGCAACACTGGCTGAGTTCCCTTCAGTGCTCAGTGGCCTTGCTGAGCCTGTGTGGCCCTGAGGAGGGCTGTAGCATTTGGGGATGTTGGGAGATGCTCTGTGGGAAGATCAGGTTCAGTGTTGGCAGAGCACAATGCTGATGGGAGTGGGTGCAGGAGCTCCCAGCCCCGTGGAGGGCTTTGGGGCTCAGTCTGGGGGTGTTTGGAGGGGATGGTGCTAAGCAGCAGCCGTGCACACACCTCACACCAGCCCAGGTAATTCACCAGTGTGAATTACCTCCTGAAACACCTCAATTTAAATGCTAATTCTCCCTGAGCCAGGGGGTAAGGCAGCTATTGGATACTGTCTGGCTGTTTCTTGCTGGCACTGTAGTGGGACAGGCTGGGGACACGAGGAGCAGCACAGGGACAGGTCCTGTGCCCAGCATCAGGGGCTGCCAGAGGGATGATATTGGAGCTCTTCTTTTCCCCTGCAGCCTGGTCCAACCACACTTCAGTGCAAGCAGTGGTTAAGGATGAGAGTTGGGGAGCTGAAGGGGCTCCTGAACCTTGCAGAATCTGACTGGTCTCTCCTCTTTTATCTTGCCTTGTTCTACAAGAGTGGGGCCTCGCTGAAATTAATGCTCAGTAAATTTGGATTAAGTAACTGCTGCTTCACAGGGTTTGCATTAAACCTTTATAATTCACCAGTGCCTGAGGTCATGGAGACATGCTGGGGGAGATTTACAGTGTGCTTACCTTCTCCTAAGTGGCTGTGGCAACAGGACGCCCTCTTTTCTGTTTCCCAGTGACTCCAGATCAATTTTTTTTTTGGTGATGACAAGCTAAAAGGAAGCTATTTCTCAATGTCCCCATCTCAGGCTGGGCTCTGCTGATCCAGCAGCCACCCCAGCAGGCAGCTTCTCCAATGGAAATTTGGGTGAAAAGCTGGCACTAAATAACCTCAAATCCATCGTGTTCTTTTCCCTGAGCCATTGTGGGACAGAAAGACGTAATATTAATAACTAATTCTTTGCCAGAGCAGACGTCCTCTCAGGCTTGCATAGCAGAAAGGAGTAGTCACTTTGCTGAACATAAGCTTGCTGGATGATAATGTGATTAACATTTGTAGCTGTGCTGGCTCAGATAAGGGTAATTAAATCTCACGCTTCAGGGCATAAGCTAATCACTTGTGGGGTCACTTTATATTTAATATTTATATATTTACCCCTTCATGAATATACTTGCCCAGGTGCTGTGGTGAAGGGTGCATCTGCTGTCAATGCTGGGTGGAGGCAGGAAGCCCCATGTCAGCTGATGCTTGGAATGTGCAGTGGGATTTTTACAGCTGCAAGGAAGGGTTGGTTTGCAGAGTGCATCCTCAAGGCCATGTCCTGTGGGAGCAGAGTGCCAAGGGAGGAAGCCACAGCTGACTGAGCTAAAGAGGAGAAGCTGCTCCTTCACCCAGCGGTGTTGCTAACAGGAAAATGAAATGCATGTCAGCCACCAGCTGATCTTTCCCTGCTGCAGGCCAAAATCCCACTGCCAGCTTGGCTCTGGCTTTGAGCATCTCAGCAAGGAGACACGGTGCCCCTGGGCCAGCAGAACCGTGCCCTGGAGCAGAATCCAGCAGCCATGGCCCAGTCCTGGAAGACCACAGCACTCCAGCTCCTCCCCAGGGCCTGCACTGAGCTCTCCTGCTCCCCACAAACCCCATTTTGCCCTGGGATACTGGTCCTTTCTGGAGGCTTCCCACGGGCTGTGTGAGCTGCTGCCAGCGAGGCAGCCCAG
The DNA here is from genome assembly GCA_013397555.1 of Urocynchramus pylzowi. Lineage (NCBI taxonomy): Eukaryota > Metazoa > Chordata > Aves > Passeriformes > Fringillidae > Urocynchramus > Urocynchramus pylzowi. Next base: position 365,393 of record VZRH01001152.1, read on the forward strand.
CACTGCACCACGGCCCTGCTGCATGACCTTGGCCGTGCTATTAAAGGTCACAGTCCCCAAAAACACAGCTGGTTTGTGCATCTGGTTTCAGGAGGACAGGAGATCGGTGCCACAGCAGGCTCTTGCTGCCTGAGCCCTGCTCCTGGTACCTGAGTAGCCTCTAATTGCTGTCACCCCACCAGCACCCCGAGAGGTGGGAGCTGCCCTCAGCTGTCTGTGTCACCCCAGGCAATGGGTGCATTGTAGCACTCAGCTGAGGATACCAAGTGCCCATCAAAGCCAGGGTTTTGAACTCAGTTTAATCCAGGCAGCTGCCTTCCTCCTCAGCCCACCCTGCCAGTATCTGAGCTCGCTAAAGCCTTTGGCCATTTGACCTTTCCCAGCATCAGGCTCGTTTATATGGACTCTGTTCCCTCCAAGGCAGGCACGTGCTCTGGGTCAGATGCTGCTGGGAGAAACTGCATTTCCTCGTGTAATGACTCAGTGTCTGCAAAATGCCTTGGGAGATGCTCAGATCCCCAGCAGGAGAGTGCTGGGGAGTGGATTCCGTGTGCATCGTGCTGGAGAGAGCTGCATGCTCCCTGCTCCAGTGAGTCCTGGGCAGCTGTTCCACTGGGGAGATGCCAGGGGCAGAACAAGAGACACAGGAGGATGTTGTGGGGCTGGCAGGTTTGTCTGCATCCTGCCTGATCCCACTAGAATAATGCTGTGACCCCCACACCCAGCCCTGCAGCCCTGCAGAGGTGCTGGTGGCTCTGCTGTGCCCCACTTGGAGGCACGTGTGACAACACGTGCACAGGGCTGCTGTCACATCCCTCCCCTCAGCCGTGTCCCTGCCCCTTGCACAGAGCCCTCTGGCTTTGATCACAGCTTCCAGAGAGCAGAAAAAGTCTGGCAGGAACTCTTTTGTGCCTGCACAGTGAGCAGGGTGCAAGCCACAGGGCTGTTTAGAAGGCCCTGTGGAAGAGGAGCTGCAGCCCTGTGCCAGCTGCCAGTCCATGGATGCTGTGCCCTGGCGTGTCCCCATCACCACCCTGCCCCTGCAGGCAGTGAGGACTCTGCAGAAGGACAGTGTCCAGACCCTCTGCCCAGCGAGGGCTCCCCCTGCATGGCTCTGGCTCATCCCTGCCTTGGGATGGCAGGAGCAGGGCCTGGAGGTGGGGAGAGCTGGAAGAGATGCAGGAAGGTCTTGGTAGCAAGAATGCATCGTGGAAGTGCTCCTGGAGTCCTGCCTTGCACTGCTGCTCCCTCCCATGATGGGAGCACATTGTGTCATGTGCCCTCTCCTTGGCTCCCACTTGTTCCTGTTTTTTCCTTGGCCTTTTGAGTGTAGAACTGTTGAACAAATGGATAACAAGAGTGGTCCTGCAGAACGTGGCTGTTTAGTAAATGCCTTCTCATAGAGGCAGCAGCTCTGAGCAGCAGCTGCTGTCTGTGGGTCCCCTCATGCCTCAGCTTCTCCCTTCTGAGCTGCCCAGGCGTGGGCCACCAGCCCCTGGGGCTCTCCTGCCTCATGGATGAGCTGGGATATGCCCATGGCCAGCTGTTCTGCAGGCTCATGGCATGGGTGGGATGTTGCTGAGATGGCTCAGGTGAGGGCAGGAGGAGGTGCTGCCTCTTTGTGTCTCCTCTGCCCCATGTCAGGGTGCAGGATGCTGGATGAACATGAGCTTCTGGCACGTGTCATGCCATCTCTTTGTGTCCCTTGGGGCATACCAGGTCCATCCCCTCATGTGGGACAGCACTTGGGAAGGTTCCCCCAGCCTCCTCCTAGGAATCCTGGTCTTCTCAGAGGTGGGATATGGGGCTGGGCAGGCAGTGACCCTCCTGGCCCCTGTGCTCATCCTGGTGCAGGATGGAGAGCTGACCTGTCAGGACAGGGCCAGGCCCACGCTCCAGGATGGCAGGCAGGCTCGGTGCAGCTGCATCCCACTTCTCCATGGCTTTGGGATTTGGCAGCACTGAAGTTTTCCCTTTTCTGCTGAGGCAGAGCAGCAGAGACACCGACATGCTTCTTCCTCTGTTCCCTACCAACTTGCTTTATTTTGCAGCCCCATTTCCCACCACCCACACGGCTCCCAGCTCTGGCAGTAATTGCAGTTCCCCATTTGGAAGTGCTGTGACAGCAAAGGGCTCAGAGCAGCAGAACATTCCATCATGGGGATCCCGTGCCCAGTGGGATCAATTGGAGATTTGTGAGCACTCTGTGAGTGAGAAGCTTTTCCCCTCAGAAAAATAAAGCACTTTTTTCTTTTTTGTACTGAGGCAGTGCAGAAAGTGAGGCTCCTGAGATGGAGTCAGGTGCTGGTGACTCTGAAATGGGGGTCATGGAGTATGAGGCAGGCTGCCTGTGCAGCCAGGGAATCATGGAATGGTTTGGGTTGGAATGGACCTTAAAGTTTGTTTGAAGATCTCTTGTTTCAACCTTCCTACCATTGGAAGGGACACCTTTCACTAGAGCATATTGCTTAAAGACTCATCCAGTCTGGCCTTGAACAGTTCCTGTGCCCCACTCATGTGTCTGTACCTTCAAATGCTCCTCTTCTGCCTGGGGGCTGGGAACATCCCCAGGCTGGTTGCACAGGGCCATGGCTTCCTGCTCACCTCTGGTGCAGGTTGCAGTGGCCACATCTTGGCCCCAGAGCAATGGGAGGATCCCAGGGAAGTGTTCCCTGAAATCAGCATCTCGCTGTGCTGGGACCCATGGAGGTGACCAGGGTGTCCCCAGTTGTGAGATGACCACAGGGTGATGGATCATCCCCCCAGGCACAGGCTACAGGGGGTAAAACCAGGGAAGGTGAGTGAAAACCGTAGCTGTTTAAAGGAAAATATATTGCAAAAAATGCAGCTGGGACAGGCTGTGCCAGTCTGAATATCCCCCAAGCTCCTGGGGCTGACCTGATTTTGCAGGAACCTCCCTTTCTTCTGCTCTGCTGCCCTTTTGTCTCCACACCCAGAGGATGCAAAGCCTCCTGGCCTATATTTTGGCTCTAAGATCAATATTTAAAATCCCCCCTCCTGTTTCCTCGGCGCAGGCGCGAGGCATTTCACTTACTGGGGGAGGCTCGTCTCCCAGAGACCTGTCTGTTCACCATTTCAAATCATTTCCCTGTACTGTTGTTCTAGAAACAATTCATTAGGGGCCTATTATACAATGTTATACCTGCCAAGGTTAGAAAAGATCCTGCATGTGTGGTGAAATTGTACCGTGAGCTGTACACGAGAGTGGGGTTTTTTGTGTCTGTCTGTAAAATATACTTTTTCTGCCTTTTGGAGAGCGAGCCACTGGGAGGGTGAAAAATGTAGAGGTGATGATGCTGCCTGGGGAGCCCCAGCAGAGCTTGGTCACTGCCCACATGAAGATGCTGCAGGTGTGGAAAGGGGCAGTTTTGGGGTGTAGCAGTCATTCTTCTTTCCTTGCCCCCTCTCCAGGGGCCCACTTTGAAAATCTGGGCCAAACCCAGTGGCTGGGTCCCCAGGCTGAGAGCAGTTCCACATTTCTGGAGCGCTAATGGAGCTGCAGTCCCTGGGGAGCTCATTAAGCATCGCCTCAGAGGGCTGCACAGCCAGGCTGGCTGGTGGGGAGGCTGCAAACCCCATCCCCTGGCAGGGCTCCTGCTCCAGGGGATGTCCCCCACCCTCCTGAGCCGCCTGTCCTGGTGCCACCAGGGCTGCTCAGCCCCGCTGCCCGGCCATGCCCTGCATCGTTGCTTTGCAGTTGTCTTTTTCTCTCTGCAGGGAGAATAACTTCATCAAGGACTTCCCCCAGCTGGCTGATGGCCTCCTGGTGATCCCTCTGCCCGTGGAGGAGCAGTGCCGTGGTGTCCTCTCGGAGCCCCTTCCTGATCTCCAGCTCCTCACAGGTACGAGCTGCCCCTGGGCTCAGTGTCCCAGGGAGGAACAACCCCTTCTCCCACCCTGGATCCCAGTGTGGTTCCTGAGGGACACCATCACCCCCTTTGTGCTATCATTCCTATGTGCCTGGGGCAGAAATAACCTGGGGGATGTGTGAGTCCATCCCAGCAGCATCTCCATCCCTGTGAGCTGCTGGCACTCACAGCCATCCCAATGCTGGTCCTGCCAGCAGTCTGGGGACCTCACGGCATCACCACTGAGGTTTCCAGCCCTTCCACCACCCCATTTCTCACCCTGCAGCAGGCAGCAAGGTGGGAGGGAGCATTAAGCATTCCCCAGAGCATGGTCAGCAGTGTCACCCACTGCTTTGTCTTTGCAGGGGACATCAAGTACGACGAGGCCATGGGGTACCCCATGGTGCAGCACTGGCGGGTCAGGAGCAACCTCTACAGGGTGAAGCTCAGCTCCATCACACTCTCTGCAGGTGAGGGATTCTGAGGGCTGGGAGATGTGTGTCTGCATGGCTGGGTGGTGCTTTTCTGCCCCAAGCATCCCACTGACATTTCCCACCTCCATGCTCTGTTCCCAGCCCTGCTGCAGAGGCAGGCAGGGAGATTTGCCTCCTTTTTTTACAGGGGGGAAACTGAGGCAGGGAGCTTGTGCAGCAAGAGATGAGGTCAAAGCCAGGAGGAAGCCAGTAAGCAATGAGCAGGAAGGATTTGTTTTGGGGTGGCTATATATATGTAAATGTGAATGTACAAAAAACAGTCATTCCTTTAAAAAAGGTGGTTTCAAAAGGAACCAAAGCACTTGGAAAAGCAGGTCATATAAAGCAGGGAGTCACAGATGAAGAAGGGGTGGGTGGGAGGATCCTGCAAATGTCAAAACATTTCACTGCCACATTTTTACAGCTACACATTTTGTTTCAGAAATGCTGAAACATTTTGTTGCGACCTGAAATGTTTTGCCTTTTCATTTCAAAATAGCATTTTTTATTTAAAAATCAACGAGTTTTTAAATGGTGAGAGAAAGAAAAAAAAGATGTGGTGCTAACAGGCTGCACAGCCCCAAAATGAAATAACCTGCTCAGAGCCGAAAAAAAAAATGTGGGTTCAGCTCAAAATGAATTCTTGTGGCTTTTTTATTAGAACAACCTTCTCTTTCAATAAACCATCCAACCAACCAGCCAGATGATCTCATTTTGGTGACAGTTATGACGTATTTTCTTGCAGTATGTTTTCCGTTCCACCACTGAACCAAAACGGTATTTTCAGCCAGCTCTAAGTGGTGCTGAAGTGCTGTGAAGTCACCAGTGTCTCCAGGATATTTCACCTCCACAGAGCAGCAAGGGTCCATGTCCTTGTCCCATGCCAGAGGTCCCTGCTGTCTGTATGGATGTTGCTCAAGTGATGCCTTGACCTTTGCTCATCCACAGAGCTGCCACCAGCCCAGCCCTGTATGTCCCTCTGGGCTGTCTCCAACTTTCCTAAAAATAGTTACCAGTTGTGCTGGGTGTCTGCACTAGGGATGGAACATCTCTGGTTATGGATACAGCCAAGCCAAGGCCAAGCACATCCTCTGGGGAGAGTGTTAATGATGTGCCAGCAGGCTGAAGGGCAGAGGAGCTGGCAAGGATGGAGGTTTTGTGTGCGTGTGTGTTTGTGTGTGTGCACACGTGTTCACGTGCACACCCCTGTAAAATTATCTGAGAAATCTCTTAGGGAGAGGAATCACAGAGGGCAGTCAGAGCCACAGGCTGGGGTAATAACAGCTTGTGGATTGCAAAGGATCAGCTGGAGGCAAAAGAGGAGGAGCTGCACCCATGTGAGCCTTGTATGACCTGAGCAGGGAACCCCTGGGGCTCCTTGCCCTGGGCTGTGGCTGCCAGCCCTGCCTGGCTGACCTGCCCACCCCCTGCCTCCCTCCCACAGGCTTTGCAAACATCCTGAAGATCCTGAGCAAGGACAGCAGCCGGGAGGAGCTGCTCTCCTTCATCCAGCAGTTTGGCTCCCACTACATCGCGGAGGCGCTGTACGGCTCCGAGTTCAGCTGCACCATCCACTTCCCCAGCAAGAAGGTCCAGCAGCAGCTCTGGCTTCAGTACCAGAAAGGTGAGGAGGGTGATGGGAATGGGCAGGGGCACAAACAGCAGGTGTCATGTGCTGGTTTCCATCCATCTTTCCCATGCATACACCATCACCGTGCTGGTTGGCAGGCTCAGGCAGGAGGCTTGTCCCAAACTGAGTGCCCAGTGGCAGGTGGCACATGTCCTTGGCAGCGTTCCTGAGCCACCCTGCATGCTCCTGCCCTTCAGCTCCCACACTCTGGCTCCATCCTTGCCCAAGGTGACCCCCTTCCCCACGGTGGCCCTCCCATGCCCGGGGTCAGCTGATGGAGATGTGACATAAATGAGCTGTCTCAGAATGGCTTTGTTTTATTGCTTGTGACAATGACAGTCTTTAAGGAAGTGCATTAAATCAATAGCAGACTCATTGTGCTACACCATAAATAACGAGACACATCATTAAACAGGGCAATAAACTTCAGGACTTTGAAGTAATACAATTAGGTTATGTTTATAAAAACTCCTTTATCGCTGTAGCCTTCCATTTGCCAATTCATCTCTCTCCTCCAGGGAGTTGGGGGTATGCCCTGGATCTGATATTTTTCTCTTCAGAAAATATCTGTGGTGTATCACAGAGCCCACCTTAGGGCTGATGGTGACAGAGGTCATCAGGGCACTTGCATGCTGCTCTGGTGGCACTGCCAGGAGCAGCCTCGCTCCCTGGAGCCCAGCAGAGAGAGGTGTTCTCCCACACGCCTTGGCTCATTTTCTTCTGGCTCTTGGCTCATTTTCTTCTCCGTTTCCCCAGCGTAGCTGGTCTTGTAAGTGTATTTATAGCACCCTGTGCTCGTTTGTTTGGGTTTTAAATAGTGATAAATGAAGTTTGCCATAGCAATGCCCCTGTTTAGCAGGAGAAGGCACGTGGAGGTGGGTTGTTTATGTACTCATGATGTTATTAATCACTCCCTGCAATCCAGGGGCAAACGTGTTGGTGGGGAGCAGATCCCATGGTCCCAGTGCCATCACCTGGGACCAAACCAAACCCAGACAAGGGTTTCCCAAGAGAATGAGAGGTGGGAATGAGAGGCAGCTGCTGCAGTCTAGGCCTGGCACAAGCATTGCTGCTGTTCCACGATGCTGGGGCCAGAAGGGACGTGAACAGCACTTGATCTGGTGGTGAAACATCTCCCATTCCTTCACTCCCACCTCCCCCATGCCAGGGACAGCAGTGGCTCAGGGCTCAGCCACAAAGCCCCGTGGTGGCACAGGGCCTGAAGGCAAAGCAGTGCCTCAGTGACAGAATAATTTCCTTTTTAGTCCATGGTATGCAGCTGGCCAAGGTGGATCCCTCGCTCCCCACCTGGGTCCTGCCCCCATTCCTGGAGCTATGCCTGGCTGCCCTGGCATTTGTGGGGCATCCAGAGCATCCTTTCCCAGTGCCTGTGAAGCACCAAAGCACTCATGGTACTCCAGGGATCCCCTGAGGGGTTGCATGTAATTCCTGGACATAAACTTTTCACTCCTGATTGTTCAGCATTTGCTGCACAGGCTGGCCCCAACCCTGTGTTTTGTGCATGGCTCCATCTGTGGCTTTGGTAGCTGGTGGGGTTGGTGAGGCTGAACTCTGGGGCTGTGGGCAATGCAGAGGTGACCAGTGTTGTATTCAGCTCTTTGATGGCCAGAAAATGCTCTTGGAAGGACATTAAGGATGTTCAGGACTCTTGGTGAGATCAGCTTGTGGACAGAAAAAGTGTCATGGGAACCCAGAGCTCTGTCTCTTGGCTAACTGGGAAATTCCAGTTAGCCAAGAGAAAGAGCTTGCTGTTCATGGTAGATGGATTTTATTCCCAACTTCTCTACTGATTTACCCTCATTTTGCCAGCAACATAAGGCAGATAGGAATAAATAGCTCCAGCTAGACAGTTCTGGATGCCTTCTCCACTCAGAACAGCTCTGGCCTGCCGGGCTCCCCGCTGCTCTCCAGCCCATTCTGAACTGCTCAGTGAGCACACATATGCATCAGCTCTAATAAATATAAAAGTAGGGCCAGAATAACTTTAATTTGTTAGTGGACAAAACAGGTCACAAGAAGAGGGAGAGAGGAGAGTCTCAAGCTAATTGGAACGGCACCAGCTCTGAGAAAAATGCACATTACGGGGTGTTTGCAGCACCGCACAAAATTATTTTAATATTTTAATCAACTTCATAAATCCATCGCCAGGCCTCAGGAGGAGGCCTCCAACAATAAAGGCACAATCTGCGTGTCGAGCCCTAATTGAAAACATGGTTTTGAAGAGAAGCTCACGCTGCTGATGCCAGGGCAGGAGGTGGCTCTGAGCCGGCCTGGAGCTGCCCCAGTGCCTGTGACGTGGGTCAGGATCTGCAGAGCTGTCCCTCCTGCCAAGGGCAGGGACAGGGATCCACCTCTGGCCAGGGACAGCACGGAGCGGGCAGCCTGCTCTGCCTGGAGCAGTGACCAGTGTTCCCTTCCTCCTGCAGGTGGGAGAGGAGTATGTGGGGGGAAATGAGGGGACAGAGCAGCCTGCCCTTGTTCCTAAGGGTTTGCAGGAGTGAATCCTGCAATGGAGAGCCAGACAGGCACTGTGGCACACCCAGCACTGCCCTCCTTCAGGGCAGGCGTGGCAGCATCCCCCAGGCTCCCTCCCAGGAACAGCCTCAGTCCGTGAGCACACCGAAGCAAACTCCAATTTTACTTCACGCAGAGTGATTAAAAGCTCATTTTTTGGGCTGCTTGCTCTGGCTCTGTGCAGCCAAGCAATGCTTTAACACATTGAGTGGCCTCCAAGCAGGGACCTTGAGATCGACCCAGCCATTGATCTGTGCCATGGGAGCCTGCATTGGTTTTCCTCCCTGGTGGAGCCAGCATTTAACGCTGACGGCGCCTCATTAAGTTGGTAGCAGTTGTGTGAGGATCTTCATTTGGCAGCTGGGACAAACATGATGCCCCCAGCCAGCTCCTGCTGTGTGTAAGAATGTGGTGGGATGGAGGGAACCAGCTTTGTCACAGTGGTGCTGTGGATTTCTGGAGAAACCAGTGTGGAGAACACCCTGGAGTGCTGGCTGCTGCTGAGCAGTGCCTTCATGGCATCCACACTTCTTCTTTTTCTCCATTCTGTCCCCACAGTCACTAGGTTGGGGTGGATGAGGTGTTGGGAGATGACACAGCCAGGACAGCTGACCCAAAGTGGGCTATTCCTCACCACATAGTGCCATAATAATAAACCTGGAGGTGGAGGCTGGGAGTCACCCCACCTCAGAGACTCAGAAATTGTACATCAGGGAAGAGAGTGATCCCTCCATCCAGCAAATCCCCCTGCTGGGAACCACTTCATTCACTGATAAAAGCTCATCAGAGAGCTGGTTGCTCTATGGTTCCATTTTCTGGCTGGTGAGGAGGAGGAGAGCTTGCTTAGGGAAGGGGAAGAGCTGCTCTGAGAGCAGAATCTGACAGCCCTGGTGAAATTTCTGCAAGAGCTGTTCCAGTTTGCTTATTCCCACTGGAGAAGCCCAGCTGGGAAGCAGGAAGGGATGCTGATGGGCTCAGGATGTGTGTGCCTGGGTGGGGGAGATCCAGAGGGTTTCACTGCCCAGCTGGGAGGTTACTTTAGGTCTGCAGGGAGGGAAATGTTTGTTTTTCTTGAATTTCCTATGATCTCTAGATAGAGTTTCCTTGGCTGAGGTTCTCTGGCCACATTGAGTGCTCAGCAAGCTCAGCCTGTGGCTGCTGCAGATGGGAGAGATGTTCATGTTCCCTCTCAGTAATCGATCATTTATGGGAATAGGCCATGGAGGGGCTGTGTTCTGGCAGGTCCTGTCACATTCCCTAAGCCTTTCTGCTCCTTGCCCTCCCCAGTGCTTGCTTCTCTTCTCTTGGACAACACTCCATGAACTGCATTTACCTGTAAGAGGTGACAGCTTTCATGCTTTCTTGTGAACACAGCAGTTTTAACAGGAGATCTTCACAAATATCCTTCACAAAATTAAGGATAGAGCCTGGAGCTCTGCTAAAATATCAGCCCATATTCCTCTGAGTGAGGCCTGTGGCTCCCTCCTGTCCTTTCAGGGCTCCATTTGTCTCCCTTCAGGTCTGATACTGCCATTAACACGATTAAGATTGAACTAGTCCGCAGGAACCTTTGGTTTTCCTTTCCTAGATGCAATCAGGTGCATTAAGAAAGCTGTAAAGCTACTTTTTAACTGTTAAAGGATATAATGGGTTTCCCATATATGTGCTTGGTCAGAAGTAGAACAGATAGAATTTCCCTGTTTTTGAGATCTGTCCCTATGTACAACCACTCTATTACCTTTTAAACACTCTTAATTGCTTGGTTTATGTCATTATTTCAAACCCTGATTTCAACATTTTGTTCGGAGGAGGTAAAAACAATCTAGCTGGTTGTCATGAAATTTAGTTTAGACTAAAACATGTGCTGTGAGTAAGTCTGCTAAATGACCTTATGCACTTCTCATTGTAATCCAGAATTGCCAGGCAAGTTGAGTAATTAGTTGTGCAAAATGAAATAACTTTAAATCCTCACATTGAGTAATGACCCAGAAAAATCACTTAAGCTATACAATAGGAACAACTCAAAGCATCTGGCTTTATTTTCACTTTTGTAGTTCTACCCTCTTTGAGGAGGAACAAGCTCTCCCCCTCATCCCTTCATTCCCTGGCTCCTGGTTTTTCCCAGAACAATGTCCATGGCTCAGCTGCTCTGCCCTAAGAAATCAAAACCTGTCATAAAGCTGCAGGATGGGTCTAACAGCACCACATGGCAGCTGTTCTGCAAGGGCAAATGATGTTTGATAAACCAGAAATTCCTACCTCTTTAAAGAGCTGAGATGAGCCCAAGTGATGAAATCCTTCACCCAGATCAGCCAGATGGCTGCAGAGGGAGGGGAGGGCAGAACCTGCACTGAGGAAATGTCCCTGCTGACCACCCAGGAGCCCCTCTGGCACCACCCGAGCTGGGGTCGAGGCACCTTCACAGCTACACCCCCCACACTCAGTCACACCAGGCTTTCTCACCAGCTTGGCTCCCAAGGCAGAGTTTTGATCTAAAAATAATTTAATCATGGTGCAACATCAGAACAGCCCGAGCTGGTGCCTCCAAGGAGGGGGATTACAAACAGAGGAAACCCAGGTGTTTTATACCCTCACAGTGTAACTGCACCAAAGTCTGAGGTCTTCTAGGTGAGCCCATGGCTCCTGATGTGTCCAGTCACCTGGCTGCACCACAGGTCCCCACTGGCAGACCATGGATGAGCCAGGGACACAGGGCATGGAGCTTTCAGCCAGGCTCCCACGTACAATTGAGCTCCCGGAGCCAGCGAACTCAAATCAGACTTCTAAAACATCAGGTGACAAGGGAGATATTGCCCTTGAGGCAGTGTGAGTTAAGGTACAAAACCACAGCATTTGTTTATAAGGTGGGTAGGGAAGTGTCAGGAAAAGTTCCACGAGCCTGCCAGGATCAGATTTATCCTTGGCAACCTGACACATAAAAGGGTCTCGTAGCCACTGTGCTCCCAATCTAATCCCCTGGCTGTAAAATCCAATCTGCCACCGAGGGGAGAAGATGAAGTGTTTTAATAAGAAAATGAGCTGTTTGCAATGCACTTTTAATTGGATCAATTTTTCCTTTATTACACAATCTTTAAAAACCAAACACATACGTATGACCAGACGAGCTCTTCCTCCAGATACAGAGCAGGAGCCAAACTATTTCAACATAATCGTTAATTACTCCATTTCACCTCGTTTGGCAGACGATCATGACACTCTGTGGGAGCACCATAGCAAGCAGAGCTCTGTGAAATCATCTCACAGTCGAGTTTTGTCAGGGATGTGCAGACCCTGGGTGAGGGACAGCAGGTTTTCTTTTTTCTTTTCTCCCTGAAACCTCAGACTGGAAGAGCTGCAGGCAAGACAGAGCCCCAGGCGCCGACTGCAGTGTCCTGGCCCACCAGTGCCTCACAGGGTGGTGTTATTTTTCTTAATCCTCTGAGTGAGAAACAGATGACAGACACTTTGTTTGAACTCTGTAACCAGGAATAGGCTGGAGTAACCAACTGCTCAGTTTACTGCACCAGCTTTTAATTTTTTTCCTTTTAATTTTTTTTATAATTTTTTTCAAGCACTCCAGGAAATGTTATTGCTAGTAGTTGTGCTGTTTATTGCAAAAAAAAAAAAAAAAAATCCACAGGAACAGAAAATTACAGAGGTACATATTATCATAGATAATATTGCTTTAATTATTCAGGTCCATGATAGCCTCCTGTGTGGAGCAGTTCTTAGAAGCAGGAGAAATGTTTAAAAAAAAACAGAAGGAGAGGAACTGCCTTTGCCATAAAATTGGAAAAATGCCTTCAGTTACAATGTCAAGAACTGCAGCACAGCCCAGTAATCATCATCACTTCCCCAAAACACATATTCAAGATGAGAAAGGCTCCTCAATTGCTGTCATATGCCTTGGGCAACTGCCCCCTCCCACCAAAAAAGAGAAGCAGAGAATGTGAATAGCAATGTGAAAGTTGGCAGCCTTGGCAAGCACACGGAGCAGCTCAGGAGGGAAGCTGGGTCCCCTGGGCTGCCTCAGCACCATCAACCACCTCGTGTCTTAGCTCCCTTCTCCACAAGCTTTTTCCAGTACATTACAGCAAGAGAAATTGGAAGTTGCCCTGACAGAAGCTCCGTCACACAGCTGTGTTTGTGTGCTCACTCCTTCAGCACTGGCTCAGCACAACAAAGAGAGGGAAAAAAACCCCAAATCCCACCAAAATCTTATTCCAGTATTTTTTCTGCAATCCCTTTAACTGCCAAACATCCAGCTAGAGCAGTGGCAGCTCACCAACCTGTTTCCCTTTGCTGTTTCAGCAGGGAAAAGTATATGGGCTTAAAAAAAAAAAAAAAATCACCTGTTGCAAATGTTGTAGGACAAGTAGCAAACAATTTGCTGGAGCATGGCAGCCACTATAAAATCAGCTTTTATATTGTCTGTCGTGGCCCCAAATTTGCAACTACGTTGTTGATGGCAACAAATAAATGCACTGCAGTGTAACTATTATCTGTGGCAGATTAACATGCTACCACTGTGCCCTATTTAAATGCATCTTTCCTTCAATAAACTATTCTGGGCGAGCAGCACCACACTGAGGTACACATTTATCAGCCAGGAGAGCAGCACTGTGGGGGCCTTGGTTCACACAGCTGCAGTTTTGTGCTTCATTTGGCCCAAAGCCTTGATGAGCAGAAACGCTGGTGCCTGCTGGTGTCGTGGAAAAAAGAACTACAAAAAAAAAAAAAATCTGAGGAATGTAGTGTTTTGCTGTGCAAGGGAAAAAAAGGCAGTGCACCAATGGATGTGCTTCCAAATCTTAAAAAAATAGAAGTGAAATAGTCCCCCCTGCCCATCCCTATCTCAGAAGTGAGTAACTTGCACAGAGGCAGTGCAGATGAGTGGAAAGCTATTGCTAAATGCAGTGGTCTGGAATGCAGAGTAGTGAAGTGCAGCTGAACATATAATACTTTGTATTTAATCTCATTTCCTACAATCTCCCAGTATTATTCCCCCAGCTCTTCCCTGCTTCCCCAGGAAGTTTTAGATACCAGATAGAACTTCTAAAGACAGTTTCCAGGATACATTTAATAATAAAACAACAGTAAATAGCAACCCTAGGTTTCCCCTCTTTTTTTTTTTTCCTCCAGCCCTCTCCCTTTTTACCCCCTTCTATCTAGCAGAACTCTGATTAGTAATAAAACCCCTGTCTTCTTACAACTCAGGAATAAAGAGGGCAATTTTCTGGCTCAGCTCGGTCTCCCACAATTGCACAGTACTCACTTCACACAGAACAGACACAATTCACAAATGGCACGACGGGGCAATCTCCTGAACACCAGAAAAATGGGAGAGACAACCCTGCCTTGTCAGGGTGGAAGCAAAGCTTCATCTCCGCGCAGCTGAAGTGGCCATTTCGTTTTATGCAGTGCTGCAAGCACAAATTGCTCTCTCTAGGAGTTGCCCAGACAACTGCTACCCAGTTCCTTGCAAGTACCACAGGATTGCCTCTGCTAGTTCTCTAAGGGAAGGTGATTTAGAGCAGTCAGTCAGTGTTTATGGCACAAAGAAAGACACAATGGTTGAAGCTGGAAGTGTAGGAGATGTGTGGCATAAGGAGGTGAAGAGGTTTACGGAGTGACCAGTCACCAAGACTGCAAAAGATGGATCCTTTCCATCGTGCTCGTTCTTCTTTGTAGGGATTTTATATAAAAAAGAAGAGGAAAAAGCAGACCACCACCACCACCACAAAAGCTATTTTGTTTCTAAACACAGAACATGATGACCTCTATGCCAAATCCCCTTCAGCTATGGCACAATCTTCCTGAAGGCTTGACACTGGTTCCCGTCGGATTGCAAGGAGGCTGCAAGAATCTCCACTGCCAAGACAGGCTTTGCTTACAACCAAGCCTTTAAGGGGTGGAGTATCTTCTCAGGTGGTAACTGTAGATCTTAATGCAATGATCCCAACAGTCCAGCACCAGCAACTGCCCTTTGGGAGTAACAGCAATACCCACCGGGCAGGTGAGTCCCTCCCGGATTAGGATGTTGTAGCCGCCTCCTTTAGGAAAATGCAGGATTTCCTTACGACTGCTGTCAGCAACGATCAGGTCTCCCCTGGAATCAACGCACATCCCGGCAATGCACCTGAAATCCTCATTCTCAGAGAAGAAATGGCTAATCTGGCGTCCCAGCTGCCCGTCTGGGCCGACAGAGCCGATGGAGAAGCCTCCTTCCAAGTGGTGCTCGTACTGCCGGTTCTCCAGGTTGAGCCCCAGCCCCTGAGTGAAGTAAATGGTCCCTTCAGCGTCGCAGGTGACAAACTTGGGGCGCACGGCGCTGCACAGGCAGCTGTACTTCACCACCCCCACGCCACGGTCCACAGTGAAGCACCAGAGCTTCCCCCCTTCCACGTCGGTGACCACGAACTGGCCCGAGGGCAGCGCGGCGATGCCCCAGGGCTTGCTGAGCTGGCTGCGGTGACACGCCACGCAGTGGCCATCCATGGTGTACACCTTGACAGAGTTGTCGTAGCTGTCTGTCACACCGATCAGCCCGTGGCAGTTCATGGTGACAGAAAGGGGGGTCAAGTTGGGCAAGTCTGCTCCAAGGAAACTCAGCACAAAGCTGTCGATGCCACTGGGGCTCCGGCGGATCTCCTTCAGGAAGCCCTTGCGGGTAAAAACCTGGATTCGGAAGTTGCCCCGGTCTGCCACGAGCACCTCGCCTTGGCTGGTGACGTGCAGGCTGACGGGGAGGTTGAACATCCCTGGCAGGCTGCCCTTGGAGCCCATCTTCTTGATGAAGGAACACTGCTGGATGCTCGTGGCTGCTTCAGGCATCCTTGGCTTGGCTGGCGAGGAATGGGGGGTGCAGCTGGGCTCCTCTTGCACCAGGTCAGGCTCCCTAAATGGTACAAAGGAGGATGCTGCATTTTCCATGAGAGATTCCTCCACGTTAACAGTCCGGGGTTTCTTCACCACCTGCCCAATCTGCAGTGGTCCCACATGGCTCACCTTTAGGAGTTCCACCTCTTGGAGAGTCAGTTCCCTCGGAAGACTGTTTGTCAGTTCTGGTTCTTCCTCGTCTGCTGCCTCCTCCAGGAGAGCTATATCCCCCTGCTTTATTTTGGCAAGGAAATAGTCACAGCGAGACATTATCTGCACTTCTGCTAGGTTCAGCAGGTAAGCTTGCTCTTCCATCACCTGGTTATTTATCTTTTCCACTTCAGTCAAAGAGGTGGTGAAGAACTTGCGTGACCTGGCCAGCTCTTCCTGGATCTTGCGCTCCTCTTTGCTGTACTCCTGCAGAACCGCTTTGTATCTGGATTGCAGGTCTCTTGAAACATCCTCCAGAGCACCTTTCCTTTTCTGAAGATCACCCATGAGCTCCCGAAGCCTGGCAAGCCTCGTCCCAAATTCCCTCCTACGCTCCTCAGCAGCCTCTTTGATAGCCATGACTCTGTGTCCTGGGGGCATGTGCGAAGCCTCCTTGCACGGCTCACACAAAACCAAGCTACAGCTCTTGCAAAAGTGTCTTGGCAGCCTCCTCCCGCAGACCTTGCACATGAGAAGTCCCACCACTTCCCCCAGGCCGGCCGTGTCGATGATCTTCAGCACGGTGAGGTTGTCAGTGAGCTGAGCCAAGCTGGTGATCCGCGTGATCTTGCTGCAGAAGGGGCAGCGGATCCCGTTGATGCTGTTTGCCAGGAGCTTCTCCAGGCACTGCTTGCAGATGGTGTGCCCACAGTGCAGCAGTTTGGGCCTCAGGTGCTCCTCGGTGAAGGACTCCATGCAGATGGGGCACTCCAGGACTTCTCGCAGCGCGTCCGAGTTGAGATAAGGGGCGGCAGCCATGGTGCTCCAAGGCAGCTTTATCCAGCACACTGCTTTGTGCTCACATCTATTCCAAGGTGCTCTGATTCTGTCCAGGAAGAAAAAAAGGGAAATGTGATTTATGTCACCACCAGCAGTTATGTATACATGCAATTTATTTCTGACTTATCGCCTAACCCTGCAGAAAAAGAAACCCAGTTAGCTTTTCCACGTTGGGAAGGACGGATTAGTCATAGCTAATCTCAGGGTGGGCAAATTTCAAAACTAACTTGCAGCTCCCAGTGCGATGAATTATTCACTTGCAAAATTTGTAAAGTAGCACTGAAAGAAGTGTAATGGCATCAATATGGAAGCCCAGTAGATATTGATGACTGAATCATCTCCTCATGGCGCCCATCTCCTGCTGCCAAGCCTCTGAGTTTACATAATTTACTGAAACCCAGGGAGATTAAACCAGGCATTCAAAATGTTGCACATCAAAGGAGGAACCAGATGGTGCGATGCTTTAGGACATTAATAGATCACCTCTGGAGACCTGCACTCAGATGTGACATCAGATACTAACAAAATAAATGTGCTTGGTTCACTCTGCTTTGCCAGAGAGCCAAAACACATTTTCAAGGTTTCATACATTTGCAAGGAAGTGAAAGTAGCAGGAATGCTCTGTCAGCTTCCACTAGTTCTGGGGGTGACTGTGCACACTGAAAACACACAGAGAAGGTTTGATGCCAGTGCATCTCAGTAACCTCTGCCATGCTGCACCATGCTTCATGCCAATTAAACACAGCTCAGGCAGGTATTAGCAATAATGGAGCTAACAGACAACTCCAAACATCTGAACTCCAAACATACTCCCAGTGTTCACTATTAGCTCCTGAACTCAGCTTAACTGCATGTGATTTCCCCTCGTTTCACAATCTCACAACATTGACCTCGTTCTTGTCCCCTGGTTCAGTTTTACACCACTCTGGTTGCTGTTCAGCTTCAATCCAGGTTTCTCCACCCTCACATCCCTCCCAGCAGGGAGCAGATCCCAGCAGCTCTCCTGCCAAAGCAGCCATCCATTCAAAAGGAACAGAACAGGGCTCACATCATTAAGTTATTATTCACTAGACTGGGTTTCAAATCCTTTGTTATTGTACTGCTTAGCCACTAAAAAATAGGGAAGAAAAACCTTTCTTCTAGGGAAGAGGAGGAGGAGAAGGAAGTAGTTAAGTCTTTGAAATGAAGAGACAGTGGCAGAGGGATGTGAACACACAGCTCTCTCTGAGAAATGGCTGCGTGCACACAGCATTCTCACTTCCCTGCTGGGTCTGCTGCCTTTCTCTTTGGGAAAGATTCTGTGTATTTCAGTTTGCTGTGTGCTCCTGTGCAGAAAAACAACTGCAAGGAAGAAAAGTTCTTTATGCTCATACAGAAAAGAAAAAAAAGCCCCTTAATTTTAATTTGTCAGCTGCAGTTCAGGATGATTAAAGCCCATATTTCAGGAAGGGATTCAGTGGCGTGGCAGAATCTCCAGGCACCATGCTGGGATCAGCTTGACAGTGGCAGGTTAAGTAGCATGGCCCTGGCCCTGGGGAAGCAGAAACCTGGGCACTGCCATGGAGAACAGAAACCTTCCTCCGAGGGAGGAAAAATCTGTGATTTAAAATGATTTTAAAAAATTAAACACAGGATACCAGGTTCATTATTCTTACTTTCCTTGGAAACGCGTCAAAAGACTCGCTTAGGGAAGTGCGAGAGAGCAGCACAGGCACCAAGTACTGAGAGTTACATTAAAAGCTACCTTTAAAACAAGTATTTTCATTAAAGAACAATGGTAGATGGGATTTTAAGTCAGGTTGGGCTTTCAGAGAGCTGATTTGTATGACATTCTTTTCATATATAACCCCCTTTATCGGAATGTCAGCATGCCCTCAGTAATAGGACATTATTTTTTTTCCCTTTTATCTCCCTCTCACACTCGGCTGTGCCTCCATGGAAGTTTCCTTAACAGCGAGTTGTTCTAGCGTGTCGGTCCCTCCCGGGGCAGTTCCTCTGACGCAGAGCAGGGTATTACAGAAAGCCTCAGCTGAGGATCAAGCCATAAAACCGTGAATTATGCGAGTTTGGTTTCCTTACATTCGGAAGAAATTTCCTGCCGTGGTTTCTCTTGTCACCCGGTAGTTTTTAGTGAGTGTCTGCGGTGCGAACACCGGCTTCACTTGTAATTCAGAGCTCGTGTCATTAACGAGGGAAAATAATGGGGTAATGCTGCAAAACAAGCGCCGCTGACAGGAGTTGTCACAACAACAAAACCAGCGGGACAACCCCTGGGTTTGAAGGGCTTTCACTGAAAAACCCAAGGGTTTGGGTTGGAAGGACCTTAACGATGCCCTAACCGCACCCTGCCGTGGGCCGGGGGGACACCCTCCGCCAGCCCGGCTGCTCCGAGCCCCGGCCAGCCCGGGCACCGCGGGGACGGGGCGGCCACGGCGTGACCCGTGCTGCCGTGTGACCACCGTGCCGGCACGGAGCCCACGCCCAGGCTCCGTCTGGCCGCAGCCGTGCTGGGGGCGATGGCGGCGGGCCCGCT
>VZRH01001152.1:396680-424046 GCA_013397555.1 Urocynchramus pylzowi
GTATCTCTGTCTGTCTTCCCCCCCCCCCCCCCCCCTTAGCTAGGTCTGGTTGTTTCAGCTATAGGCTTCTCTTGACAGCAGGCCCTCTCATCCCTTCCTCCCTACAACCCATCCAAGACCATTCCCATCCTTGCACCAGCAGGACACAAGGGAGTGTTTTCTGCCTTCCCTGCCCCTACTTCTCTTTCCTAGTCATTCCCATTCTCTCAGCATGAATGCCTTGTGTTGCATCAGCTCCATCACTTTCCTCTTCTTGCTCACTTCTGATGGGCTGTCCTGCTCCCTCCATCCCTTCACCCCAGCTTGTTTCTCCCCCTTCTCTCCACCAGCCTCTCTCCTGCAGGATTTTTATTCTCTCCCTCTCCTCTTGCTGTCCTTGGCACCACAAGCAGGGATAAATCCTGGTTCCTGAAGACTGAAATCCACCACTGCTGAGGAACTTGCTGCCAGCTCGGCACAAACCTTGGTTCTCCACACTGGAGGTTTTTCCAGGCAGCCTGGGCTGGGCAGAGCTGTAGCTGCCTCTCTGGAGGAAGTGGAGCTCATGGGGCCATGTCCCTATCCTGGAGAGGATGGTTTTGGGGTGGGGTTAGTGCTGCCTCTGTGAAAAGGTGTTGTGAGATCAAGTACTGTGGATGCTCATGGAGGGCAGGGGCATCATCTCTCCCTCGCCTTCTCCTGTGAGCAGGGAGGGTTACCATGAAAGAGAAGAGGATTTAGGGGTGGTGAGGAGCTGCCACCACCATGGGGACATCAGCCTGTCAACCAAGACCCAGCAGAGAGCCAGAACACCACCGAGTTTAAACTATGACCATACTCTGTGCACTGAGAGGCTGCCACAGGTCGTGTCCCACCAGGAGCATCTCATGTACCATCTAGATGATGAAATACCTATTTTCAGCACCAAACAGAGGCCAGGGGTGTCCCAGGCACTGCTGAGTGGTGTTCTCCTGTGCCATAAATAGGATTTTCACTTGCCTGGGCTGAGCCAAGTCCAGCATCTCCAATCCTGAGTGTTCCACTGCCTGCTTTTCTCCCTTCATGTAGATGATTATCAATCAATACAGCGAGTGCTGACCTTAGAGGAACTGCAGGCACATCCCAACTCCTGTAGTGTTAAAAAAAACAATAATTGTAAACACGGTTCTCTTTGCATATGTGTCCACAAAGACAATGCTGTACAGACAGGTAACAAGGTCATTAACAAGGTGGATATTGACTTCTGTAATCTTGGCTGAAAGTTCTCCTGTATAAGCTGAGCAGCAAAGATGAAGCAAAACACAAGGAAAGACTTTTTGCCCTCTTCTGCATGTGTATTTTTTTAATAGGTTTGTCTTTTCATCTGCCTTAGTGCAGTGAGTTATGAACTTTTTAAAATTTACAGCTACAGCCCTGTCCAAGGCCGTGTTCTCGGTTGCTGATGACCTTGCCAGACTCTTAAATGCTGGGGTTTCAGTTTCCATGATGGGTGTCTGCTGTGGACTGATTTGTGATATTTCTTTGTGTGCATGTTTGATTTCAGCTAAAACTGACCATTTCCAAGCAGGAGATAAAGTGAAAATATTTTACTTTGCCCACGTGAAATGAGTTAAAAAATTCTTTATTTCCATGTCAGGGAATTGCTGTTTTCTTCTTGCTTTGAAGCAAAGGCCTGAAATGTAAAGGGCTCCAGGAGTTTTGCCTTTTGCTGTCCAGGGAGAATTTGTCCAGAGGAAATGTCCTCAAGGAACTCTCAGCTCTGTGTGATCTGTCTTCCCAGCCCGGCTCCAGCACAACTCCTGCTCCCAGCAGTGGGGAGAAACAATCTCAGTATGAAAAAGCATCAGGCCCCTCTTTTCCTTCTTGTATGCAGTGAGAACTATGGACTGAGATCCTGCTAGGAGTTTCTTTGTTTCCCCCTGTGGTTTAATAGTGTTGGTCAAAGAATTTGCAGCATCACTGGTCACTGCAGCCTGGCAGGGACTGTGGCAGTGCTGGAGCTTGCCAGGGTGAAGGAGGTGTTTTTGGAGGTTTAAGCAGTTCTTGAAGGGCTTTGTTGAATGTCTTTTCCATAGCTGTCACACTGGTGTGGCTGTGGGTGGCAGGTTTGACAGGAAGGACTGCTTGCTGGAGCAGAGGCAGTGCTGGAGTCCCCCTGCACCAGTCCTGGTCACCTGGTGAGATCTGACTAATCCAAGTATTTCACAGGACCATTGCTGTCACAGCTCCAGTGCTCCTCAGTCTGGGTGCTCACCCTGGGACTTCCAAAGGTGTAAAGAGACAGAGAAGCTGTGACCTTGGCTGTCATCTCCCAGGGACTTCTCTGGAGCTCTGTGGATCCTGCATCAGTTCTGATCGATGCCAACATCTCTCTTCTGCTTCCTTTGTGCTCTGCAGCAGTGCAGACACCACAGTGGTCCCTGCACATGAAGCTGGAGGAGATTCTCCACTGCAGGGCTGTGGAGGAAACCTCCACCAGTGTCAGTGGCTGGCTATGCCCAACAGCAAAGAGCTTCTCTCTGTGGTGGGGCTATTGCTGGCAAAATGCTCTCAGCACCTCAAGGGCTGGATGCTGTTGAGTGCATGTGGTGGGGGAGAAGAGAGAGGTGGTGACCCCAGGTGCTTTCCCTTTGGGGAACATCCTAGAGTCAAAGAGAAGAGCTGCTCCTCACCCCAGTTATAGTCCCCCCAGGTTATGGTGACTTTCCTCCTCCACCTTAAACGTATTTCTGCCAGCCCTCTCCCCAGAGGGTGGGCACAATCTTTCTGCCCAGCACAGCCCTGGAGTGCACCCAGAGGCACAGACTGAGTGAGAGCACAGGTGTGTATGACCTGCAAAGGTCCTTGTCCCCCCCAGGAAGGCAGGCAGGGAATACCCTGCTTCCCCCATCCCCTCCCAGAGCATCCCTCACAGGGATGCTCGTGTGCATGTCCAGAGCCACGGGGCAGCTGTGGCCAGTGGAGGGGAGGAAAGGCAAGGAATGCTGGGCAGTGTGGTCCCTCCTGTTCGTGGTCTGTTCATTTTCCCCCAAAAAAACCCTGAAACAAGCTTCTGTGGAGCAGCTCAGCCAGCTGCAGAAATGCTTAGAGGGTGGTGTGGTGAGGGGGGTGTGGAGAAGGGAGGCAGGAGAGATCAATCTCGCTCCTACTGGGAAATGGACTCAAACTCCTGCTGTGTGTATTTAAGGAGACAAATGGATGTGGAGCCTGGATTTTTAGGAGACCCCTAGGACCTTGCTTTAATTCGAAAATTGAGTAATCTCAGCATTTGCTGCAGCCATGGCCTCCTCACGGCACACATGGCCCAGCCTGTGGTGTGGGGGCTTGCTGGGGGGCACATCCCTGTGCTGCTGGTCCCACTGGCCTCAGCAGGAGCCCAGAGTGTGACTGGGACCCTGACAGGGCTCTTGGAGACAGCTTTTTCATGTGCTGGGGGTCACCAGCTCAGATGATGACTGAGGCTGGAGCAAAATTCCCCGTTTTTTCTCCCCACTCCTTGCCCAGGAGCCATCTCCTGCAGAGCAGAGCACAGCCACCACTGTCCAGTGTCCCCAGGCTGGCAGGGTCTTTTTAGCCAGGGTGAAAGGTGTCCCTGAGGCCATGGGCTCAGTTTGACCCCAATCCAGCACTGATGGCAGAGCTGCTGGAGGACACACATCTTCCCCAAAGCAGCCCCTGAAGGCCTGGGGACACAGAGCCAGGGATTTCTTCTTCCACTGCCAAGGCTGGCAGGGAGCCTGGGCCAAAGGGGACAGTGTTCTTGTGGTTGAGGTGCCTTTTTTGGTTTGGTCTGGGGTGTGTTTCTTTTTATTTGTTGTTGCTTTGTTTGAATACCTGCTAATTGGTGCTTGTCCTCCTCCTCTGGCCCTGGAGCATTGTGCTGCAGCTCCAGCCCGCATCCAGCTCAGTTTCCAGAGGAAGAATGGCCACATTGTCCTGCCTGGCTCAGCTATAATGGGGAGCTTTGTGCCGAGGTGTGAGAGTCCAGCGACTCCCTAGGAGGGCTCGCTGCAGAGCTCAGGGCTCTGATTTCCCCTCTGATTCCCAGGTTTTACAGTGTCCTCTGCTGCTCCCTCGGATCCTGTTGTTCTGGAAATAACAGAAAGCAGGATGCTGCCCACCGTGGGTCCTTTCCAGCACCCTGACCTTTCCAGAGGACCACTGATGGCCCTTCCAGGATGAAGTGCTGGTGATGCTGCTCCCGGGGGAGAGGCAGCCAGGGGCAGGGAGGGTGTGAACAACACAGGATGAGATCACCTGCCAACAGCAAAACTTCATCCTGCTTTGCTGTGAACCTAGAGCAGCAAAACTTCATCCTGCTTTGCTGTGAACCTAAAGCAGCAAAACTTCATCCTGCTTTGCTGTGAACCTAGAGCAGCAAAACTTCATCCTGCTTTGCTGTGAACCTAGAGCAGCAAAACTTCATCCTGCTTTGCTGTGAACCTGGCCTTTCAGACACAAACTGCATGATCCTGGAAAGAGTGTCTGGCCTGGGAAATCCTTAGCTTTCCTTCCCTTTTTTGTTTTTCCTTCCCCCTTCCAGAGATGTCTAGACTAAGGAGTGGCATTTACCTCCTGTGAACAGCGCTGAGCTTTGCTGGAAGGGCATGAAAAACTTTTCCTCCAGCCACCCTGCCATCCTGGTAGCATCCTGTTCAGGCTGTGAAAGCCCTTCTGGAGCCTTCATCCTCCTCCAGTGGTCCCTGTCTGTGCCTGAGGGAAGGTGGTGGTGGTGTTCAGGCCCCATCTCCATCCTGCCAACACGAAAGGACAGGATGTGTCCATTTTCTGCCATGCTCCTGGACGTGGGATGGAGCCTGTCTGCTGGCATGGCTCAGCCTGTTTCCACACTTCCTTCTCTCCTTCTGCATTGAGAAGAACAAAAAAGCAAACAGAGATTGGGAAGTCAGTGCAAAATCCAGAATGAACCTAAGTTCCAGCTTCCCGATCATCTCCTTTATCTGCAGCACATCTCTGCCCAGCCTACGTGTTCACCTGTTGTTTTTTTTTATCTCCCTGTATTTTCTTTTTAATTTTTCCAGAAACAGAGATGTGCATCCTAGACTCAATGAGCCAGATTTTCATGTCGCTGTCAGCCATGGAGAAGACCAGATATTCACAGATAAGCACCCAACACGTGCCCTTTCCAGTATCCCATCTGCAAACACCAGCCCTGTGGTGTGTGCTGAGTCCTGCAAATGCTGATCTGAAAGGTTCCTTCATGTCCTGTCAGTTTCCTCTCCTGGGATGTCAACAGACAACCCACAGTTAGAAATAACTTAATGCTTCTCCCTCCATCAGCCAGGTCTAACAGAGGACAAAGGAAGTGTTCTTCTCTATTCTGTTACAGAGTGTCTCAGCTACAAAATGGGGCCAAATGGCCTCCCCCTGAGCACAAATAACAACAGGAGAAAGATCCATATGCAATCGAGTGTAGGATAAATGTGCTTAGCTGATCATTTGTTTCCCTAATATTTTTTTTATGAATAGGCTTAGCTTATGGTAAGATGGGACTTTATGGTCCTGTAAGTCTTGCTTGTGTCAAAACAAATGAACTAGCCATCCTAGGGGGGAACTATCAATCCAATAGATGTGTGTGCATGGGTGTGGGGAATCAGACCTATTATACCTTTAAGAGCAAATTAGATGCTGTTCCTATGATTCATAAAGCTATATATCTAATGGCATGACTCGTCATCTAGAAAATAAACGTTTCGAGCCAGTTTCTCATCTCATAAATTTCCCCTCTGGCACCGAAGGACATAAACTAAATGGGCTGACTCACAGGGAAACAATACAATTTGGACACTTTTAAATGAGAGATAAAATTGCCTTAGGGCACAGAGGGGTGTTGGGGTCCCAGGGAGTGGTTGGCAAGCACAGGACGGTGCACTGGGGGCCACTGCCATTCCCAGTGGATCAGTCACTCCTGGGAAGCCCCTCATGATTCCAGACCCTCTTGGGCCTGTGAAAACATGACCACCATGAAGAAGCATCCAAAATGGAAGTGATCATGTTTGAGATGGTGTAGGTGCTGTCTCTTGGCAGGGAGGAGAGCACTCGCTGCACGTCCTGAGCATGGCAGGGAAGGACAGGAGATGTGGAGAGCCCAGCCCAGGGTAGGAGGGAAGGTGGTTCTCAGCCACCTTCAGGAAGGTCCCTGGTCATTTATTCCCACCTGAAGCTCTCCTAAAGGCTGCAGTTTCCCATGGGATGGATCTCAGCACCTTCACTGCCTCCTTGTCCATCGCTCTTGGTCCTCCTGTGCCACTGGGCTCCGTGTTAGAGTGGCAGCTGCCATTCCCTTCTTCTGTGTGATCTTACCCATTTCTGCTCCCCATCAATTTGCTCTTGATGCTTCCCCACCCCTCAACACACACTCCCCAGCATCAATGGGAAAATCCCAGGAGCCACTGTCTCGAAATTCCACTGGAAAGCAAGAAAGTCAGAGAATCCCAGAATCATTTAGGTTGCAAAAGACCTCCAATACTGAGTCCAACATTTAACCAATCACTTTGTGGCCACACCACAGCACTAGCGCCTCATTCAGTTGTTTCTTGAACACCTCCAGGGATGGGGACTCCACCACCTCCCTGAGCAGCCCCTGCCAAGGCCTGACCACCCTTTCAGTGAAGAAATTCCTGCTGGTGTCCACCCTGAGCCTGCCCTGGCCCAGCCTGAGGCCGTTCCCTCTCCTCCTGTCCCTGTTCCCTGGAGCAGAGCCCAACCCCCCCCAGCTGTCCCCTCCTGTCAGGAGCTGTGCAGAGCCACAAGGTCCCCCCTGAGCCTCCTTTTCTCCAGGCTGAGCCCCTTCCCAGCTCCCTCAGCCCCTCCTGGGGCTCCATTCTCTTCCCTGGATACACTCCAGCCCCTCACTGTCTTTCTTGTCATGAGTGGCCCAGAACTGGACTCAGCACCCAAGGTGTAGCCTCCCCAGTGCCTAGCACAGAATGACAAGCCCTGGCTGCCTGGCTCTCCCAGCCTGGCCCTGACATGAGTCAGGACAGAGGCAGGAGCTGGCAGGGGTGGTCGTGCTCCCAGTAACCTGGTTAGGGGGTGGAGGTGTGCTCACTGTAATCAGCACAGCATCCATCCCCTAACCTCGTTTGTGTGGAGAGTGACACAAGGCAGATGACAGCAGGGCACCTGAAGGATCTAATTAAAACCTGGGCAGGCAGAGCAAGGGGGATTGCTCATCCAGCTAGTGCTTAACAGCAGGAAAAAAGAAAAACAAGGAGTTGACTACTGGATTTACTACAGGGCATGGATGGGGTGGGTGGAGTTTGTTCCCTAAGTTAGGGATGTGCAGGGAGGAGCTGGGTTAGGGGACAGGGAGGGGATGTGCAGAGTGGCAGGGGTTGGGGTTGGGGGACAGTGGAGCAGTGGCAGCAGTGTGACAGTGCAGCTCTTCCCAGGATCACCCACATCTGTCTTTGCCTGCAGCGCCTGGCTGTGCACACAGGTACCCTCAGCAGAGGGGATTTATCTTGCTTCCCAGGGAGAGCACATGCTTCCCCATCCATCTGCACACATCCTTTGCTGTTCCTTTCCTGCACGGACCCGCTGCTCTCTCTCTGGTGTGTCTGCATCCATTTATCTGGGTGTCAGATAAACTCCTCTCTTCATCCCTCTCTCCAATTACTTTGGATGCCCTTTCCAGCCTAGCACTTCAATTACTTTCTAAAGAACAGAGTAAAATAATGTCACATTTTCTTTCTTTCACCTGTTCGTTCCTTCCTTGGTTTTTTTGGTTTTTTGTTTTTTTTTTTTTTCATTTTTCCCATCTGGAACAGTCCCATTTTGTAAATGCCTGGAAGCAGAAAATTTTGCAGACGCAAGAGCCTTGAGGAGCCTCGTTAAAGGTGCTGGGGATGTTTGGGGAGAGCGACAAAACCCCGGACAATGGCAGCCCTGACGTCAGGCTCTATTTATACCTCCTCCTTTCAGAAACCTCCCTGAGATGGCGCTTTCCCTAGAGTTTTCTGCTCAGTGCTGCTGCCTGAGCTGTCCCTGTGCTCCTCAAAGGACACAGGTTTATTTCTAGGTGTACCCGTGCAGAACAGGCCATATCACCAGGGCCAGGCTTCCTCAGGCAACTTTTCATGGGAAGAACGGTGTTGCCACAAGTGAGGCTGCTCCATGTGGATGAGGACCTGTGGACGTGTTTCAGCTCCCAAATGTGCCTCTTGAAAGGTCAAAAGCATTACAGAGCTTTGTTCTAGTGGCTGGTGTTTTGGTGTTCTGATTGTTCTAGATGGGTGTTGTGGCTTTGCAGGATTGGGTTGGACATTGGCTCTGTGTGTGCGAAGGAGATGTTTTTGAAACTGAAAGTTTAATTACAGGTGAAGGGTAGTGGGAGAAACCACCATAAATCCATGTGCTCCAAACTACAGCCGGGTATGGAGTGAGGGATGCCCCATCCTGTGGTGTGGGGACTGGCACCAAGCACCCTGAGCTGTGGGATGAGCACAGCAGGGACACTGAGGGGTGAGACCTGGAGGGCTTTGCCAATTCTGACCACAGTTATTATTCCCAGGATTCACTGGTATTATTAGGAGCAGTCAGGGTGGCTCCTGGGGACATCCTGCAAGTATTTTCCAGGTTTTATTTTTTCCTTGCAGATACTGCTGTTTTGCTTGCGAGTGTTCCTTAGACAAGTGAATAAAGCAGCAGTTTGCTTGCAGGAGGGTGCTTTGTGTGCATAACAAACCTGTGAGAAGGATGGAAGGGGTCTGTGTTGTTGGGAATTTGGGCATTACTTTATTGTCAGAGGGACAGAAACAGCTGGGCAAAAGGGCACGGGGAAGAGTGGAGGAGTTTCATTGTACACAGCAGCAGTGTGCAGGTACTGTGTGTGTTCTGTTCACTCTCACAGAGGGACTTAGGCTCGTGCTTCTTCAGGCAGCTCAGTCCTTCCCCGCAGGAGATCCCCATCCCCACTCCAAAAGCATTCAGGGGTGAACCAGCATCACTCAACACACGGGAGTTAAACCCAGGGAGGTGAAGGGCCATGCCCAGGGCCATGCAGAGAGGCCGTGGCAAAGCAGGGGAGGACACACTCTCCAACCCATCCCGTATTTCCTGACCCCGCCGCTCTGCACGCTTCCCCCAAGCTCGGCCCTGAAGCCAAGCCAGATTTCACTGAGTCTTTAGCACACATGTTCACGCTTTTTGTTCTCACATCAGGCCTTCAAGGGAGCCCTGATGAGCTCATACTGGTGCTCTGGGAAAGGTGATGTTATCGAGGACTGGTGCAGGTGCGACCTCAACGCCTTCGATGAGAATGGACTCCCGAACTGCAGCCCTCTCCCTCCGCCTGTGTACGTATCCCTGTGAGCCCTCTACGGACCACCAGCCCCTTTCCCGTGGGTCACACCCCACAGAACCACCCCATTTCCCAGGGGCTCAGCCCATGGGCACCTCCTTCTGCACCCTTGGGGCTGGGGGCTGCAGTCCAGCCCTCCTCACCGTGTGACTGATGTCTTTAGGATATCCTGGCTCTGGCTGTGGCCTTGGAAGGTTTCCTTATAGATTTTCATCACCTGATTAGCAGGGCTTGTAGAATGGGATTTCAAATGCTGAAAGAAATGGAATTACAGTGCAATTCATTGTGGCTTGTCAGAGCAAGAGCAAATCAGGAGCAAACTGATGGGGAATTAGCTGAGAAAGCAGGAAGACTGGCTCCAGCGAGCCACAAGGAGCAGAACACCTTCTTAGTGAGCCAATATCCTCGGAGGGGATTCATTTCCCATCTCGAGTCCAGCAAACACGCTGCGTGTTTGGAGCCAGACTCTCCGTAGCCTTGTACTCGGTGTTGTCATCTACCCCGGAGCAGGGGGAGCAGACTCCTCTGCATTAGCACAGCCAGGAGCACAGAGCTCCTTGCCTTCATCCCAGCCCACGTCATTCCTGCTCTGGGCAGGAGCTCCTGCTCTGGCTCTTGCCCACACCCCTCAGAGGTTTGCAGCTGGGTGAATTCACGCTGCTTCTCCCACTCTCTCCCTCCCTCACCTTGGCGATGCAGACCTGACCCTTCCCTCCTGTGGACTCAGCCCCGCTGGGTTTCAAGAGCCTGGATCTTCTCCTGTTTTGCTCCTGGGGTGTTGGTCCTTGCTCACTTTGCTGAAGTTCAGCAGCTCTCCCAGACAATGAAAGCCCCTTTAGATGAGATATTTGGGGTTGCATGAGCTTGCCTTCTCCTCAAGCCTTGGAGGCTCCCAAGGGCATACATTGCAATAGGCTGGACTCAAATGAACTCCAGCTTTTTGATGCTCACGAGCCTGCTCTGCCCCTGTGACCTCTGTCCTTGGGGCTTTGTGGGCACACCCACAAGTGTGAATGGGGGCCTGCCTAGGGGTGGTGCTGCTTAGAGAGTGGATTGCTCCCCAGAAAGGGAGCTCATATCTCACCTGTTTTCTCACTGTCTCCCGCCCAGCCTGCGGCTCTCCCCCAGCGTGGAGCCCTCCAGCACCGTGGTGTCTCTGGAGTGGCTGGATGTGCAGCCTGCCATCGGGACCAAGGTGTCAGATTACGTCCTGCAGCACAAGAAGGTGGATGAGTACACGGACACAGACCTTTACACAGGTGGGTGTGAGGGAGGGCAACCTCCTCGTGGTGCAGAGGGCTCCTGGCGATGCTTCCTGTGCCCTACATGGCTGGGAGCAGCTGCTTTGCTGGAGAGTGGTACACAGAGCCAAGGTTTTACATGAGGTATCAAACCCACTCCATTTAGGAGAGGTTTCTGGAATCTTCTGCAGACATGGCTGTTTGAGGGGAAAGGGAATTACAAAAACACAGTGAAGCAGAAGGAAATTATTTGCCCTTTTTTGGGCAGGAGTGCTGTGAGTTGGAGTTTCTGAAGTGGGTGTTGATCTGATCAGTCTGAAATGCCACAGGGTGGTGGTTGTAGGGGGAAGGTCATCCCTCAACAGCTTAAGGGCTTTACTGGTCTGTTCCAGTGAGTGACCAGTGACCCACCTTTGAAAGGACATTTTCAGTTGTCTTGCACACCTATCAGAGGAACTCAAAACCTACAATATTTAGGGAGATCACTTGAAGAGCACAAAATTTCTCCAGGAGAACCTGAAACTTCCCTGGGTTGGAGTTTAGTTCTCAGGCTTGTACTGAGTGCTCTACACCTTAAAAAGGCTTTGTCAGCAGCTCAATCCATGCTCCAGGAACTGCTGGACAAGGCAGAGGGCTGTGAAAGATGGGACTTGATTTGGGTAAGTCAATGATGGATTTCAGAAAATAGGACTTGAGACCCTGAGTGATAGCAGTGCTGCAGGGAAAGCCAAGCAGAACCTACTGCTTTTTGCCTGAGGATTTTGGATGTAGTTTTTTAAAGAAGCTCACAAAAGTTGTCAGGGGCAGCTGGGCAGTTGATGAAAACAGAAATTTACCTGGGAAAGGGCTGGTGTTGGAGTGCAGAATCTCACAGTCCACATGCAGACTTGCATGGGCTCCCAGGGCACCCTGGCAAGATGTTTAGCTGTGTTTCCCTGTTGGGATGACAGACTCAGGAAGATCATTTAGACCTCACAGCCACAGGGAAGTTTCTACCCTCTCTGTTCACCTCAAGCCCATCTATTCTGCTTCTGCAGCACAGATGCCACCATATCCAAAAATCATGTGCTACAAGAGCTGGCCTGTCTCTGCTGGAGAGAGCCAGATCCCCACCTTCTGGGGGGGTCCAGCTGATTGTGGAGACCCCTGAAAGAAGGAGCAGGGGTCTCCAGAAGCAGGAGACCTGCAGGAGGTCCCTGGCTCATACACCAGTCCCATCCCTCGGGGCCTACATCTTGCCAGCATCCCCTCCCAAAGCTGCCCCATGTGGCCATGGACCCTGGGTTGTGTCTCTGGTTTCACAGCATGGAAGGTTTGTTCTTTGTCTTGGAGGGGCACCTTGCAGTAATGGAGAAAGAAAACAAGCCACCAAAGGAGGGGCTTTGTTTGGATGGGGATTCCAGATTGCTCACACATCAGTCAGGTGAGGCCAGACCAGGGAAACATGGGGTTTCTCCTTTGAAGTGGCTGGATCTTTGCCTGGCAGCCAGAGTAGGAAATACAGATTATTATTATTATTTTCCTTTTATGACTGCCATGTGTTTGACAGGCAATTGAATTCATTGTGGGGAGCTTCCCTCCCCTCTGCCAGCTCTGGGGGACTGTTTGGGACAGAATGACCCTATTAACAATTAAAGAGAAAAGCCAATCCTAAATCTCACCCTTTTTTTTTCTGTGTTGTTTATAACCAAACAACATTCCTGCCTTCATTCCTTTCTTACCCTCCAGGCCTCCAATGCCAGATGACTTGATTCCTTTAAATACCTTGTGTAGGTTTGCAGAGGTGCTGACTGCTACAGCTCTCAACAGCCAAAAATCCTGTCCTGAATATCCCCTGACCACCATCACCCACCCATCCTGCTGCACCACAGCTTCTCCCATCTGAACAGCATCCACTAAAACAATAACTCAGCCTCAGAGGGGGAATCTTTGGGAGGGGAGTGTGGGATATGAAATTTGGATGGCTTTTGATGCATATGGGCAGATCTTCCTTCCTCATCAGTCTCCCAGCTGCTGGCAGGGAGGAGCAGGTTGTTCCCATTGCTGGGAGGTACATCACAGGTATTTGCAGAGGAGGCCAGCTCTGGACTGGGAGGATCTGGCAAGGTTGTAGGGCTCTTGAGGATACTGCCACTCATCCCTTGGAACTCTTGAGTTTAAATGAGTGGGCTATTTGTACTTGGACAGTGGTTTTGTTGGCTTTATTGCAGTTGTAGACAATTCTTATTGGGATTCCTGGTACTGACAGGGGCTAGAGCTGTGCCAATCTGTTCTTCATTCCTGTGGCAAACTAGGTGGTACCTGGTCCCAGCCTCACCTGCCTTCTCTGCCTTCCTCCTGCCCCTCAAAAGCCTCCAGTCTCACCCTTGCAAACTCCTTGGCCTCCGCCTTGTTCTGCAACTGGAAGATGTAACCATTCCCTTGAGCCAGAAAACATTTGTTCCTCTTCCTCTTGGAGCAGAGTCAGGAGGGAGTTTTGAGACTGGTCTAATGTGGGTCCCCTCTGCTCCCTGCTGGGCTCCACATGAGGCAGGGATGCTGCAGGACAGGGCCAAGGGAGCCAGGAGCCTGCGTGGGTCGGTTGCCCTCAGCTGTATGAGGTTTTTTAAGAGGCTTGTTGCTGGTGCTTAGAAAAACACAGCCCTTGGCCCATCTGAGGCAGAGAGGAGGTGAATTTGTGTGTGAAACAAACCACGCTTTCAACACCAGCGCGCGGGGAGCGAGCGGCTCCGCGCTCGGGAGCCAGCCGAGAAGACGGAGACCAATTACATCCCAAACTGTTTATTAAAACTTGGGGAAATTACTCATAACTCCATGTGTGCCATGGCTTTGTAGTTGAGTGATGCTCTTTGTTTGAACGTGGGGCTCTCACAGAGGGTGTGAGCCACACACACGTGTGAGTGTGTGAGTGTGAGTGTGAGTGTGAGTGTGTGAGTGTGAGTGTGTGAGTGTGTGTGTGTGTGTGTGTGCAGCCAGCCCGCCAGCACATTATGTCATGGACCAAGCAGGCGCTGCACTTGAGAGAGGGAGAGGGAGAAATGTGTTTTACAGGGTGAGGTACAAACTGAAATGGCTGTGAACATCTGGAACTGATATTAGGCTTGGAAAATGTTTTCTGTCACTCCAACACTCCTCTGGAGGAAGGTTTCTGAAGTTAAGAAACTCCAAAGGGGATGAGGGGGAGGGATGAGGGGATAACATGGCTGTGATGCAAAGTGCTTTTCATGTCTCCATTCTCTAAGCTGGGCCGTGCCCCTGCATCTGCCAGACTTGGCACCTGGTCTATCACCACTTCTCACTGTTGTGGCCCTGGCTTAGGAGGTCCCCTGGACCAGCTGAGCCCCACCTTACCTGAGCCAACCCTGAATGGGGAGTGCAGCATCTTCCAGCCTGTGCTGGAAGACAGAAGGATCCTTGCCCTGGTTTTAGGGTTGGGAGCTGGGGAGTTAAGCTGGGAAACCTTTTTTGAAAACTGAAGGGTGAAATCCTCAGGAGGGAGCAGGCAGACCTATGCCTGGTTTAACATCACCTGGACCTTCTCTGGTGCCCATGTGGGAGGTCAGACTCACCTGCATTTGGGGAGGCTGCTGTGAGTTTGTGTAATGCAAGGTTTAGAAGTAAAAAAGTGCTTTGAATGTGTTTTTAGAATGTTTTGGGGGATGGCTGGGGGAGGAGGAAGGGTTGGGCTTGGCTGTGTGATGGATTGGGGTTTGTGGGTTGGGCTGTGTTGCTCCTGGGGTGGTGGCTGTGTTGCTGCTGTGATGTTCTCAATCCCTTTCTCAGAGTTCTCTCCCTGGTGCAGTTTTCTTCCCCTTGTGCCCACATCTCTGATGCTGCTGGGTCTCTGCACCCAGCTCTGGGGGCCTGGGGGGGCTGCCATGTGCCTGCCCAGGGCACGGTGAGGAGGCTGGGGAGGGGGTGGTTTGAGGGTATCTCAAAGAACTTTGCTGGTGATAAATCAGACCTTGCACACTCTGACATAGGGATGGACTCTCCCTTAATCTGCAAATGGAGGGGATAAAACAAGACAAAGAGATAAAATTCCTTCCCTGAGGTCACAAGAGCTGTGAATTAATCTCAGCATGAGCAGTGCTCACCTATGAGGGCACAGACAGGTGAAGGTCCTGGATGCCTCAGCTTTCTGCCCTGTCCTGTGGTCTCTCCTCCATGGACCCTCAAGGCTGACCACTGAGCCAATCTGCATCCCCCAGTCTCCCACCACCACTGGGGTGAGCAGCCCTGGGTGTGAGCACAGCACAGGCAAGAGCTGTGTCCTTGAGCATGAATCCACCTCCTCCTGCCTGTGCTTCAGTATCCAAGTGGGTTCCACTGGGGAGATGCAGAGAAACAGGCATCACTTGCTGTCCCTGTGAATGAGGTGTTGTCCCAAAGCACTGCTGGCTCTGTGCTGCTGATGGCAAATCACAGAAGGAGTAGGAGGCTCTGCCCCTCTGCCAGCCCTTCACCTCCTGTCCTGCTCTGTGCTGGCTCCCACACTGTGGTTTTGCCCCTTCTCTGTGGTACTGACAGCTGAATTGGGGTGGTTGGGGACGTTGTGGGGTTTTGGCTGAAGAAAAGTATACACCAAACAGGTGAACAGCTCACCTGCTCTGTACAACACTCAGTTTGGGATGCCATGTTCAAGCAGGACAGGTGAGATCTCAGTAGAGACTCACAGGCTTTAACTCTGAGAATGTCAAGGGATCCTGGCTGCTCTGGGGGCTTTTTGCCAGGGCAGTGACCACGTTGATAAGCAGAAGTAGCTCTCATCCAGAACAGCTTGTAATCCTCAAAGAAAGGAGAACAGGAACGCAGCCTGCTGAGTGAGCTTGTTGGAGACCTCAGAGCAGGAGAATGCGGAGTCTGGCAGCTGGCTCAGAGCCTTCTGCTGCACTGGGACCCTCGAGACACAGGACTGTGGTGTGGAGCTGAACCAGCAGGTAACCTGGGGAGGTGTCTGGACACCAGACAGGGCAGGGAGATGTGCAGCAGTGGAGAGAATGGTTCTATAAAAGCTGTGCACATCACCATGCCGGCATTGCAGACTGCTCTGGAGCAGAGCTGCTCTGCAGAGGAGCCTGTGCACAGCACCATGTCTATAAAAGAAAGAGGTCAACTCAGAAGGCTGAGTGTTTTGTACACTTGCAAGTTGTGCTCTGACTTGAGGCTCGGGAGTGTCTTATTTATAAATAACTTCACAGTTGTGACATGTCTGGATGGCTGGGGATGTATGGATATAGCTATGGCAACCAGCTCTTCCAGACACCCTCTTGTGTGCAAGCTGTGCTGCTACTGCTCCCTGAAAACCTGGGCTAGGCTGGGAGGAGAGGAGAAAAGACTGTCTGGCCAGAGCAAATCCTGTTCCTGTCAGAAAGGAGTCAGTGCAGTCTCCATGCAACCATGTTGCCCTCCCATTATATATATGATCATCTTTAAGAGTGCTGACTGACAAACTGGCCACCACAAAGAGCAGCAGGAGGACTTGACACTGCCCTTAGGAGGCTGTAGGAGCTTGAGGTCCAGCCAGCAGCTGAGTAAATACATGAACATTGCCCCTGCCTCTTCTGCAGCTAACACATGGATAAAGATGTTTTCAACACCCAGAGTGCCCTTCTTGAGTGCTGAATCCACTTCTCTTGTTAGCAGAAGGAGAGATGATTCAAAAAGAAGCCTTTGAAGTGAAGGTCAGGTTTTTGGAAGCTGCTTCCTGGGATGTGTTGTGTAATAGAAACAAGCAAGTGCTTAATTTTGGCCATTACCCTCACTGTGAAGCTCAGATTTCTCTCTCCCTGGGACAGCTATAGTTATTTCCACCTACCAGTGTCATTTTTGTATCCTGGAAAGCAGAAGGGAGGTGGAGGGTTCTCAACTCTCAATTAGGGTTGAGTCAGTTGCTGAAAAATTTCATTAATTCACATTTCCATGTGGTTGTTCCAGGGTTTTTTATTTTTATCTGCCCAGACACCTTTTGGCCAGAACTGGGCATTATCTTTGCTTTCTCCCAAATCCCTTTATAGGTGGAGACCTGGGACCGTCTGCCCTTTTCCTGCTGTCTGCAGAGGATGGAGCAGCCTGGCTGGTGCCACGAGTGTGTCATGCACTTCAGGAGCACCGTGTTTGCCAAGGGCTTTGTGCTGTCTGCTCAGAGCTGCCTCTCCCTCAAGGACAGCTGTAGATGCTGCCTTCTAGCTAAGAAGCCTCTGAACTTCTTACATGGCAGTTAATGAGGCCAGTCGTGGAGTTTTTTTACTAGTCTGTAATTTTATCCTCTAGGATTAAGTTTCTCCTGATCTGGAAAAGTCAAGGCCACAAATCCATCTTGTCAGAAAGCATCAAAAGCCAAGGCTGCTAACACAGCCAGACGGATAACGGCATGTGAGTGCAGAGCAGTGGAACTTTTTCATAGGAGCCTTTATTGACTAGACAGGTTTTTTTAATCAATAAACTGTGGCTGGAATTTGGAGGAAAGCTCAGTCTGTGTTTGCAAAGCTGGTGCTTGGCAATGCAGCCCTGAGCTATGTGGAAAATACAGGCTCTGGGGCATCTGTGGATGCAACACAACCTACTCTGGGAGGAAACTTGGGCATTCTCACTGAGCAAAGAATCTGGGTCTTCCCTTTGGATGGGCTCTGAATGACGCCCAGACTGAGATCCTCTTCCAGGGTAGGATCTTCCTGGAGATTTTGCATATTGCTCTCATTCTAGCCAAAGCCTGGGATGATATCCTGAATGGGATGGGGAATCTGCTTTCCAGTCCTCTGGCTGCAGTTGAGGTTTCCCATGCATTCAGTGTTGTCAGGTGGCTGAAACACAATCCAAAAAGTTAGCCAGGGTCCCTCCACACTTCTGTGGAAGGAAATAAGGACAGAAAAGAGATCCAATCAGGCACAAAGAGTGCCTTGGGACAGCCTATTCTGTTTGAAACCTCTCAGCACCATCACAGGAGGTGCTCAGGGGATGCTGCAGTTGTCCTGTGCTGTGATCATGTCTGGTGCCTGCTATGTCCTGCCAGCATCAGCTCTGCTCTAACCTTCACCGTTCCTCAGGCACATCCCTGTTCAATGGCACATGGTGGCACCAGCCCTTGTCCCCTGCCTCTGCCAGGCTGGGCTGGGCACCCTGTGTGTCCTGAGAGCCATCATCCTCTGCTCACCAAAATGATGGGGCCTCCTCTTGTTGGGCAGTGGCTCAAGGTGGGGTCTGTCATCTATTTCCCATGTTGTTCCAGTGTGAGGGAAGTTCAATAAAAATGGAGAGGGATTAAACCTGAGTCAGGGGATTTACCAATTAAAATATCTGCTCCTCCTGCAGGTTTCATATGATACAAGAGAGACCCTCCCCATCTCCCCTGTGACCCCTTCCCAGTTTGTTCAGCTTGCCAGGGGTTAAGATCTGGCTCTTAGAAGTAGGGGGGCAGCTGGGTCTAGGTTACATTTTGTGCTGTTTAGATAGGATAAACCTTTCCTCCCTGTAATTGGGTGATTGGGCTTGTGAGATTTCCCAGATATTAATCTGGAGACCCCAGAGGGGGTCAGATTAGGTTATGGAGACATAATAGGAAATACTGCTCTGGCTAGTTTGGGTTATGGGGGATAGGGTGGATACTCTGCAGCATTCCCCTGCTGGGTTCCCTCTAATGGGGCCTGCATGCTGGGGTCAAGGAATAGTCTTATCTCAGCATCAGGTTGACTTGGGCTTTGCTGGGAGCGACTCTCTGTGAACTCTTTCCACCCCTGTAATCCTGCTTTTCCAGCAGACAGGACCATGACCCCTCCTTTGGAGAAGGGAGGGGTGGGGGGTGCTGACCTGCTGCTGCTGGGGCTCGTTCACAGGGGGAGAGGGAGTCTTTCTTCAAATGGGCTTCGTGTCCCCAGGATCCTTGGAATAGCAAAACCTTTGTACTCTGAAGTGCCATTTTTTGGACCAAGTAAAGATCTCCCTCATTGCTCCCCCATGCAGTGTCTGTGGTGGGGAAGGGGTTGATGCACCTCAGAGGGGATCATTTAGTGAACATTTAAGTGCATGTGCCTCTCTGCCCCATATGAGAGATGTATTTGAGGAAGGGTGTCGTGTTGATCTAGCCAGAGCCAGTGACATGAGCTTGTCCCTGTGGCCAAATAAATGTTTTGGAGCTGTACTGGCGAGGAACCCTGCACTGAAGCAGCATCCCAAGGTGTCCTGGAGAACCCACCACATTTGTGCTGTGTTGGTTATGTGGGTTAAAACCCCCTCCTGTTCCTGCTGTGTTCTCCTCCTGTGTTTGGGAGCAGGACACAAGTTCTGCAGAGACAAGCCTGACTCCAGGCACCAGTCTGCAACACTCCTTCCAGCCCTCATTTCTTTTTATTAACAGTGAGATGACAGATAGGGGATGGTCATTAACTTAATAAAGGATGTTCCTGATCACGACTGCAGAAGCAAGATCCTGAGGTTTTCCATGGTGGTCTGATGACTCACCCTGATGAAATAGGGTGAGGCTGGGATAGGAAATACCTGACTGGAGCTTGGAGTATGGCAATGGCTCTTTCCACAGAGCAGCCAGCTTCTACAGTCACTCTGCCAGCCTTGGCTGGGCTGTCCTAGCACTTTCCCAGTATGTTGTTTACCCCCACTGGGAAGAGCTGGATTTCAGCTCCAGAGATACCCATGGAGCCAGTGCAGCTGGGTGAGCTCACTTCTGTTTCCCTGGTGCCTGCCCTGAACACCTGCCTGGGGTCATGGTGGAGTCAGGGAATGTTGAGGTGTGGCTGTTTCCCACCATCCCCTTTATGGCACACTCAGGAGGGCAGCACAGGCTGGGCTGTGAGAGGAGAGCTTCTACAGTGTAACAGAGAATACCTGGCTTTCCTTTATCCTGTTCTGTCATCTGTGGAAGTCAATAAATCTCACCAACTCCATTGTTCAGATTAGGGAATTGAGGCCAAAAATCACGTGTGGACTCTAAATCCATAAGAGCCAGTTAAGAGCAAGGGCTCACAGTTCATGTACAATTAACAGTTACTGTGCTGGCTGCTCTCAAGCCCACAAGTTCAGCTCTTTGGCTGCAGAATTTTTCAGATCTCAGTTGACAGTTCCTGTAGAAAGCCTTGGAGCTGTCATGGTAGATGGGGAGTGTCAAACACAGGTGGATGTGTCCATCCTGCTGGGACACAGTGAGCAGGAATGATAGCTGCCCCAGCAGCAAGGAAACCATCGTGTCTGCCCCACCCTGATGCTGAGCTTTCATGAACAGGACGTGGCCACCCCATCTGCCTGCCCTGGGGTGTGCCAGACCCTCTGAGCACAAGGTGCAGTGGCTGCAGGGATTGTTCCTCCTCAGCATCCTGACTTGGTTGTGGCTCTTCCCACAGCCTTGTAACTGATGGAGCTTCCTCTGGGGGGTTGGACACCCCCAGGATGGCAGGATGGTGTCTGTAAGCACAACTCCATCTCAGCACCCTCCCCTCTGAGGATAAAGGCATGAGCCCATTGTCCCCTTTTTGAAGTTAAGGGACTTTCTTTGATATCTCCCAGACCTTCCACAGTCCTCACAGATGAGCTCAGAGGAGCAGCAGTAGATGCTTAAAATTGGGTGCTGCAGCCCTCAGACCTCAGGAGTGGCTGTGCATTCCCTTCCCAGGGAAGCTGGGAGGATTTTTGGTGCTGGCTCTGCCTGGCTCCAGCTCCCAGCCTGCCTGCTCCCTCCTGTCCCCAGAGCAGGCGAGGCATGTCAGAGCTTCTTGGGACCTGGAGAGAGGAGTGCATGAGCCAGAGGAATGGCCTGTGATGGGGCTGGGGGGGACATTGGAAAGCCCCCAGTTTGCTGGGATAGGGCCAGGGGTGGGTGGCTGGACAAGCACTCCAGTTGTGTGAGGGTTGGCTGGTTGGCTGCTCGGCATCTGCTGTGTCCTCCAGCTGCAAACAGCTGGAATGTGCATGGGAACACTGCACTGGGACCAGCCCCACTCCGGGTCAGCCAGGTCCCCTTGACTCCCCACCCTGGGCTCATCCTGCACCCTGTGTGCTGCAGGGAGGGTGCTCTGCCCACAGAACTGAGATCTGAAAATAATCTGCAGCCAAAGTGTGAACTTCTGGGGCTTGAGAGCAGCCAGCTCAGGAACTGTTAACAGTGCACAGATTTTAGAGCCCTTGCTCTTAACTGGCTCTTCTGCATTTAGAGTCCACACATGATTTTTGGCCATTACTGCTGAGCACCTCAGTTTCCCAGTCTGAACAGTGGAGTTGGTGAGATTTATCAGTTTTCCTTCTCTGAATGGTCAGTGGTGGGCACAAAGTGCTGTGGGTGCAAAAGCTGGGCAGCAGGGTTGGGATGGGAAATACCTTCTTCCCTGCCCCTGTGCTCATCCTCAAGCACATTCCTTTTATCTGCTAATAAATATCAGTCATAAAACAATCCAGATCTATCCATAATCCTGTTAGAGCCTTTGACTCTTGCTCCTGTGACTCCCGGCAGCTCTAATTACGGATACTCACTCCGGTGATTAATGACTTGGTTCATCCTCAGTGGCACCAATTTTACATGTGCAGCCCAATTTCCCCCCCACAACAGGGGGAAATAATCCCTGTTAAAAACCAACAGCACAGAAATGTGGTGTTGGCATTGTGCCTCCATCTGGCCCTTCTGCATCCTGTCCATCCTTTCACTCATCTCCCCCCCGGCCTTTTATCTCCAAGAGAACGACCCTAATTGCCTCACGCTCTAATTTTGCTGCACTGTATCCCATAAATCACTTGGACACGTGGAGCATTTTCCTGCTCCTTAACAAAAGGAGTGGGATTTTCTCCTCTGCTGCATGTTTTACAGGTGACTAATTGCATCAAGGCACCTTTGAAGCAATGACTTCATCAATTGCTCATCCTGCAGACACATTGCTGGTTTTGTACGCCTGATCAGAATCCTGCATTTATTAGGATTAATTTATTCTCCAATCATTTTTCATCTGCCACAAGGACAGGAAAGTTGAGTGATGTTACTTGCTCAGCTACGTAAGCACGATTTCTTGCCTCATTACTGAGCCTGAGATATTTTTGCTACACGCTGATATTTCTCCAAATGAAAATGAGTAATGTTACGTCTCGGAGAGAAGTGCTCCCAGAACACTAGAGAAATCAAGTTATTTCAGGGTGCCTACAACTTGACTTTGGGTATTCATCATCTTCCTTTCTAATTTTGCCCCCCACATTTGTCATGGGGCACGTCTGTGTGAGCAGTAGCATTTCTTGGGCTTCAGATGGACCTAGGGGTGGGTAAGAGGATGTTTCTCCCAACTAGAGACCATCCAAAATGAGGGGTTCTTGCTGTCCTGTGGAAACAGAGAGTTGGGGTTGTTCAGCCTGGAGAAGAAATTCCAGGGATGGACTTCCTGTACCTAAAGGGGCTCCAGGAGAGCTGGAGAGGGACTTTGGAGATAGGCTGGGAATAACTGGACAATGGGGAATGGCTTCAAACTGGCAAAGGTCAGGGTTAGAAGGAATATTGGGAAGAAATTCTTGAGTATGAGGGTGGGAGGTCCTTGCCCAGAGAAGCTGTAGCTGGCCCTAAATCCCTGGAAGTGCCCAAGGCCAGGTTGGACGGGGCTTGGAGCAACCTGGGATAGCGGGAGTTGTCCCTGCCCATTGCAGGGGATTGGAACAAGATGGTTTTTAAGGTCCCTTCCAACGCAAACCATTCCATGATTCTATAATTCTGTATGTTAGCAAATCCTTACCAGGCTGCAGGAAACACTCTGTGTGTGCCTGAGTGTAGGGAGTGGCAGGGCTGGCAGTATGGAAAGGGATGCAGCGAGCACAGGCTGAGCACCTCCAGGGAGGAGGATCTGTAACTGCTGGGGACAGAGAGCAGTAAACATGGGCAAATTCACACTTTTCTTAAAGGCTGTGGTCAAGTTTTTGTGGGAGTAGTGGCTGATAATAACTGCCAGAAGACCTTGACTCAGCAGCTGACCTCCCACCCCCACAAAGGCTCCTCTTTTGGGAAGAAAGGAGCTTGTTTACATCCAGGCAGGAATTTTGCCTCTGCTACTTCCAGTCTGGTGTTCATGAGTTCTCAGGGTGGATTTTGCAGCATAGGTTATGGACCAAATGGGGTTGCTTTGAAGCAAAACTGGGTTTAGGACTGGTTTGGGGCAGATGTGGCAATGCTGGGGAGCCTCACCTGGATGATGTGCAGAGCTAGGATGAGGAGGTGCAGGAGAGAGAAGCACTGGGAGCAGAGTTCCTTCTGTTGTACTGGGAAGAAGTGCACCACGGCCCCAAGGGGCTGGGAAAGGGCTTGTGCAGTGCTGGGGAGCTGGGCTGGCAAGAGACCAGGGACAAATAGGTGATGGCTTTGGAGAGCCTGGAGAGAGGACCTGGAAACACACCAAAGCCCGGCGCTCTACAGGGTCATGCTGATTTTATTTTGCCACAGCAAGCTGGCAAGGTATCAGCTCTTGTGATGGCAAATCTGCTGTCCTGTGGGATGTCCAACCTCAGTCCATGTCACGTGTAATGGGAATGGCTATAGAGCCCTGATCCCAGGCTGGCACTGAGCTCTGCAACCCCAATCTCCCTCTGGCCCCGCGGTGGGGCTTGGGTTGGGGTGGATTAAGAGGGGTCGGGGTGGACAAAGAGGGGAAGAAAGAACGTGTCAAGGAGCAGAATAAGCTGGTAACTGTGGGCCTTTGCCTACAGAGGGGGCTCCTGCACTGCCCAAGGCCATCCGGGCTGGGAAGGCAGGAGAAGGGATGCAGCGGCTGCCAGCTGACCTTTCTCAAACAGTTCATGGGTTTCCAGAGCAGCCGAGGTGTCAGCGGTGTAGAGCAGTCACAGCTTCCCAGTCGCTGGAGGAGGAAGGCAGGGGGCACTCGAAAGGGGAGGAAAAGGCTCCGTCCTGGAAGGGTGGAAACCTCCCAACCCATTAACTGTTTCTCCACGGAGAACAGTGGAAAGCAAACAAGGGGCTGCTTTTCTCCTGCACCAGCTCACCTACTCCCATCCTTTCTGCCCTCCTCTCTTCTGCCCCCTCCTCGCTTTCCCTTCCTTTTGTAAAGGCAAGGCCTGGGATAGTGAGGATTTGGGTGGAGAATCATCTTAAGCCCAGC
Source organism: Urocynchramus pylzowi (assembly GCA_013397555.1). Taxonomy (NCBI): domain Eukaryota; kingdom Metazoa; phylum Chordata; class Aves; order Passeriformes; family Fringillidae; genus Urocynchramus; species Urocynchramus pylzowi. The sequence goes on from VZRH01001152.1 coordinate 420,308, forward strand.
AGCCCTGCCCAGAGCAGCAAATAATGCCTGAGCACCCAGAGCCCCGGCGTCCCCAGTGTTGTGTCTGTGTGCAGAGCCCTCTGCTTTGACCAGCTCTCTGCAATCACACTTAATTAGTAGGCAGGGACCCACAGAAAAACCTCTCCCAGCCCTTTCTAAGCAGCGTGTAGCGGGGTGCTCTGTGCTGTCAGATCTGCTTGAAAGCACATTTGTCTCAAGCCAGGGAAGGAGCCATGGCAGCCTAAAACTGAGACACTTTCCCTCACAGATGACAAAGCTCGGGAGTAAATTAGCAGGCAGAGTCTGTGAAAGGAAATGTTTCCTTAAACGTTTCCATAAAAGCTAATTGGCCTGTAAGAGCAGCATACCTGTGGGCCGCTGCCTCCTGGGGTTCAGGGCTTGGGGAATCTATTCCTGGCTTGACTAATAATTTTCAGTGTGACTTTGAGCAGGTCATTTCAGTTCTTTGTGCCTTGGTTTCCCTCTCTCTGAAATGAGGAGAATACTCCCTTCCAGAGCACTGATAAGGTTTAAGTACTAAAATTTTATTGCTCCGTTGAAGATCCTTGGCAAAGGGATATTACGCAGATAGAAGGTTAATGATGATGATAGGGAGAGAATAAAAGAAGAAATTGCTGTTTTATTTTTATTTTGTTCTTTAAATGATGTTTAATAGCCAGTTTTCGATTGAGGAATAAAACCCAGTCCCCTGTGACCACCAAATTACCTTGCAAATGCTGTTTTTTGCATGCTCTTAAAGCTTGCAGAGAGAATGAGGAGCCATACCCCTTCTCTCTGCTCGTAGGAGCAATCAGCAAGAGAGATGGCCTTTTCCCAATTAGGGAGCTTGTCTGGATTCCTGGAAAATTGAGGGAGCTTCCCAAGAGTCCTCCTCACAGTGTCATGGGTCTGTCAGGGGCTGGTGGTCCCAAGCACGGTGTGAGGTGGGGCAGCTCTCTGCCCATGGCCTGAGCAGTTGGAGGTGCCTGCCTGAGGTTATTGAGCAGGTCAGGAAGGCCAGGCTAACAGGACTTTACCTCTGCCAGAGGGAATTAAAGGCTGAACTGAGCCATTACCCCACAAATTCACCCCACACCTTCCCAGAATAATTTCTGGGTAAGCACATCCCGCCGCTGTGATGAGCCAAGGAGGCAAGGCATCCACTGCAGAGCCTGTGAGTGTTTGCAGCGATGCTGAGGGCTGGGAGGGACCCCTGCAGGGTGGGTGCCCCCAGTCCTTCACTGACCCCACAGCCCTGCCCTGGGTGCCCTGCCTGGCAGCACCACTGGCCACCCCAGTTTGTCATCCTCACCACAGCCACCGTAGGCTGTAAATGTCAACCACAACGGAACTGGCGCAGTCTGCGGCCGGGCCTTTGCTTATTTATTCCCTTTTTTTTTTCATTTGTTTCTTTCACAAACATCAGCTATGTCAAGAATGGCATGTTCGGCACCCCAGACTGTTACAAAACCTAAGGTCAAATTCATGGTATAATTGTGGCTGGGGAAAAGGACAATATAGATGTGTTGGCCCCTGGTGGGTGAAGCGTGGGGGCTGGAGGATGCTGTCTCCTATTTTTCCACTGGTTCTGTGGATGAGGATTTCCTGTCCTGTCCAGCCATGGGGTGGAAGCTGCATCTGTGCAGATGCACTCATGGTGCCTGTGCTGACTTTTTCCTGCTGAGTTCCATTCTGGAGAAATACTCAGTGAGATGGGGTTTGTTAGGGAAGGTTATAGCTGTTGTTTGGCCAACTCTCCTACCTGGAGAAGAAAATGAGGAAAAAAGGACCAGGTTTTGGACACATAGTCCTCTGTAAGTCAGAAGCTGATCCCAAACACCATTCCCCCAGCCTCCTTATGCTCCAGTTGTTCATTTGGGAGGTGTGAGACCTCTGCCCACTTTGCCTATCTCCTCACACACGATCAGACCCCTCTGGCTGGTGCTGTCTCCCAATGGAGGTTCTCACTGTCTGTTCACCATTTGCCCATGCCAAGAGCAGAGGAATTTAGGACAGGAGAGCCTAGGGCTCTTTTCTGGGGGAAGAATCCCACCCCAGAGCCTGTATTAGGATCATGGAATAGTTTGAGTTGTAGGGGGGACCTTCACAGACCATGTAGCCCAGTTCCCCTGAAGTGAGCAGGGACATCCTTAACTCAACCAGGCTGATCAGAACTCCATCACTCAACCCAATAATGTTAGTCCATCCCTTTTCCTCTTGGATATTGACCTCTTTAATATCTCTGAGTTTCTTCTCAACACTTTCAAATTAATCACCTCCACAACAGGCTCCTCAACAAGGATCCTCTCACTATCCCCATCTCCTCATCGTGTTCTCTCAAAGCTTTCTCCCAAAGCTTCCACGTGTACACAGAGCCATTTTTCTCTTCATCCTTGTGCCCTTCTCCCTCATTCCTCCAGCTGTCTCTGGATTCTCCAGGCTGTGACTGGGAGAGGTTCAGCTCAAGGTGCAGGGTCTGTGCTGGGGAAAAAGGCCATGTTCCCCTTAACTCTCCCACCTCAATAAATTACCATTGTGGTAAATTTGTTGAAGACATGGGTTGATTTGGGTTTGGGTGTTTGGTTGGTTGGTTTGGTTTTTTTTTTTTTTTTTGCCATCTGTATCTGAACTGTGATGATGACAGTATTTCAAAGAATATTTCATGTTGGAAGGGACCCATAAGGACCACTGAGTCCAACTCTCTGAGGCAGGAGTTCTGCTCAGAGCAGAATATATGTACATATATGCTCATATGTATGCATACAAAACCTCTCCCAACAAGACCCCAATCTCCCTTGGGACCTGCAGGATGAAACAGTCGATTCCACTGCCCAGGAAAAGGTCACATTGCATCAGTAAAACTCCTCTTTGTGAAGAACAGGAGCTCAGTCTGTCTCTCTGTTTAAGAGCCAGGCTGCAGCTTGTTGCCAGAGGAGCTGTTTGGGTGCTTGGTTTGTGTGATGGATGATGGGGAAAGGCTGGAGGGAAGGTCCCACAAAATGTGTGTTTGCCTTCTGCCCCCCTGCAGCCTCCCTGCCCTGCTCTGGGTCCCGGTGCTTATTCATATCACTGATAAACCTAGCCCTTTTTTTGACCTTAAGTGATGTTTTAGGATTTCTTTTATTTGTGGACCTTGCCTTGGCCTTCTGTCACTATTTGTCTCTCCAAAAAAAGGATTCTGCTCTTTCAGTTTCTGTGTCCAATTTGGAGGGGGGGATATTACCAATGGGGGTCAGTAAATAGCTCATCTCACTTCATAATACTTAGCATTTAGACAGTGCTTTCCACTGCCAGAGCCCTCTGCAAACTCTCAGTAATCCTCCCTGCACCCCTCCAGTTAGGTAAGTATAACTAATCCCAAACAAATAGCTTCAGTGTGGAACTAATGTAGAGAATGCATGAGAGTAATTTAAGGTTTAAAAGAAAACTAGTGGGTAATCTCACAGCAAAATTAGAAAAAAAGGGCAGAGAGAAGGGGAAAAAAAAACCCCAAAAAAACCCCTGAGTTATTCAATGTGAAAGTTAAATCAGACTGGAATATGTTGTTAATTTGCATTTCAAGTAGCCATGAGAGGCTGTAGATATTACAACTACTTAGTGTAGGCTGTTTGGAAGTATGAAATACATCAAAGCTTCAGTAATATGTAAAATCATAAAATGTAAAATGCCCTCAGGTTTAGTCTTTTTGTGCCTAGTTAGATCTTATCAGGTTTTTCATATATATATATATGTATATATA
>VZRH01001152.1:429098-440905 GCA_013397555.1 Urocynchramus pylzowi
TGTCCTGCCTTTCGTTTCCCTGTCCTGCCTTTCCTTTCCCTGCCCTGCCTTGCCTTTCCCTGCCCTGCCTTGCCTTTCCCTGTCCTGCCTTTCGTTTCCCTGTCCTGCCTTGCCTTTTCTGTCCTGCCCTGCCTTTCCTGACCTGCCTTTCCTTTCCCTGCCCTGCCTTGCCTTTCCCTGTCCTGCCTTTCCTTTCCCTGTTCTGCCTTTCCTTTCCCTGTCCTGCCTTGCCTTTCCCTGTTCTGCCTTTCCTTTCCCTGTCCTGCCTTGCCTTTCCCTATCCTGCCTTGACTTTCCCTGTCCTGGCATCCCAAGGGATGGGTGGCACCATCGCTTCCTCCCTTCCTCCCTCCCAAGGCAGGTAGGCAGGAGCAGGCAGGGTCGAGATGGAGTTGCAGCTCTGCCTGTGTTCCTGCCCATACAGGCTTTCCAAGCAAGACTGGCACTTCTGGCATCATGTCCAGGCTGTGCAGACCCCACCTCCCCACGGCTGTGCCCTGTCCCTGCAGCAGGACCAGCGAGGGTGTCAGTGGCAGGGACATCATTTTAGCGCACTGGCTGTCCCTCTGGGGAAAGATGCCAGAACATCCAGAAAGATGCCAGCTGGAGAATGATGTCCTGCGTGTGCAGTGAGGCTGTGGGAGATGCCCACACTGATGGGGGGTCAGGGGGAGCTCCTGGCCAGAGGTGGCATTTCTGAGGTGCTGCTGTGGTCACGATGGCTCCCTCATAGCCACAGCCCATGGGTGGCTGTGGTTGTGGTCAGGAATTTGACTCAATGCTCTTAATTACACTGAGCACAAACGTTGATTTGTGATTTGTGATCCTACGTGCCCAGGATCCCCAGGGGTGAGGGGCTCCTTTGCACAGCTGAGTCATTCAATTCCCTTTGGGCAGAGGTTCTACTTTTACATTTAAATGTTCTACATTTACCATTTACAGCTGTCTCTTCCCCCTGCCTGTGCTGCCCAGGGATAGAGGATCCCTGCTGTTGAGAGATGGCCTTGGAGTGCTCCTCTCCCCTCCTGCTTGACTGCAGCAACCTGGGATGTGCAGGCACACCCTGGCCTTGCAGATGTGCTTCTTTGGTGGCTTTCTGGGTAACCTGCTTGCTGGTTTTGAGGATGTTCAGGGGAAGATGTGTCTCATCCTCATTATATCTGACCTTGGTGTGGTTTGGTGGGCTCAGAGGTTTCTTGTTTGAACACAAAGTGATGCTGCCCACAGGGTGAGGGCATCTGGTTACTCTCCCGTGTCCTGAGCATGAAGTGTGTTGGAGTGGTTGTGATTTGGGAGGGCTGCAGTGTGAGTGTGGAGGTCCCACCTGCCATCAGCAACGGGTGCTTCCTCATAAGACGGAGGCCAACAGAAGCCCAGCAGTACAAACTCAGTAGGAGTTTAGTTTTGGGTCCAAGCTTCATGGCCATTCTCTTCCTAAGGAGCCGAATCTTTTCCTGATTGAATACATCCAAACTATGAGTGAGCTCAGCTCCTGGTCTGGATCTTAAGCCAAGCTTTGCAGATTCAATCTCTCCTCTCTCCTGCTTTGCTCTGGACATATTTCAACACGAAGCAGGAGATCTGGGTCCAATAGCCATGCTGTTCTCATCCTCCCCAAAGCTTTTCCTGTCTGGCAGCAGTGGAACCACTTGGGTTTTGTGTGCTGAGCCTGGTATAACTCCTTCACAGAATCACAGAGTGGGTCACGTTGGAAGAGACCACATTGGATCATCTGGTCCCACCTCCCTGCTCACAGACAGCCTTCCCAGATCACATGGCACAGGACTGTGTCCAAATGGTTCTGGAATATCTCCAGGGAGGGAGACTCCACAGCCTCAACCTTTGCTCTACTCAGGTGTGCAGGGTCTGGGCACACCACGGGGAGTGGACAAGTGTCTGGGTGTCCTCACAGGACACTTGCACTTCACTGATGCAATTAGTAGGGCTTGTTATGAACCTCCCTAATTAACATCTTACTGCTTCCTGAGTGCAGGCTGTGGCCATGCACTCGACTGGCTGCAGACATCCTTAGTTGGACAGACCTGCTTGTTCCTCTGCTGAGTGCCCCTGGTGAGGAAATCCTGCTGGTCAAAGGGGTCTCCTGGAAAAATGAGTCTCTCTGTGCCCTGCTACCAGGACTGTCTGTATATGGGGGCTCTGAATGTGGTGCTCTGGTGATATGCAGGACTCTGTACTGCAGATACTTCTGCACTAAAGCAGGTACCCATGGGGGGTGGCGAGAGGCTTCACAAGAACAGAGGGCAGGGTTTTAGTATGATGGAAAAAAGTCCAGCATCTCACATGTCTATTTTAGGGCAAGACTTACGTCATCGTGTTTGTGTCAGAACATCACTCTTTGGGGTAAATGAAACAAGTGGGGAGCAGCATCTGCCTCCAAGAAAAACACCCTGGCTGCTGTGGTCAAGCAAGAGGCTGGAGGGGATGAAGGTGGTGTGACACAGGTGGAGAGGAGGTCCTGGTGACAGCTCATCCAACCCCACTGTCCTCTCACTGCTCCTTGCTGCAAAGCCACTGCCCAGCCAAGTTTGTCTTGAACAGCCACAATACATTGGGAAGGTTGGGAGCACCCCCTGTCTGCCCCTCCCTCTTGTTTTCCCTCGTGGCTCTTGTCTCCTTCCTCCTGCCCTGCCCCACCATCCCTTTCTGCCACTGCTTCTCACTTTGTTACCTTCAGCAAACCCCGCTGATCTGTGCCCAAGCCAGCGCAAAAGCAGCTCCAGCCCTGTGGCCAAGAGCAGGCTTAGAGGCAGAGCACAGACACAGCTCCATTAAGCCAGGCTGAGCCTTACGGGAATCGTTCCTGGCCAGGGCTTGAAAAACAAATATAGCACGTTGGTTTGCTTTGGCTGCGCCAGGAGGGTCACGCAGGGACGCAGGTTTTCTGTTCGGATGGGAGGCAGGGTCCTCCCATCAGAGGAGAGAGCAGAGCAATAGGCTGGAGAGCTGTGGAAATGGTATGTCATTATTTACATGTCAGGGACGGAGCCAGCAGCAAAGGCAAGGCAGAGGATGTGCTCGGAGGGATGGCCTGCGTTTGTGCTCGTGCTCCTCACGTGCAGGGAATCGTGGAGGCTGCAGGGGTCTCAGCCACATGTTCAGCCAGAGCAGGTCCTGTAGGGCAAGGGTGGGTGACAGCTGGAGCCCATCCTGGAAAGGGAAAGCAGTGTCCCATCCATTGGCACTCGCTCTACGCCTCTGCGCCCGCCTGGGCGTCCCAAAGCGCGACAGCTCCGCTTCAAAGCAAAGCACCTAAAGATTTCCTGGGTTTTAGCAGGGGTTTGTCCACCTTGAGCATGTCCCAGGTGTTTCTCCTGCCTTCAGTCCAGCAAGGGCAGATGTAGAAGTGCTGGCAGGGATGGTTCAGTCCTGGAGGCTTTCTTTGAGCACAGGATTCGCTCTGCCCTGGCCACACAACCTGGGCAATGCGACTTTTCTCCCAGTTTCATTACATCTAAACTGTTTAAATTGCCAGTTCTTTGGGATAGGAATTATTCATCCATAAAGCATCCAGCATGTGTTGGTTATTATTTGGATATGTTATTATGAGTCAAATAGGCAGCAATAATTTATGCTGGAGCTGGAGCTGACCTTTGTACACCAGGGAAACCAACCTGAAGAGGGAAAACAGTGACGACATCCACTGTGTTTACTGACATTTTGGCTTTTTACTGGCATGTTTTCAAGCACCAAAAAAAGTCAGTAAGTGAATTCACTATAAGTACACTTAGATGTAGTGTATAAACATGATGTATAAGCATGGGGTTTGGTTCTTCATCTTCTTTGTGTGTGTGAATACATATTTATATATACATAAAAATGCAGGCGTCAGGTTTGCAATATTAATATCTAAATGATTTTCTGTTTGCATGTTTTCTATTTATTACCAAAACATCACTTCTTTTTCTTTCATAACCCTGCATTTAACTGAAAAACAAAAACCCATAAATCTAGATTATATATAAAACATTTTCATATCATCCTAGAGAAGACTAAGAGGAAAAAAAAAATACCTTAAAGTTAATTTACCATTTTTATTGCCGTGTTTGGGATGACGGGAGGAGGAATATGGACTAGTACCAAGTTCAGCCTTTGATTTTCTTTCTTTTCTTTACACCTCCTCGGGGTGATTTCAGAGGTGGTTGCTGGAGGTGGGCATGGACGTGCCTGTGGGCACACACACATGCACAGCCCATCTCTCTCCTCTCTTCCATGCTCACATCCAACCCAGCCCATGTTCAGCTGTTCAGTCATCACCTTATAAATAGCTTTTCCTCCACGCACTCAGCCAAGTGCATAATGCTCTGAGTGATACCCAGAGCTCCTTGGATTCTGCTTGCAGGTTTGCTGCAGAGCCTTTTGAGGGGGTTTAAGCTGTTGCTTTGCCCTTAGATCCTAATTAATCTTTTGTTTTGTTCTTTTGGGATCAGGAACTGTCCAGGGCAAGGATCATGTCTACATGCCCAGCACAACCAGGTATTAATTAAACCTGGGGAGGGCCTGGATGTTGAATCTGGAAAGAGGTGTTTATGGATATATACATGTGTATATATGCACAACATGAATGTATTTAATTAAGACCAAAAGGAACTGTTCCCTTTCTTGCCTTCTAAAATAACTCAAAATATTCCATTAAATAAAATCTGCCCTTTACAGCCCCTACCTCCCATCCTTGCCTACTCATAAAACCCACTTAGGGCTAATTTTGAGGTTTTGTTGGACAAAAGCAAGAAGTTTTTTCTCTTCCTGACCTATTAAAAACTTAGTATTTTTAACTATTGGTGATTGTCTTTAAAAAAGTCATTTTGAAAGCTCGAATAGCATTGTTCCATTCCAAAAATGTCATAATAGGGCAGTTTCAATGCTACTAGATGGACTGCCTCACTTTGTTTCCCCCAACCCAAGATTTCTTTGACTTGTATGTCTATTTCTAAACCTATTATTTTAAATAGAAAGACTTTGTTTTTTGCTGTGCAGCTGGTTTTGACCTCAAATTCATAACTAATCCTTCTCATAACTGCTGCTTGCTCTCTTGGGAGATCCTGGAGTTACTTGGGAATGATGCTGGAGATGGGACACCAGTTTTGGGATTTTTTGAGTTCCCAGCAAAGCTGCAGAGCAGGGGAGGCTCTCAGGCTTGGACACGGCCACGTTCCAAGCCAGCCCAGGTACTCAGAGCTGCCCTGAGCTGAGCTGTGCCAGCCTGAGGCAGAGGTGACTCAAACACCACTGAGAACTGGTGGCCCCCCAGGTGTAAACTGGGAGCCCCCACAGTGTGCCAGGCACGAGCCCTGGTGTGCAGGTGCGTGCCTGGAGCCTCTGTTCTCTGCCATGGTTGTAAGCACGTCCCCAGGTTAGCCAAGGACGTGTCCTTCTCCTCCTGTGCCACAGCTCCCCGTTGGTTTCCTTCACACAAGGGTGTGTGCTCTTTTCATGTTTGCTCCTGTGATCTCTCCAGACAAAAGGGCTGGGGTTTCTCCAAGTCTGAGATGGTTTCGTGCTCTTTTGCTGTTAATTTTTTTGTTGTTGTTTTGCATCGTCTTTGCGAGGTGAGCTGGTCTGGCTAACAGGTCATACCTTCAGCCTTCTCCTCCTTCTCCTGCCCATTCCTCATGTGGACCCCCTGACATCCCTCTCTGGGTGTGTGTGAGCCCCAGGAGCCCCTCCTGGCTGCCCCCAGCCCCATGCTTTGAACGTGCTTGGAAATAGCTCCAGCAGCACCTTTCTTAAATCATGTGCATTACATCCAGCCTGGATGTTCACTGGGAGGCCACTGGAATGGCTGGGAGGGATTTACCAGGTCCAAATTCACTTGACAGAAAAACAAAATTCCAGTGTAATTTTAACCAGCTGTGGTAGGAGAGTGAAAGAGAGAGAGAGGGAAGGGGAGGAGAGCTGGGAGTCGGGGGAGAGCAGGAAGGGAAGTGGGAGAAGGGTGGCTGGTGCTGCGAAGGGGCTGCTCTGGTGTGGGCTGGTGACACTGGGGACTCCATGCCTGCCTTTCCTATGGTGGCCATGGCTTCTTTGCTATCACAGGGGGTGGCTTTGTGCAGCTGAGCCATCACAGCCTTTTTCCTGGAGGGGTGAATGGCTTCCCCTCTGGACAGAGCAGATCCACACCGTGCTCATGTCATCTTCAGTGCCACAGTGGAGAGTGTTCATATGGTGTTAAAAAGATTGTCTAAAAATCCAGCTGATGTTTTAAAAGAGAAAAAAAAAAAAAAAAAAAGAGCTGAAAGAGAAAAGAGAGGTCCATGAGTTCAATATTTAGCTTAATTTTTATATTCTTTGTTAATACAGGATGAGGATGGCATGTCCCCTAAATACATATGGCAAAATAAATACATTTAGTTTCAGTATGATTTTAATTTTAAATTTAATTTAAGTTACAAAAAATATATATTTTACAGTGAAATAATGTATTTTATACATGTAAATGTCATGTGTATTTTGTAGGTATAATTGGAACAATGCAAATTTAAATTAAACATGAGCTACTTCTCAGTCTAGCTTTGTGAGAATACATGTTCGTGATTTCAAAAGTTCAGGAACTTACAAAGAGAGATTCTTTTCAATAACCTGAAATGTTTATAGACATTTTTATTACATTTTATTATGTTTCCCATCCCGTTTCCATTTTAGACTGCATGTACCAAGCAAGTCAAACATCTGATGGATCTGGGGACTCCTGTTTGAACCCTATTGCTATGTAATAATTTTTCCAGATCCATAAAACATAAGCACAGCCTCAGCCTCTTCAGCAAGCTGCTGCTGAAAAGCTCATTGGAACCAGGAAGATCTCAGGCATACACAAAGCTGTGCCTGTGTTGAGAATTTGCAGGATGAGGGCAATGTGTTATGATGCATAAATGTTGGTAAAAATGAGTTCTTGTAGGACATAAATTAAGGAGAATGTTCACACCATTTACAAGGGAAAGCTGCACTGTTCATGCTGGTAAAAGTACCCAACTGAATGCTGTCCTGTGGGGAGCAGCATCCTGCTCAATTGAGGTGAAATTCTTTGGAGATAAATGAGCTGAGCATCCTGAGATTCCTGCTGATAATTTCCATGGAAGTATAACAAGCATTCTTATTTTATTTTGTTTTACTTTTTAAAGAGGAACAGCACAGCATCATGCCACCATGTATGGCTTGGTGAGGGCTCCTGTGGGCAGCAAATTTGATGGAGGCAAGAAATGGGGTGTGGTGGGGTTGATCTGGAGCAGGAGGGCAGGTAGGTGAAATCTGCTTAATCTGTGCTGCACAAGAGGCAGGTGCTGGGGCAGCTGTCCAGGATGTCCTGCAGGTGATGTCCTGCAGGATGTCGAGGTGGCTGAGAGTCCTTGTTCCTCCTGTCTCCCCACAGCTGTGCTCTCCTGTTTCCCCCGTGCTGGTGGGGAGGTGTGGTTTGAGACAGGTCCATGTACCCATCTCTAAGTGTGGCAGTTGTGTCTGGAGCCTTCTGCAAATCCCAGCAGACACTGTTTGCCCCACATACTGTGTCCCCACAGAGCCCTGGACTGTGTGCCTGCCCTTCTTTGTCTCTCATTTCTCTTTCCTGTGAATCACATGGTTCCTGACAGACCAAATGGCCCAAGCAGGCTTCATACAATCATTTTTTACCCCGATATACATGACTGACTTCATTTCTATCTGCTCCTTCATGGCTGGGGAAGACATGAGAGGACCTGGGCAGGTCAGCTCTGTTGTACACAGGACTGTTTTACCTACAGCAACATCTGTTCAACTCAGTCCTGTTCAGCACCCAACAGGTCAGGATCAGGGAGACTGAGACATGGCAGCAAATGAGTTGGGATGCAAATTTCCCATGGATTTCTGAAGTGCCCCTTTCCTCCAGCTGTCCTGGGAATGTTGACATCATCTCTTCTGGAGATGCTGCTGTCTTAAATGTGATTTAATGGGAAAAAACTGAGCTTAGATGTAATATTTCTAAAAGTATCTTCCTTCCCCTGGGAGCATGGAGGTGTTGACTCTCTCTGATCACTCAGTCCTGGGCTCTCACCCATGGGTAATTATGTTCTTCCATGCATGATGCAGAAGGCCAAGTTCTGCTGGAGCAGGAGGACGTGCAGGTGGGCAGTGGTCAGCTCTTCACCTCGTGCTTTGTACAGCTGCTGCTGCAGCCACTCTGGATTTCTGTCTAGGGAGGGTCAGAGAAGGGAAAAGAAAACCTTGATGTAACTGTCCCTCTTTTCCCCGTTCAGTAGCAGCAGTGAAATTCATGATCCATTCCTGTTGGCGCTGAGCTACCATTGATGGCTTCTCACAGGAGCACTCAGGACTTTGGCTCAGACAGAGGGGTGACACAAAGCAAAACACTTTGTACCTCAGCCCACAGTGAACCCTGGGTTTGGAGCCAGGCTGCTGTGGTGACCACCTCCCTCGAGATGCTTAAATCAGTTAGGCAGGGACACATCATCTCTGGTCTCTCAACTCTTTCCCAGTTGCCCTCCCCCATCCCATCTCGCTGCATGTTCTCTGTGGATACCTACCACTCCCAGCCAGTAATGACTTCCACATGGGGCTGGACCTTGTGGACAAATCCCCTGTAACAATAGGAAATGTTCCTTGGTCTCTCATTGTGTCTGTCTTTGGGAAGGAGGAGAAGGCGTTGACGACAAGCCGAAGAGCTCTCGTATTCCTCCCGGACAGCTGATTAATTCCATCCTCTGCATCCGCTCTGGACCATCCCGCCCCGCCCCGCGCCTTCTGCTTTTTATTGTTCTCTCCACCTGGTTCCCTCTGGCAAGGAAGCCGATGGGAGTTTGTGCCACGTGGAGCTCCAAATGGAAAACCCAAACTGCAGGAGCCTCTGCTCCCCCCGCGGCCCAGGCCCAGTGGCTCTTGCTGGAGGAGGAGAGGCTGCACCTTCCTCACAGCCAAGTCGGAGCACTGGAACGGAGACGCAGCATTCCTCCCCAGCACGTCTGCTCCTGCCTGGGAGAGACCAGACCCTGCCTTTTCCCACTCCTTCCCCCACCATCAGGGCAGCTCTTCTCTCTGCAGATTGCTACAGACTCACTCTCACACTCAGGCCTCCTTCCAGCATGTATGGGCACATTCCTCCTTAGAAATGTCCAGGATCATGCCAGGATATGCCCACCCTTGCTGGCTGAAGAGCCCCCTGTGTTCACTCCATCTCCTGCTCATGTCATTTGTTCACTCAGAGGTGACATGGCCAGTGCTGTGGTAGCTCACACATGCACAGGGGTTTGCACACTCCCTCCCCACAGCTGAGCTTCACCTCCAGTCTTTGCCATTCCCTCCCACCAGACTCCTGCTCCAGCCTCACTGCTCAGCTGTGATCCATGGAAGAGGAGGGAAAAAAGAGAGACAAGGGCATTTTGATTATGGAGTTGATTTATTAGAATCATTTTAAAACACAAAGCCATCTGTGTGCCTCTTCCCCATCCAAGATTTATAAAAGACGAAACCATCCATCTGACCCCCAGCTCTCCCTCCCTTCCTCTTCCCCCGCCTCATCCTCGCCTTCCATTCTCCTTTGTGGCTCTCTTGCCAAAACACTTGCCCATACTTAATTCTCCTCCCAGAGAGACAATGCTTTGCATTCTTGCATTGGAAGCCAAAAAAAAAAAAAAAAAAAAAAAAAAAAAAAAAAAAAAAAGACAATTCTATTCTGTCTCTGCTCTGCTGAGTTACTTTCCCAAGAGTCTGTGTTTAAAAAAAAAAAAAAAAAAAACAAAGATAAAGGAAAAGGCAAGTTGGTGCTGAAAGGTGCTGGAACATCATTGTGTGGGGGTAACTTTTCCATTCACTCCACATATCAAACAGCCACTGGCAGGCCGTCCCCAGGCGGGGCGTGTGGGACTGCAGCCTCTTCCAGAGGGCTCACCTTTAGGGCGGAAAGACACTTTTGGACTCTGTCTCCCATCCTTCCTTTGCTCCCTTCTGAGGGCCTTGGCTCAAGCCCCAGTTTTCAGGGGTTGAGGTGTGCTGACAGATTCTCCAAGTCGGAGGAGCCAGTGGCTGAAGTCCAGAGCAGGAGGAGAGCTGAGGTCCGAGTTTCCTGGACTCGCCTTGTGACAAGCAGGAAGAGGCTCAGCCCTCCTCTTTCTCACTGCTCTGCTTGATGTCAGTCCAGCATCCCTGGGGCACTGATGTCAGAGGAGCTGTGTTGAGACCCCTCTTGTCCAGGCCCCACCATGACCAAGTCTTTTCACCTCTCTGTGCCTCTGCGTGTTCCAGATCTCCAATGCTTTAAGCATTTCTGTGGTCACCAGAAAAGCTCAACCAGCATCATCTGCTGGCAATTGAGGACTTTTATGTCACCCTTCTCACTAGGTTGGAAGGTTGGAAGCAGATCTAGAGCTCTGAAGCTCCTGGAGCTAAAGGGAGTATTAGCATGCAGTTAAAGGAAGTTTGAAATTACCTAACGCATGTTCAGCCTTTTCTTATTTACACATCAGGGAAGCATTTTCCTCAGTTTCACCAAATTAATTTGTAGCCAATATCCAGCATTCAAAGTCACAGTGATGGTGGGAAAAGGCCACGGGTGATGGTGATCTCAAATCTGAACAGCACTGTTTTGACTTGATTTTATTTGTGTGTGCTTGGGTACAAACAAAACCTTTCTGGGGTTTGTAACTATTCTTTTGAACTTCATTTTTCCATATAAATCTCATTTTTATGTTGTTAGTGATTCCCATATGAGATCTGACATTTGTTATTTGATACTGGCAGAGGAGAATGAAACCTATTAGTGGAGGCTCATGGGTTCAACAGGATCCTAGGGAATAAGAGCAGGGCTTGTGAAAAGACTGGAGGATTTAGTGTCACTGTCATCTGCTCAAGCTTTTGAATCTCTTTCCTGACCCCTTTCTATCCACAGAATTGTCTGTCTTCAGTTTTCCTGGTTCCAGGTGTATATTAATTGAAGCTGATGACTTACCCACTTTGTTGGACACTAAATCACCCAAGTGCTGAGTGTCCTCCAGGACCTCTTCACAATTCCCTTATGCCTTAGAAAAAATAGGCATAACCTCATGTATTTCTTTTGGAAAGAGGAAAAAAAGGAGTTTTACTAAGATCACAAAATTACTGTGGTTTGTGTGCCACCTCTTTGCACCAAGGTTCCTCTCACTCCTCTTCAGGAAAGACAACTTGTAGAGGAAAGGCATTACTCATCTGGCCTACAATCTATCAGGAATGCTAGGAAAGAGCTGGAAGTCATGGTCTTCCAGGCCTGGAGCCAAATAACCCTGCTTAGACCAGCCATGACAAGGGTCCAACCAGCAGCTTCCCCAGAGCATCCTCATCTACATTGAAATGCCTGGACATGAAGAGACCTTACAGGTGATCCCCCTGTTTATAGATCCCAAAAAGAGTGAGGTCATGAATCTTTTGGTAGGATCAGAGTGCAGAGATCCCTGGTTGTTCCATGAATGCAGATGGAGGAAAGGAAATTTCCAGGCTGTTTTCCCTACATTCTCAGCTTGTCCTCTTTGATATCTCTGGAACCCGCCATTCATCTGCGCGTCCAGCCCAGTGCTGCTGTCTCATGGATTAAACAGCTGCCACGTCCCACCCTCGAGGCAGCTGTGCCTCAGGCTGCCTCAGGAGCACGGGGCTCTGTGCCCTGGTGCTGGTCCCGCTGTTCCAGCAGGATGCTGCCCTGCCACAGGCGCAGGTCTGGCTGGAGGGATGGGGCAGGACCGTGCCAGGCCATCCCCTGGTCGTCCTTCACACTTTACAGTCTGGTACAGAGATGCCTTTTCTCCTCATTTTTTTCCTTTCCTTTTTTTTTTTTT
>VZRH01001152.1:446505-497114 GCA_013397555.1 Urocynchramus pylzowi
TTTTTTTTTTCCCCTTTTTTTATGTGTTTAGTTTTTTTTTTCAGGGCAATTATTTTCTCTTTGAATTTTTATGCTTATTAGATAAAAGGAGGGTGAGGGGGGCAGCTGAAGAAGAAGGAGGCATGGAGGAATAGCAGGAGAGCATTCTGGCAGGCAGAATTCACTCCAGGTACCTGAGCCCCATATTCTCCTCTCCATCTCTGTGACAATGTACTTTCTGTGCCAGTGGCATCCAGAAAGGCCTCCCCATGGCATGCTGTGCTCCTAAATAGGCCCTGCTTTTCTCATCTCCTTGAAGGCATCTTTTATAGGGAAAACAGAATCACATAATGCTGCCTCATTTAAAGGGAATGGGGGTGGGAAAGGAGCAGTGGAAGCAGAAGCAACAGGGAGATGAGGCTCTCAGTGAGTGAGCATCTCAGAAATTGGGAGAAGAGAGAGGAGCAGGAAATGGGGATGGGATGAAGTCTTACAGACTGTTGGCTCTCCTTCTCATAAGGAAAGTCTGGACAAAGCACACAGTGAATAACCTCACCATTATCAAGTGAGTCATCCTAGGTCAGCTGAGTGATGTTTGATAAAGAGCAAGGTGTCTTGCAACATGGAACCATTTAATTTATTATTTCCTTCTCTTCTTTGATACAACTTTGATTCTGCATCCTCTGTTTGGTCTCTTCTACCTTGTAGTTCTTGCTGCCTTAGTGAATCATCTCTGTCTGCAGGACCAGTGATCCTTGTGTAGTTAACAGAGCCTGACTCATTCTCCTCTACATGTTATTTCCACAGAAGGTTGGGTTTGGGTTGTTGGGGTTTGGGTTAGGTTTTTTTTTTTTTCCACTTCACTTTATGAACATTTTCCAGGGGACTGGGGAAAGAGAAGGGAGCAGAGAGACCTGAGAGGGTTCATTGTTTGGGCAATTTTCCCTACTGCTAAATGTCAACATCCTACGCTTGATGCTTCGGATACGGAGTAGCAGGGCTTCTATTTCAGGCTTTGCAAGGGATGGGAGAGACTCAACTTATCTCTCTGACATGGCCCAAGTGATGTTTGGGTTCTATTTAGGGATTTGAAGAAAAGAGGGAAGTGATAACCTCACTGTATGAGCTCTGGGTTGGGTACCTGGCCCTGGCTTCCCTCGTCAGCACAGATCCTGGAACAGCCCTGGAATCCATTTACCACTTGGCTTAATCCTGCTCTGTTCATTCTGGAAATCTGTCTTTTGTCATCTGAGTGGTCAGATGTTGCACAGTTGCTGGCGATGACACGTCTCCAACGAACCATCCTAGAGGGATCAGTGGTCCTGGGGGTGGGAAGGGTGCCCAGATACCTCACTTTGCCAAGGACATTTAGGAGTCAAAAGGCTGTTCCCACCACAGAGTGCCTTTGGTGAGATGGGCTTCCAGGGCACATCATCCATCAGATCTGACTACTAACATCTCCCCTTCCCCGTGGAGGACAGGATTGATTTGCTGTGGTTTCTAGGATGACTTAAAATTGGGAGCAGAAGGCATTGCCACGCCAGCATCCTGCTGTGTGCCACTGGCAGGTGCCCTCAGTTCTTGGAGGTTGCACACTTGTTAGAAAGGATTAATAGTCCTCTAGGGATGAAAATCAGCTATTAGTGGTGAGAGGGATGGATTGGGCCTCTGGTTATAGCCTCAGATTTGCCTTTTCCTTGCTGTATTGGAAAAGTAATTTCTCTGCACCCCTGCTCCTTTGGCTGTGGTCTGTCCTGACACTGCAGCCACTGCGACACAGGTGTGGCACAACTCCAGTCTTGGCTGAGGGGTGTAAATGACATTGTCAGAGGTATTAATGGCCTACATGGAGTCTCCACATGTTAGACACCTCATTGGCACTAGTTTGGTCCTTGAGATCCCCTCAGTTTAAGCAATTAATGATTATATTCTGTCCTTGTAAGCAGAGGGTCTGTGCAGTGGGGCAGGAGATCCTGTCTTGCAGTCTTAGTGAAAAAGATGGAGGGATTGCTGAGGTGACAATGGGTGCTGAGGTAGACTCCTCACAAACAAGAGATTCCCAGCTCTTTCCTCATTTCTTGAGCCTTCTAATGGATGAAAACTGTGAAGAAAAATGTTAACTCCATTACTGGAAAATCAGTAAGTGAATGATTAATGAGCTGTGTTAAGAAAGCTGCTATGCAGGTACTCCAGTAATTTAGGTAATTCCTTGTTCAAGAACTGATGTCAACTCTTGCATATGTTAGTCCTGACCAAGTGGGTCTTTTCTAGCTTCTGAGCTGGGTCAGATAATGGCTTATTTTTTCAGTTTTATCTTGGTATTGCCTTTGGCTTCTCTTGTGATGCCTGCTTGGATAGATGGAGAGTTATGGGAAGAGGCACAGCCAAATGAGAGGCTTTCTCCTCTGAGTCTGAGGTAACAACGTATCTACAAAAATATTTAGAACTCACTGTGTTTGCACAAGTTTTAACCTCGGTTCTGCAAGCATGTACATTAGTTTATCTGGCACACAAGTGTAATGGAACAACTCACATGAGTAAAGCTAAACATGTGTAAATGTTTGCAAGATACGGGTCAATAATTCTTTGGAAATCATAGCAAACCAACCCTCTAGTTTCTTACACAGTGCTGTTCTCTAGTCCGCCTCAGACAAGTGATCAAGAATATCTGTAATAATCATTATGGTGTGGTTGTTCCAAAGAGCTCACAGCCAGGATGCAGAAACTCAACAAGTGTAAATTGTTATTGTTCCATTGACTTCAAGGGAGCTACAGGAGATTTTATGAGCTGAGGACCTGCCCCCCCATTCTCAAATGTTCAAAACTGCAGAGGAGGGCCAAATAAGAGGTCTGCTTCCATGCAGGTTCCTCCATAAGGACCAATTTTTTAAGTCTTGGTTGGATAGCAGCCTGCAGGTTTGGCTGCAGTTAGGTTTGCTGAGTGCTTTGGAATGTGCTGGTCCAAAGTCTTATCACTAATTCATCAGCATCTCTGCACATGACCTCTATTTAGAATAAATGGGGCCAAAAATATTTAAATATTTCAAATATTTAAAGAAGACTTTCTTTAAATTTGTTGCCATTGCATGTAGTGGTTTGGTCCACTTTCCAGGACCAGGCTGTGAAGTGTAAGAAAGGACTGGGAAGAGGGTCAGGCAACAGTGGCAATATAAAAGCCCAAAAATTCCACTTTCCCAGTAAGTGCAAGGAGATATGAAGTACAGACCAGTTGATGACTTTTCACCATAGGTTTACATGAATTTGATTTGACAAATTACCCGACATAATTATGGTTTTCGCAATTAATTTCACACTGAGTTTAATTCTAGGGATTGTTCCTTTCCCTTCCTGCTGATCTGGTATTTCAATATTTGTGGGCTTTCTTTAGGAAGCTTCCCAGGATTTGTCCTCAGACATAGCTCACAATGGAAGCTGCTCCCCTTCAAATTTAGCCATCTGAATCCCAGCAGAAGATGGAACCTCCCAGCCCTCTGGACTGGTGAAGCTCAGGTCCTTGGTGCAGTTTTTTTGCATCCAAAATTTGGTTGCAATTTTCAGATAGTAGCTCATTCCCCCAGGAACTACAGAAGTGCCCTGGTGAATTTAAGGAGAGTGAGATTATTATTCTGGTCTTGTTGTCATCACTGCAGTGTCTGACAAGTTAGTTTGTGCTGGAGAAAGTGGCTCTGGGGCTGGAGCAGGGCTGGTGGGATTCCTGGTGAATGTAAGGCTCCATGCAGTCCTTGGATCTGCTACAGGCTGCCAGCCATGGGCTTTGGGGACCACAAGTGGTCTGGACTATTGGTGCATTGTTAGAAATCTTTAATTTAAAAGAAACTAAACAGGAAAAGAAAGCAAGAATGAGAGTGGGAATGAGATCTGTAGAGATGAGAGTGAGAACTTGCTCTATGGTGATGGACACAATCTTCTGCCAGACAAGAAGGGTCTGAGGACAGAGCTTTGCTCCGTGCCTGCACAACTCCCAATACAAATGGGTTCCCAATTTGCCTTGAAATCAAGTAACTATTTTAACATGCTGCAGAGCCCGAGACAAACTCCAGGGAATAGAGACATTCACTTGGACTCTCCACCGTGCTAATGTGAATACGTGGCTTTGAGATTGGAACTGGCTCATGCCTGGATGTCTCCGAGCGTAGCAGAGTCAGCTCGTGTCTGGCTGGGGCTGACCCTTAGCAACCTAGTGAACCTTGAGAAATCCTGGAGGGCTCACAGCACAGAATGAAATGCTTCAATTCTCCCTCTCCTCCTGCAGCACGCTGCCTTGGGGATGCATTTTTGCATGAGTAAAATAATTTTTTCTGAGGTCTTAGTATTGACTGTGAAAGACCTGTGATAAGCTCAGATGTCTGTGAAGAGCTCAGATGAAGGAGCAGGGAGTCCTACTGATGACCCTGAGAGAAGAATGCACTCATGATTAACCTTGGGCATCACAGAGCATTGCAGCTCATGCAAATTAAGATCATTTCCCTCTTTTTGACTGGCTCTCTTGATGAGTACAGCTCATCTTTCAGTTTCATGTGGTGACTCCATGCAAGTTCCAGCCCTGAAGAGCACCAGGGAAGGCATTTAAGTGACTTCTGTGACCCTGAAATGCAACTTTGGGTCTTAGCTGAACTAAAGCCTTGCTCTTTAAATTTAGCCATCTGCAAGTGCTTTCTTCCATCAGAAGAGGACCTGGTGATGGAAACCTAGAGAAGATGGAGGCCCAGAGGAGATGGAAGCCCAGAGGGAAGCTCTTCATCATCATTAATATTTCTGGAAGCATACACACATAGGAAGCAAATTCCCCCAAAATTCATAACTTCAAAAAGATGAAGCTGTTCAGGGAACTGCAATTTGCACCTTTGTACAAGTTGGGAAGTGAAGCACAAGCTGTGCCCAAAGTTACAGCATAATCACTGGCTTTTCTGCCCCAGCCTAGACAACCAGCCAGAGAGATTCCTGATGGATGTGTCTTTGAGAAAAGCCACGACAAAGAAATTATTTCTGAGGCTACAGGGTTTTGGGGCGTGGGATTTAGGCTCCCATCTAACATGAGAGGATGGTGTGCACGGATGCTCCCAGAATGTGGGCCGAAAATTTTTAGTAATAACTGGGCCTTTTTTATTTCTTTTATAATCTGGCAAGCCATGTAGGGAAGGAGGTTTTGACATCATTCCACCAGGATCAGTAGGGATGGTTTGCTTTTAATGATCTAGGCAGCGAGACAGACCATCTGCTGATGTAAATCGGAACAGCTCCGTCGCCTGAAGTTATGTTACACTAATTTAAATCAGCCCATCATTTCCAAGACAAACCAACCACCTATCACTGCCTTCCCCCACTGAGTGCCAGATCCAAAGCACATTAAACCCAGGTACAACCTCATGGTGGAGGAACCACCCTGCAAACCTGTGCTCCACATCCACTCATCCAAAAACCTGGTCCAAGCCTTCTGCTCACAGCCCTCCTCTGATCCCCCCCTCCTTTGAGGGAAAGCCCCAGGAGAAGAGAAGGGTGAGGCAAGGACCCCCAAAAGGTGACAGACTTGGAGGGCCGAGCATGCCATTTGTTTCCTCATTTCAGGAACCAAAACCTGGCATGGGGAAGTGGAGTAAGGTCTCTTTTTCCATCTGCTGCGCTGGCATTGCTCTGGAGGTCACTGCTGGGGACGAAGGTCCTTGCTGGGCCCCATCTGCCTTCTTTTGGCTCCCTCATTTATGCCCACTTGGGCCTCTGACATTCTACTCTGTTTTTCTTTCCTTGAAAATGGATCGGGAATTGGGAGCCGCTGCGCAGGAACGCGCCTGTTCCCCATTACAGCTCCACCGGGGCTGTAACACGATCGTGCCTGCTCCATACCCACACAGATATTTATTTATCCATACAGCCTTTCTCCTTGTTTTCATTAAGTTAGGCAGAAAAGGTTAATCTTTCTTCTGCTAAAGCTTCAAAACCAACCAAACTAAATAAAATATGATTTCTTTCATTTCTTTTTTAAAGGACACTCTCTCTCTCTTTTTTTTTTTTTTTCCCCTTAAGTACCAGAATGAGGTCACAGTCAGAGATGCCACAAGAGTAAATTGAAAACAGGTTGAAAAAAAGCAAAGGGGAGAAAGACAGGGAGAGAAAACCACAATCAGGGGAAAGCGCCTGGTAACATTGCAGGGTTGGTTTCATCCAACCCAGTAAAGAAGCTGTCAAGACAGAGACATTGGTGCCTTCCTACTTTCCCCTTCGTGCTCTTTCTAGGAATCTTGAAGGTGAATGGCAGCAGGGAGGTCTCCTCTTGTCTTAATTTCCACTTTGGTTTGCAGTGCCTGGGTTTTCTCCGTGCTGCTCTTGGCACAGGCACATGGGCTGAAGGTGTGGGAACGCCTGTGAGGGTCCCAGAGCTTCCTTTTGCTCCTCGAGCCTCCTGGAGGCTGCTGGCCTCACTCTCTTGTTTAGTCTGGTTGAAGTCAGCGCCGTAGCTCGCCTTGTCCTCGGTGGGATGGTTGATAGGTGATTCATGCAGCCTGCTGTCCGCGACTGCAGGGCGCTGGCACGGCCGCAGTGGAAGGACTGAGGCAGGCTGAGGCTGTTGGACGCTGTGTGCGAGCGGTCTGAGCCTGCTCCCAGCCTTTTGCATTCCTCAGCCCCCGTTCCTGCCCGTCTGAGCCTCCTGCCACGAGAAATGTGCTCTCTGAAGAGCACACTGCCAGCTCACCCTTGCAGACAGGCAGCTGAGCTGGGGATGTCCTCCTCCTCCTCCTGCAGAGATGGAGTTGAGTTCCTGGGTGGTTATCCCAGAGTGGATGACCCCTGGCTATGCCTGCTGTGGCCAGGAGAAGCCTGCAAAGCTTCCCAGAATGGGAACCCCTCTGCAAGCTCCAAGTTTTCTCTGGTTTAAGGAGAGCCACACCACCAGAGTCAGTGTAAAAGATGCTTAGAAAACCAAACAGAGGAGAATTGCCAGACTCCACAGCCATGCCTGTAGATGAGGACGAGGCAGTAGCAAGGGGTTGCACTGAGGAGAGAAGGGAAATGCCACCTGGAGGGAGCTGCATCTTCCTGACAGTTATTAGTAGAGCACAGATGGATTTTCAAAAGCTGCCTTGGAAGTGGATGGTTTGGGGTAGATCAGCCCTGGGAAGGCATGGAAATGAGGGAGAAGAAAGTCTTGCAAGGATATTAACTCCTTGCACTTAGGAGAGTCAGCATCCCATTGCTAAGCACAACTGCCCCATAATTTGTAATCAGTGAGCAGCAAGTGACATTTTTTGCTCTGTGCACAGCATTTTCCATAGTGATATTGAGCTCTGCTCTGTGTTTTTTACTACTGAGAAGTGAACACAGGTGAGGCATTCTCATAGGAGCCAGTTATTTGTCCTTGATATCTGTAACAGCTTATTGCTTTATTTAGTGTGACATCAATTATTTATTACTATTAATGAAGGACACAGATGTCTGTCTGGTCAATAAAATATCTCCTACTCCACAGAGATGATCTACTTAGCTATCATTTACTCTGCAGAGAACCTTTGGATTCTTTCTGAAATTTAATAACACGAGCAAAGATACTCAGGCAATCTAGAAGGTTTGTGCTTCAGGGCTGCTTTGGGAGGCTGAAATCCTTCTTTATATTTGCTGGCAGGATGTGTGAGAACACAAGTCCAGATGGGAAAAAGAAGCCCCTTTGCTTTCCATCACGAGCTACTTATCCATGTAATCCCTTTTATAAAGTGATCAAACTCCTTCCTAAAAGATGGTTGGGTTATTTGCCCTTTGCAGGAGTAGACCAGCCATTTATCCACGTCCAATTTACATCCTCTTGCTATTACTGTCCATTAACCTAACTACTGCTTTTCCATCTGAGTGCTTGTCCTGTTGATGTGCTTACAATCATGTGCCTGTAGTTGGCCTTTTTTTCCTGTTTTTATTAGGGAATTTGGGCTTTTTGTTTTTTCCCTGTGAAATCTTCTCTCCTTCTTTTCCTGTGCCTTGGTCTTGAGCACAGTTGAGGAATGCTGTGCACTCAGCCCTCATGAGGCCTCATGCAGCTGGGTCAGTGTTCTCCTGCTGCTACATGATCCCAGGATCACTTTTTCTTGGTAGGGCAGCATTACTGGTCAATCAAGTGGCCCAAGTGTCCAAAGCCAGGTTGGAGAGGGCTTGGAGAAACCTGGTCTAGTGGAAAGTCCCTGCTTGTGATTGGGGGTGAGGTGAAAGGGGATGACCTTTCTTGTCCCTTCCAATCCAAACCATTCTCTGATTTATGATAATTCTCTCACCATTCCACCAAAAGCAGCTGTTGCTTTAGCTCTGTTCCACTGACAAAGTCCCAGTCTAAATCTAGGGAATAACTTGTTTTCTGCTCCTAGAGAAGGCTTAGGAAATTTCATTCCAGCTGCTCTCAGAGCACTGAGGACTGAAGGGTCTCTGCCTTCTCTTTTGTGAGATGAACAAATACAGTGCTCTGCTTTGCCCAGGGGACAGCAGGGAATAGCAGCTCCCTGCACTGGCTGCAGACTGACAGCTCTGGGTAGCTGCCTTGTCCCCAGGGCGTCCCTTCCCCATCTTTGCTCCATGGTCTGTGCAGTCTGACCCCACTAGTGATCTCACTGCTGCTTGTACAGGTACAGAAAAACTCCCAGCCTTGGGGTTAAGGTTCCAGCATCTTTGTTAGCATCTATTTTGCTGTTTTCATATTAACCTCCTTGCTTTGCAGAGCCAACAAGAGGGGAGAGTTCCCCAGAGGTTTAGCATTGAGCAAAAAGCACCCTCTTGCTTTGTGGATTTTATTGCAAGGGTTTTGGCTCAATCCAAGTGGAGACACTGTTGGCAGACCCTGCAATCTTCATTTCCTCCTGTGCAGGGGGACAGAAATGCACTCCACCCCCTGAGCAGGTCTGATCCATGGCAAACCAGACCACTGTGGGAAGCAGCTGCTGCTGTGTGTCAGGGCAGTGCTCCCTGCCAGCCTGTTCCCTCAAAACTACCCAGAAAGACCATGGAAGATGAGCTTTCAGATGTAAGTGCATGTCCTAGAGAAGGTTAGCTGTGCAATTTTAATCATAGAATGGTCTGTCTTGGAAAGGGCCTGAAAAATCATCTCATTCCAACCGCCCTGCCTTGGGCCTGTCCTGCCCTTCCACTAGACCAGGTTGCTCCAAGCCCTGTCCAACCTGGCCTTAATACATTCTTTGATTCAGTGGTTGCACACAACATTTTCCACCTCATTTCCAGTCTCCTACAAGTCTGGTTCCACCCTCTCCCTTTCTCAGCCCATCCCATCTCTTGTGCTCCCTGGCACAGATATCCTGGCTGATATTTCTACCTGGGGGCTGCCCAGTCCAAATCTTGGACTCCAAGTCCCCTTGGCCTCGCCCAGCTCTCACTGCAATCTCTGCCCAGCTATTTTCTTTCCTAGCCCTCATCAGTAGCTTAGAGGAAGGTGTGAGATCCCACAGCATTCATCCATGGGATGATCTGTCCCCCCATGAAGCTTCTTCCTGGTCAGAAGGGAAGTTGCTTGAGGCTGGAAGAGCCTTAAAGCCCTTTGCTCTACTTCAACAACACATTCTGGTCCTGCTTCTTTGTTGGTGATTCATCAGGTTTGTAAGTCATGGCAGAGTCTGTTCTCAATGACTCCTGGTGACAGGGAGTTCCCCAATCCAGCCCAATGTTGTAGGAAAAGGGATGGAAATGAAAATTGGAAATGAGTAATAGGGGTTTGTTTGTTTGCTTAAACCATAAACCCAGAGCTGAGGGACTTGTTGAAGGCTGGGCAGCGCTCGTGACTTCCAGGCAGGGATTTTCCTGCTGCCAACCCAACCTGCCTGTTGAGTTGTCTTGGGATTTGGGACAGACCTGCGTCCAGGAGCTGGGTTGAGCTACAGAGACTGGTGACAGAGCTGCCTGAAAAAGTTTGGAAAGAACAAGTCATGCTGGGAGCATTAAAATGAATAATTAAGGCTTGGATTCCTTCAGGGAGGAAAAGAATTTATTGCTGCTCTTTTCTCTAGCCAAGGGGGATATTTGTTACTGAGTTGTGTGTTTTGAGACAAGACGCAAATGCGGTTTAGGGGGCTGGGGATGAGGGGATTCTTTCTTCTACCTGGATAATTCAGCTTCACAGTGGGATGTTCTGGGCTGGTTATACCACTGGCCTGTTCCTTAGGGTCTGTACCAAGAACTGGTGCTTCGTTTCAGTACTCCTCAGTTACTTTTGCCTTTAGAAAAACAAAAGTGCTGAGAAGGGAATTCTCCTCCCCTCTCTGCTGCGATGTCTTGACATTTCCACATGCACAAGGTACCTGGCACAGCAGTCCTGGCCCAGCTTGGTTTACACCAGCACAACTATCACCTCCAGCAGCCTTTGCTCCGATTCCCATCACTGGGAATAGGGCACAGCCTGGGCAGATGCTCTGTCTTATTTTCCTCCGTGGTACCTCAGGCTTTCAGTTACACCAGTGTGAAATGGGAATTAAATGCAATGAGCTCTAACCAATAGAGAGGCTGCCCACTGCGAGGAGACAGGTTGCACAGCAGTGGACAGTCATGCCCAAAGACCTTAATAAATGGAGCATTTTCAGTTTCAGCTGGGTCAGGACCTAAGTGTTTAATAGGCTTTATAAACCAGAAGACTAAAAAGAAAGGTTTTTCAGTATTTTTAATTAGTGGCTTTTTTTCTTCGAATGCTTATAAAAAAGCAAGTGTTCTTCAGCACGACTGAAGGAGATCCAGTCAGAGCTCCAGGAGCTGGCAAAGTGCAGATGAAAGGGAACACAAAGCTACTAGCTGTCATTAAATTAAAATAATAAAAATAAAAATAAAGCCATCACATTGAGAGCAATTCCACCCAAGCACTAAAAATGTCTTTTTTGCTGTTAATCCAACATAGCAGAAACACCTTTTGCTGTGACAGGTAATGTTTGGAAAAGGCCATGCCATGTTTAAGAGCTGGACATGCAGCAAGGGCAAGAGATCCCTGTTTAGCCAGGCTTCCAGATCTTCTGCAGCTCACCTCTGGATGGTGGTTCTGCCTCAGTGTCTGCAGTGAGGCCACACGTCCCCTCTGTGCTGTGACTGCAGCTGGCCACGCAGTGACTTAGCCCTGGCCCCCATTCCTGCACAGCTGATGGCCCAGGTGTGTTTCCTACTTGCTTTGTCCATAGGTGACATTCTCCATACAGACTTGGGACATTCCACAGCCAGCTGGAGTTTGTTGACTGCGTGTCCTGGGTAGAGATGTTCCAACAGTGATTTTAAAGTGGTCAGCAGAAACTCTACACCTGTACTGATGTTCTGGTCTCGCTCCTCTCTTTGCTCTGCAGGAGAATCCTTGAGCTTTGCAGATGATTTGCTCTCTGGCTTGGCAACCTCCTGTGTGGCAGCGGGTCGGAGCCACGGAGATGTCCCTGAAACCAGCCTCTATTCAGTCATTTTCAAGTGCCTGGAACCAGATGGTCTGTACAAGTAAGGAGAGACACATGGGGAGCTGCTGGGGACAAGGAGGGATCTCCAATGTTGTCATTAAATTGTTATTGACCTTTTTGGTCAGCACTGTGTTACACCAGACACGGGGCAAATGGTCAGACTCTTCCTGTTGCTTTGGGTGTTACACACAGCTGGTGAAATGGAAAACCAGTGTCTGCCAGTACAGTGCTGGAGGCACTGGGAGTCCGTGGGACACTCCTGGATAACACCTACTTTCAATATTCTGGGTTTCCAGGTCCATGCCTGGTGGACAGGGCTGTCTCTCTTGGAAGAACTAAGCTGATGTGGTCAGATTGGAGCAAGTTGCAAGGGCCTGGTGGGATGAAACAGATGTCAAAAGTGTGACAGGTGTTTATAAGTTGCTGTTTATCTTAGTAGGACATACTTCAGATCAGAGAGACACCAAATCCTTCTGCCCACCACCCACATATTGTGGACATGTAATTCTTCTGAGATACATTTTTAGAGTTGAATTTTCTGTTTGAATCTTGTGGATTAATTAGTTTCCAGAGCAAAGGTATAATATCAAGATCTGAATTTTAACTTCTCTTTTAGTGTCATCTGGACAGGGTCTGGGCTTTCCAATATGGCTCATTAGCCAGGGCATCCTCTGTCTTGAGAGGGCTATCAGGAGTCAGATCAGTAAGAGAGGAAAAATAGAGCAAAGAGGCAAGGAGACAGAGGAGAGACAGAGTAAGCAAGAGAGAAACACCCAGGGCTTAATGTCAGAGTGACTGCAATAATTAAAACACATTTTGTAGTGAGTAATGAAACTTTTTATGGGACCACAAAAGCATTTAAAGTGAGAGCTGGCAAATAGTCTGTCAGCGAGAACTTTTTAAGACCTTGATTAATACTTTCCCTCCACCGCCCCCCAGTTAAGTATGTTGACAGCCTCCAAAGCCTTTATTGCACATCCCAGGAGCAGGGCTGTCTCCAGGAGTGGGCTTCAAGTGATACCTCTTGCCATTTAATAATATCAGACATTTTCTTGTTGAATAGCTATAAGGCATAAATATAATTATTTATATCTCTGGGAACTGGGCTGCTCTGAAAAGGTGCCAGGGAGAGGCTGGAGCAGCCACAGAGCTTGCTAATAACCCAACGCCCATAAAACTGGCCCGTCATGAGCTCTCAGCTCCCAGCTGCCAGGGGCACTGGGAGAGGGAAGAGCCACTGGTTTTGATGGAGGCTGCTGCCGTGGTGAGCACACAGAGCTGGGAGCCAGCAGGTCTGGCTCTTGGGCAGCCTGGGCTGCCAAGTCATCTTCCCCATCTGCCAGGCAGGGGTAATTGCACTCACCCATCACTTTAGGGGCTCTGTGATCTCATTCCTGGTGTCTGTAAAGAGCTGGGAGAGCCTTGGGTGGAAGGCAGAGGGCTTTGTCCAGGGTTTTGTCATCCCTGTGGTCAAAGCCAGTCTTCTGCTTCCCAGCCCCAAGGCACATTGCCATGGAGGTGGTCAGCAGAGCTGGCAGTGCCCTGTGCCCTGGGCGTGGCTCCTGCTCTGTGGGTGCCCCTGGGCAAGGGACAGCAGCTTTTGTGGGGAGCCACGGCTGCAGGCAGCCAGCAGGCAGCAGTCCCCTGGCACCAGGGAGCTCTGGAGCTTCTCCTGTGTGGGGACAGGCCCCAGGGTGACGCAGAGCTCTGGCTCTGTCCCACAGCTAATGCTCAGCAGGGCTTGGCTCTCCGCCGCCGGGGCGGTGCACACAGCGCACGTGGACGGGCACGTGTTCACGTGGGCACCTCTGGGGCACAGACCCACGTTCCTGGGCATCCAAAAAAACTGCATTTGGGCACACCACAGCACCTCTTCCTCACTGGTTGCTGCTGCCTGCCCCAGCATGTGGCATGGACTGATATCCCCCTGACTGACATCCCCCTGCTCCATGTTGGCAGGAGCTGCCATGGGTCCTGCCTGCCCAACACACAGCCACTTGCTCCAAGCTGGGCCCTGCCCAGCATGTTTACTGAGCATTCTCAGATACACAGGCACCCCCATTAAATATTCCTCTGCTCAGATGTCCACACGGTTGCAACACAGCGTGAAGAAAGCCAGAGCAGTGAAATGTGAGGCTAACGCTGCTCTGCGCCCGCACAGACAGAACAACAACACAAACACGGGCACGGGGTCATTTCTTAAATTGAATTTCTTCTGCTTGTTTCATTTGTTTCTGTGGAAAAATAGCTATCTATAATAGCTCTGGGCTGGGTATAATCCTGATTATAGCCACTCGCAGGGCTCTGTGCTGTTCTCTCGGCTGGGAGGTAAGCACACAGTCTGCAGCATCAGAGCTCTTCAAAAACAAATGATTTGCTTCTGAAGTAGTCTGAGGGTATCACATAAACCTAGCAAGGGGACTGGGAGGTCATGGAAGTCTCTTCTGCCCTGTAAATGTGTTGAACATCCTGTCCCTTTTCTTCTGTAGTACCTACAGCAATTACACATTGCTGTGGACCATTCATTTGGAGTACTACCAGCCTGAGATCAAAGCTGGGCTGGAGTATGAAAACAAACCCAAAAAATGTTCTACAAGCAAACAAATAAACAAAGTCTGATTGATTCCTTTGCTTTTAAGACTTCTGTAATTCCAAAACATAAATGAACAAAAGGAGAACTAATTTCTTTGTCCTTTGCAGTTTCAGTCTGAGGAAAATATGTTGCCTGTCAGCCCTTTTCTTCCCCTTGCCTTTAACACATTGGGGCTAAGATGCCAGTCCCTGCATAGAGGGTTTTCCAGGGCAAGTAGGTCATGTCAACAAAGACACATGCTCCAAAGGCTCATGTACACGTGTGCACACCCCTGCCAGCCTGCCACACACAGGTGCCCATCCATGGAGATCCATGCTGCGTTCATGGGAATGTACTCCCATGGACCTATGCATGGATACTGAGGATGGTCCTTGAAGACTGTTGAGTTTTGTTTCAGTTCTTTAAAAGCAGAAGTCTTATATTCTTGTGAAATGGAGAAGGAATTGCTCTCCCCTGAGGTCAGCTGGACCAGAGCTGTCTGTCAAGCTTCCCCCCAGGTGGGTCTGTAAGAGAATGAGGTGAGAAGGGCAGAGGGAGAGCTGTTGATGTGTCTGTGAAGGGCTCATCTTGCATGGACCAGCCAGCCTGGACAGCAGCCAGTGCCACTCAGATGGATGGTTTGGGAGCCTTGGGAGCACCTGACTTTGACAGGCAGCTTGTGATGAACCAAAAACAAAACAGCGAGGAGAAAGGGCTCTGGCTTGTCTCAGAGATCAAACTCAGCTTAGAGGACTGAGCACCCCACAAACCCACCCAATCTCCTCACTGAGGGGGCAGGAGCTTCCCCTGGGCACCCCACGGCCTCCCTGAGCCTTCAGCCTAGCTCATCCATCTCAGCTCTCACCCCATTGCTCAGGGAGTGCCTGGGGATGCCTCATGGCTGAGCTGTACCTGCTTGACTACCAGAAGGCAGCTTTGCCAGCCCAGCACGTTAGCTTCAGATACCTGGGGAGACACCAAGCATCCCTCAGCCAAAAAGGGAATTTCTGGAAAGGGAAATGAAAACCTCCTCCAGCTCCTCAATGGAGCTGCAGTGCAAACACATCAACCTCTTCCCTGTGCCACAGATACTATAATTATAGATTAGATTAAATCCCAATGTTTCACTTTATTTACATTCCTGACCTAGCCTATTCATTTCCAGTGTTTGTGCCAAGAATCAGCACAAAATTTACTGGAAATAATATGGAAGTCATCAGGATTCCTTCCAGAGCCTTTCCTTGGAGTGTGTTCATATGCTGTGAAGAAGCCTTGACTTTACATTCCCTTTGCTGGCTCAGATGGGGTTTCCCCAGGGTGATCATGAACCAGCCCAAAGGCTCTGGGAGAGCATGTTTCAGGGGTGTTGGAAAGGTGGAAATCTCTTCCTAGGGGTTGAAGATTGAGGACTGCTGTTGGAGGGAAGAGGATTCAGTCAGAGCTCAGAATGACAACACGAGGCTCCCATCTGCAGCCAGGACCCACCAAGTCCTGCCCAGGCAGTGTCACCCTCTGTAGGGTCTCAGGCCACTGACAGCATGGCCAGGCTCAGCTTGGGATAACATGGAACATCCCTTTTTTGGTGAGCTTAAGGAAAAAGGCAGGGGTGTGGAGCAGGGAGAACCCACTGGAGCATGGAGAGGCAGTGGCTGCAATCCCACAGGATTTTTGGTGAGCTTAAGGAAAAAGGCAGGGGTGTGGAGCAGGGAGAACCCACTGGAGCATGGAGAGGCAGTGGCTGCAATCCCACAGGATTTTTGGTGAGCTTAAGGAAAAAGGCAGGGGTGTGGAGCAGGGAGAACCCACTGGAGCATGGAGAGGCAGTGGCTGCAATCCCACAGGATTTTTGGTGAGCTTAAGGAAAAAGGCAGGGGTGTGGAGCAGGGAGAACCCACTGGAGCATGGAGAGGCAGTGGCTGCAATCCCACAGGATTTTTGGTGAGCTTAAGGAAAAAGGCAGGGGTGTGGAGCAGGGAGAACCCACTGGAGCATGGAGAGGCAGTGGCTGCAATCCCACAGGATTTTTGGTGAGCTTAAGGAAAAAGGCAGGGGTGTGGAGCAGGGAGAACCCACTGGAGCATGGAGAGGCAGTGGCTGCAATCCCACAGGATTTTTGGTGAGCTTAAGGAAAAAGGCAGGGGTGTGGAGCAGGGAGAACCCACTGGAGCATGGAGAGGCAGTGGCTGCAATCCCACAGGATTTTTGGTGAGCTTAAGGAAAAAGGCAGGGGTGTGGAGCAGGGAGAACCCACTGGAGCATGGAGAGGCAGTGGCTGCAATCCCACAGGATTTTTGGTGAGCTTAAGGAAAAAGGCAGGGGTGTGGAGCAGGGAGAACCCACTGGAGCATGGAGAGGCAGTGGCTGCAATCCCACAGGATTTTTGGTGAGCTTAAGGAAAAAGGCAGGGGTGTGGAGCAGGGAGAACCCATCAGAGTATGGAGAGGCAGTGGCTGCAATCCCACAGGATTTTTGGTGAGCTTAAGGAAAAAGGCAGGGGTGTGGAGCAGGGAGAACCCATCAGAGTATGGAGAGGCAGTGGCTGCAATCCCACAGGCTGAACGTGCTGAAGGAGCTGGCCCAGAGCAAGGCTGATTAATGCAGAGTGACCTCTGCCGTGTGCATAGCTGGGATAAAAAGTGGAACGGAAAACACTCGGTGCTCAAGAGTGTGTTAATGCTGGCAGCAGTCCCCTGCTCCTTATATGATGCTAATTGTTGTTGTTGGTCATTTGTCAGGAAGACATGTGAATGAGCACTGGAGCAATCAGAGACAGATCCCAAATAGCTCCGTGGCACGGGTTAAAACACATCTGCTACAGCCCTTGGCCGGGTCCCCTGTGTGCACAGGAGCTGTGCTGCTCCACTGAATCCACCTCTCCCGTTCCACATGCTCTCCAGCTTCCCAAAGCTGAGTAGTACATGGCTGCAGTTTCTCCTCAGGCACTCCTGGCTTGCAGAAGCTCAAACAAGGCAAGTCAGGAGGTGATTTTGCTAAATGCTGAGCTTGTACTCCAAATGCAGGCTCATTCTTTCTCAGCACTTTGGGGTGTGGCAGGGCCAGGCTGCCCAAGCGCTGGCTCAGGTTTGGCTGAAGTGAGTCCAGCACAGAACCCTTTGGGCTCACCTGGGCTGTGTGTGGATCACTGGCTTGCAGGGGGTTGGCCCCAGTGAAAGATGGGCTCTACAGGGAGCTCAGGGGCTCAGCAGAAGGATATCATCTCTGCACTGATTTTTAAGAAGTCTCATTTATGGAGGTGGGTTGAGCTCCTGCTGAGCTCCAGCATCAGGAGGATACACATCTAAAAACTACAGAGAAGACATTCATGATTTTTTCATGGCCAGTCAAATCTGAGGGCTCTTCCCAACTTCACCATTTACTCTGTTGAGAGATTTAAGGAGAGCATTTTGTCTTGCTTCCCTCATCCCATGTTTACCTGTCCCCTTTAAAAACTCAGGTTTTAATCTCTCTTGTGCTGTCCTCATGTCCAGCCTGGCCTGGGTGGCCCAGATCAAGGCCTCCAGGTGCTGCTGAAGTGTTGCTATGCTGACTATTTGCCATCACCTTTCTAAAAGTTGTGTTTGTGCCTGAATTTTCCTTCTGATCTGTCTCTGCCACCAGTACTCAACCACCTGGGACAGATCTGGAGTCAGGAGATGCCTTTCTCTGACCTCAGTAGAATCTTCTTCTTTAGTATCTGCCAAGTTTATGGGTATCTCACACCTTTTTGCTGAAAGACCAGGTTTTCCTTCCCAAATTCTCTGCTTCTCCTCATACCTCATGCCACAGAGAGCAACAGAACAGCTTTTGCTGCCTCCCATGGCCATCTCCTCTCTGCCCCTTCCTCAGCACAATCATATTGAAACAACAATTTTGTTTTCATCCCTAAAAATCTGCTGGCATCTAAATCCCAGACCTGTCTGGGTCTAGGCTCATTCACATTGTCCCTCTGGAGATGGCTGGAGGAAGGCTGGCAGTGGTGTGGTGAGGAAAAGGAAGGAGGAGGAGGAGGAGGCATGGAGGGGTTATTTTGTGGGGTATTGCAGCTGGGGGAGTGTGCCAATATAGGATTCTTCCTGGAATGGCAGTGGGGTGGAGAAGAAGATTTTGGCATCTTTTCCTGTTGGTATACAAATGGATCTTTACAATTTCACCTTTTTCCCATCAGCAATCCCATATCACCAATCCCTTCCAGTCACAGAACTTGGAGAGTATTCTTATTCCTGACTGTGTAGAAACCTAATGCCACTTCACATCCAAGTCTTATCTCATGGAGTAATGGGAGAGGGAGTGCAAGAGCTGTGATATAAGTATCAACACAGGTGTTGCTGGCTTTGGTTTGCTCCAAGCCAGCCAAACCTGCATCATGCTACTGCCTTGGAGCCATTTGTTTTGTTCATCAGAGCTCCATGGTGCAGAGCACCCTTGTCCTGAAGGCTGGAAAGTGAGGGCCATGTTGGTTTGGTTCTTCCAGCACAGTTTGAATACACTCCAGTTCCAGGACACAAGGAACACTGGACACATCCTGCTTTTTTTTATCTTGTAGAGAAGAAGGGAGTGAGGAGAAGGGCAAATGTCCTTGTTGGCCATGTCCCTAGCAAGGGAAACTGGAAGGGAGAGGTGTGACATGCCTGGAGCTCCTCAGTGATCTAGAGCTGAGCAGAGGTGAGGGATGGCCATGCTCACATTTCACACAAGCCCCACTTCAGGAGAACACTTAGGAGAATTGCTTTTTCTGTCAGGTGATTAGGAGATGCTCCCTGCAAAGAATTGTATTCTTTTCCTAATTTCCTTGTGCAGGCTGGGACCCAGGTATCTGAGAGTGGGAAGTTTGACAGCTGCCCTGTACCCATAGCAGCTCAACCTGATATTTCCAGACAACTCAAGACTGGGGCTTACTCAAGCTTAAAGGAGTGGCTGAAAGCAGCACAATTGTGTCCACAAACATGCTGGAGGGAGGACGTGACCAGCTCCTGTGCTGCCCTGGTGTTCAGTCACTACTGAACCCACAGGTCTTATCTGAACCCAGAGCCATCCCCACAGCCTGGGGGTCAATCAGCTCAGACAGACTCTGGATAGGACCCCAGTCCCCAAAGGTGGAGATACTTGACAGTGATACTTCTCTGAATAAAAAGAATAAGTCACAAGCTAATCCTACCTGCCCATCTTTTTGTTCACTCTTAAAAGCAAAGTTTGGATGCCATGAGCTACAAGTTCTGTCCCAGCTCAGCCCAGCAATGTGCATTTCTCTCACATATGGCTGCAAGTTCATAAAACTAGTCAAACTTTTTGTTTGTTTGTTTCATTTTTCCAAAGGACACCTGCAGCACATCCCAGCCCATCCTTTTCTTGTAACAACAACAGCACAGAGAGTCCTTCACCAGCCTTGTCTCCCAGAGAACACTTTGTTGTTTTCATTTTCCTTTTGCTTGTGTGTTATTTATTAAAAAAAAAAAAAACCAACAAAATCTCTTTTAATCTCTGACTTGTGCAGAACATTACATCAGTAAGCACCCACCTCCTGATCATGCCAAAGTGGAGTTTATCAGCACAAAGTGACCTCTCCAGCTCTGCCACCCCTTCTCCCCCTCAGGGCCATGGCTCTTTCCCAGGGAAACAGAGAGTTTCTGCAGGGAGTTTGTCACAGGAGAGCTGCAGGCAATGGAGCCCCTGCCCAGATCTCAAGTGGCCTTTAATTTATTCCTTGGGGTTTGGGTTGTTTCCCCCCTGCCTGTGTTTGCAAAAGTAGCCAGTAAATTGAGACATCTCCATTTTGGGAGCATCATGTTCAAGGCTTCACCATCAGAGCCACAGCTCCTGTTGGCTTCAGCTGAATTTGTGACATAGTAAAACAGACATCAAAAAAGTAATCTGAAAGTAGCTGCTTCTTCCTGAGTTTTCCCACCTGTAAAACATGTATTAAAACTGAACCACACCCTTTGCTGGGCTTCCAATACAGTGAGGAGATCCATAGTGAAATGGATCCATATGTGAAATGGGAGAAAAAGCTGAGGAGCATCTCTGCTGGGCTACAGAGATGGAGAGGTGGGGCTTGCTGTGAGTAATGCTCTGTGCTGAGCTGTGGCCATTGGTCTCTGCTTGGTCACCCCCATCTGATGCCACTCCCAAGCATATTTCCTTGGAGTACCTTCAGAACAATTGCTCCCACCACACATGCCCTCATTGCTCCTGGTCACCTCACATACTTGCTTCTGTCATCAGGAATGAGATAAATTTGATTATACAGCAATATGGTTTCTTTTATGAGAATGGGGGAAAAACTACTCTGGCTTTCACTAAAAAAACCATGGAGCCAAAACTTATGTCATGATGTAAAAGTTAAAAAAAAAAAAAAAAAATAAAGAAGTAGGGTCTGTGGGATGCTGGTAGTTCAAGGGGTGGTGGATGGAGGGGTTGGTGAGGTCCTGTTTTCACTGGATGGAGTTGGGTGTGGAGACACTGCCCCAGCAGGATGGGTGTGAGGGGAGCTCAAAGCTGGGTCACAGGGACATGCTTGTCCAAACACCTGGGCAGTGAGCTTGGATGCATCTTGCCATGGCTCTGGGCTGTCATACCCCTAGATCAGGGTCTGTTGCTTGTCTTCCTTTTTTTCTCCTCTTGATTTTTGCTGGGGAAACCGCAGGGCAGCCCATGGCAGCAGCAACCTGAGCTAGGTCTGGAGCATGCCGGTTTTCTCCTTCCCTCTGAGCATCTCCCACTGCCCTGCAGCTACAGGAGTGGCCTCCCTTCCTAACCTCGTTGCACAACCCCAACCAGAAGGGCTGGGATACTTACATGTCTTTCTTCCCTCTGGTTTGCATCATTGCAACATCCCAGTCTTCCAGCTTTTCTGGGCAGGGTCTGTGGGGATGTGTCCTGCACACAGGAGGCTTTGCACACCCCAGTTTCTCACATGGGGCAGGGGATGTTGGGGAGGGTTGGTTGGTCTCCAGGGCACCCACCCCAGGCTGCTGGGGAAACCTCTCAGACAAAGCAACTGAAACCAAAATACTTCTTCAGTGTTTTGACACGTCACTGCTGATGTAAGGGGAAGGGTTTCAAACCATTTCAGCTGCCACAAGTTGTACTCTTGGCCCTACATTGCAGCATAGTCTTTGCCCCTTGTGCCCCTCCCCTCTGGGTCTGGGGGCTTTGTTAGGTTGGTGGACGTTTTGTGGTGTTGCATCCCCAACATGTTTTGGGTGCTGCTCTCCTGAGGGCACAGAGGTGGATGGATGAGGGCCAGGGTGCATTTCTGTCCATGTTCTTTACAGCTTTGGACCTGGCCCTGGGGCATCTCACTTTGCTGAGGGTCTGTCCTGTACCCCAGCAGGTACCTTAGTGCTACCCAACAGCCCCATAAACACACCAAACAGCCCATAACCCTACTCCATAGCCCACAGGTAAAATCATGGCCAGATCCTGGTGTAAGCAGCCTCTGGGTGTGCAGGTGAATTTAGAGGTGTTTGGTGGAGCAGTGTGGGATGGTGTGGCTGCTTAGATCCACACTGGCAGGTGAAGCAAACTGACAAACTCTGGGCTTTCCACATTGTTGCAACCGAGAGCACGCAGAGAACAGGATGTCCCAAACACTGCTGGAGCCCAGCAAAGTGCTGCACCTGGAGTCCCCCTTGCCAGTGCCCCTTGTACCTCCCTTCCCAGGCAGCAGCTTGCAGTGACCCCTGTGGCTTTCCCATTACCTCTCCAAACCCTCCTGATCCCTGCTCCAGCAGAGCCACCCCAGTGAAGAACTCCAGAAGAGCCACCCCACCCCACAGCATGAAGCCCACCCCATAGAACGAAGCCCATGGAATGAAGCCCACCCCAAGGCATGAAGCCCACCTGCATCACCCCACACACAGCTCCAGAGCTCTTCCAGGCCACCTCCAGCTCTGGGCTCTGTCCCTGCCTCATACCTGCTGCCCTGCCACAAGCTAAATTGTTTTCCAAGTGGAAACATGAGTTGAAGGATTAACTCCACAAGGGCCTTTCCGTGCAATGCACCGGGATTAAATATTTATGTTGGCAAAAAGCATGTAATGGGCAGCTCCAGATCAGAGATAATGAAATTGAGGTGTGTGGAGAAAGCAGGGGGAGGCAGGGGGCTTGCAGGAGCAGACGGGAGAGGGACCCAAGTGGGTTGTAGTATGTGTGCCTGGGCGATTACTTTTGGTTTTATTAATACCCCACCTGTTTGTGGGGGAGCCCCAGCCCCATCACTGGGAGCTCTGCAGTGCACAAGGGAGCACAGAAATCAGCCATTCCCATTCCTTTTGTGCACACCAGCCTCAGGCAGGAGGAATTGTCACCCAGGTGGCTTTCACTTAGAGCCACCTGAAGTGAGGGGGGGCAGGCACTGCTCTGGAGGAGGTGGCTGGGTGGGGGGAGTAGGGATGAGACCCTCTCTGTGTCATCTGTAAATGATGCACAATCCTAAATCATTAATAGCAGTGACATAGGATCCCTGGCTCTTCCAGACCGCTGCAGTCGAGGTTATTTACCGGTGACTGTATCCTATCAGGCAGCAGTGTGGTTTGGATTAGAGGGAGGGTTCCTGATCAGGTCAGGAGAAGGCTCATGGCAGCAACCCCATCATGAGCAGGAAGGTCCATGAGAGACTCCATGGTGGATGTTAGGGAAGAGCCCTGCCAGCATGGGCAGCAGGGGAGCATGAGGAACACGACAAAGGAGAGATGATGCAGGAGGGAAGACCTTCCTCTGCTGCAGGAGGAAAACAAGGGGTGCATGCAATGGCAAAAGCTGCTGCTCTTTCTCAACTCATCATTTTTATGAGACAACAACATCTCCCTCTTTCCACCCAACAACAAATGTCGCGGAAGGCGGCACAAGCGGGGTGGGAGTCCTGCACGGGGCCGTGGGACCCCGGCCAGTCTCCAGTCTCCAGGGAGGTATGAAACGAGGCATGAATGGAGTGCTAGGGGAGAATGGAAATCCACTGGCTCCCAGGCCGGCTCTCCTGCGGGGGGTCCCTTGCTCAGGATGACAGCGCTGCCTCTCATAAACACGCATTTCCTCATCCCCATTTGTTTCTCTCTCTTGTGCAATCTCTTGTACCAGACGGGAATGGGAGTGAGTCCCACTGGTACGTGAATGTGTTACAAAAAACCTTCCCACCCTGCCACCAACGAAGTACTGAGAAAGAACAACAGGGTTTAAAAGGGAAAAAAAAAAAAAAAAATAGAGAAAGAAAAGAAAGATGGGGCAGCTGGATGGATTTGCTACTGGCCATGACTTATTGTTCTGAGTGTAAACTCAAGGGCATGGCTGTGCTGGTAGGTTGCAGCATCAACCAGCACTCAGAAGCCCCACTGCACTTGGTGCTCTGCATCCCTCTGGGAAATGGATGCTTCTTCCCCAAATAATTTTCCTGGGTGGAAAACTTGTGACAAAAATAGAGTCAAAGTAATTTGACTGAAATCACATAGTGCTGAAATCAACAGATATCCCAGCTCCAGCCTGCCTAACACCATTCCTTGTGCTGGGTTGTTTCACTTGGGGTGTGTGAGCAGCACTGCTGCTGCCAGTCCCTGGGCATGGACCAGGCACCAGGCTGCCCTTCCCACTCCACACTGCTGGGACAGAGCACAACTGGGGTGAGGTGTGACACTAAAGTGTGGGAACAGGGGCAAGTTCCACCATCAGACACATCTCCTGGACTGGTGGTGGAGGTTAGAAGGTCTCCTGGACCCAGGCTGCTGAAACAGGGATGGAGGATCAGCTGTAGCTGCAGAGGAAGGAAAGCTGCAGGGAGTTACAATCCTTCCCTGCAGAGTGAAAAACAAGGGAAGAAACCTGCAGGGAGCGATGCTTCTGGAGCAGCATTTGCAGGAGAGCAGGGCTGGCTCCACACCTCTGGAAGCTCCCATGTACAGTCACTGCAATGGCAAGGGGCTCTCCTCTGGCACAGGACAGAGGGTCTCCAGTCCTGGCTTCTGGGGTAGCAGGGCTCTGGCTCTGAGCTGGTTGGCTGTACAGCCATCATTTCAATAAAGAAATGATTAAAAGAGGGTTGGGAGGGGGGAAAGAAAACCCCAAAACATCTGTTTTACTTCAAATCAGGGAAGATTCCTTTGCTTGCAAGGAATGTGTAAATCACGCCGGGCTGGGAGATGTGCATAACCCTGCCTGAAAGCTCCTCTGCACTTCAAACGAATTCTAACATGCTTACTGGGATTTTGTTTTTATTATTTGTTTTGGGGCCCCCCTGCCCCCCCCTCCTGCCCTCCACCCTCCCTGTCTGCCTGCTGGACCTGTGAGAATCTCCTGCTCACTGCCAGTTCCTTGCCCTGTGCCCCTGGATTTGGGGGCTTTGGGGCACAGGGACAGTGGGCACTGCAGATCTGGCTGGCACACAGCATCCCTGCCTGCCACCATCTCTGTGCCAACACTGAGGCCATTGCAGGGCCCCCTTGGCTGCCCTCAGGCTCCCAGAGCCCAGCTGGAGTTTGTCTCATTGGGATCCTGCCTGGGATGCTCTGAGGGTGCCCCTCTCCCGTGTGCGTTATTGCTGGGCTTTGTTTTGCACTGCTGCCTGTGGAAGGTGAAGCCAGGGCTGGCCAGGGGTGCTGGGGACAAACCCAATGGAGACAGATCAAGAGCTGTGCCCTCAGGAGTGCACAGCCACTTCCCTGTGCCAGCTCACTAAGGTGACTGTCCCTCAGGCCCAGGACTCTCTGCTCCCTGGGGTCAGTGCAGCCCTTGCCTTTCTTCTGAAAGCAGGGGGCCCTACTGTGGTGCCTTTTATAAGAACAGTCAGCCATCAGCTAGCTTGCCGTGGACCACCCACTGCTCCTCAGATGACACTGCCTTTTGAAGTCACTACCAGCCCAGGCTGGATTTCAACCAGCAGTCCAGATGGAAGCCAAGCCCCCAGGAGAATGAGAACAAGCCCTACCGAGGGGATCTCCAGGGGTAGCACGCTGTGGAGTGTCTGGTTCTTGTTTAGAGGGACTATGAGGTTGGGAGGGGCAGAGATTTCCCAATTTGCCAGGGGTCACAACCTTCCTCTCACCCATGTCCCCAGGGCCGGTGGTGGCCAAGCTCTGCAGAGTGTTGGTAGGTTGAGCAGCAGGGATGGTTAGCTGTGAACATTCCCATTGTGGAGCTCCCTGCAGGGGTCCAGGGCTTTGCTTGTCTCTCCTTTCTCCTTGGCACATCTGGAGGAAGAGTATTCTTTCTCTCCCTCCTTCTGAATATTTATTCCCTCTCTCCTGCTCATCCTCTGCAGCCACAGCCACCCTGAGCACTGTGGTCTCTTCATGGAGGAGGATGGCAGCCATCCCATGAGTGGCCCAAGGAAGGTACTAAAGGGATGTGTCACTCTTGGGATAACCCACCTGGCACACAGGACCGATCTGTGAGATGAGGCTGAAATCCACCCACCCACAGATCAGTGCAAAGACAAGTGAAACCTCCCCTAAAGCAAAACTTACCCTCAAAGTCCCAGTCTCAGCAGAGCTGGGGCTGGGGGCTGTGGGGTGTCTGTGGCTGAGGGAGCAGGGCTGGGTGTCCCAAACTGATGGGACAGCAGCAGGTATTGCACAGGAGGAAGAGAGGATGCAGGTGCTGCCAGGGAATACCCTGCCCTGAGGAGCTGGAGGGATTGATGTGCATTGCAGTGCCCTTGCAAAGGCTGTGGCAGGGCCTCAGGGACACGTGGGATGCAGAGCCTGAGGAAAGCCCTCCTTTGCTGCTCCAAGGGCAGCTCGATCCATCACCAGCTCTCACTGATGCTCTGTAGCCCCAGCAGGACCAGCCCCTCAGCTGGCAGCTTTGGGCACCAACCCAAGCTGTGGCACAGTAGGAATTGTTCCAGCAGCACAGGGGGTCAGAGGCAACTCATCTGACCTCTGTCCAAGGGCTTTGTTGGGCATCCCAGCAGAACAGGGACTCTGGCACTTCACAGACTCTAATGAGCTGCTGTTGCTTCACAGGAGACAAAAGCACCAGCCTGCAGTGGCTTATTATCACCTCCTTCTGATTCTTCACTCCCCCAAAGGATGTTACAATTCACATTCTGGCTAACATGGGACCTTCTGTGGCCTTTCCAGGCAGTGGGGGGAACACCTTGCCTCAAGCCCTGAGACAGACAGGGACGATTGTGGATAGCTGGGCCAGTTCTTACTGCATTGCCTTTAGAAGCACATCTGCAAATCTTCATCCTCACAGCCAGCAGGACGAAAGCAAGGACACGATGACTGCCAAGAAATACGGACCTCAAACACCCTCTATCTATCCATCCTCTCCAAAGCTGGCAATTCCATGATGATCCTGCTTTTTCTGCCCTCGTTCTGCCTTCACAGCTGGGAGCCATCGCTGTGGGACTCCGTAGAATTCTGCTGGGGCATCTCCAAGCTAATTAAATCCTCCTTGCTCCTTGGAGAGTGCCTAGGAGCTGGAGCCCCAGTGTTGCAACATCAGCTGTGTTAATGTTATCTCGTGTCAGGGTGGCTGTTTTGGGTGTGCTGTCCTGCTGCCACGCCAAGGAGCTGCTCTTTCATCCACATCCCATCTCCATCAGAAGCTCCAAGCTTCTCTCCAGAGAAGATTGCTCTGTTCTTCCTTCTTCAGTGGGGTAAAGCTGCTCCTGGAAGAGTGTACTCTGAGAGGGAGGGGAGTCATTATCTGCCTCTTGCAACAGCTGGCAAGGATCAGGGGGGACAAAGGAGGGAATCATAAGGCAGAGAGAAAAAGGCAAGGAGGGACAGAGGCACTGTTGGAGCTCTCAGCCCCGGGGTGGTGATGAAGACACTCTGGGGATGCAGCAGCCAGGAGGGTGGCAGTGACCTTCCTGCACCTTCTGAATGAAGCCATGGCCTGTCTGGCATTTTCCCCTCATTTCCAGTGAAACA
Source organism: Urocynchramus pylzowi (assembly GCA_013397555.1). Taxonomy (NCBI): domain Eukaryota; kingdom Metazoa; phylum Chordata; class Aves; order Passeriformes; family Fringillidae; genus Urocynchramus; species Urocynchramus pylzowi. The sequence continues at coordinate 473,346 of VZRH01001152.1, forward strand.
CGTTTCCACCTAAGGCAGTCTTGGCACTGCTGCTCACAAGGTGTCCGGCTGGCAGAGGGGCTCCCCTGGAATCTTGGCTGTCCAACACAGGTATCATTCAGGAGCAGGGTTCTTGGGAACAGAAGGTGGCCTGTGTATCAAGGCCTCCTTTCACAGCCATGGCAGTAATGGGAATCACTACTCTGGTGGGTTATTGACAGGATTTTGAGGGAAATCTTGGGAAATGGAGATGCCGTGGTTGAGGCTGGGAAGGTGAATGCCCTGCTGGGCATTTCTTTGTTAGGGAGACAATAGATCCAGGCAGTAGCAAGGAGTGGTCAGGATTTTTAATTAATTTCTTTCTTTCCCCTTCACCCTTTGTTTGGATCCTGTTTAACAAGGATCTGAAACAAAAGGAGGTTGATTAAGTGCTCAGAGGAGGGAGAGCTGAGCAAATCTGGATCACAGCTTGGCTCAGGTGCAGGGCAGATGCTGCCAAGGGGTTGAGGGGACCAGCACCCAAATCTGCCTACTCCAGCTTCTGGCTCCCTGTGGCCTCACAGCTGAGAGGACAAGCCCAGGAGACCTGGGCAGCACGGTGTGGGGTTCTGTGACACCAAAGTGACACTGTCCCACACTGCAGCCCTGTAATTCATCAGCAATCACTGGCCCTGCCCTCCAGACACTATTTTTGAGCATGGCCATGGTATCTGCTGCAATTCAGGCAACTTGCAGCGTGGATAACCCTGGGTGACTTTCCCAGGGTTGACACAAAGCAAAGATAGACCCCAGGCTGTGCAAGCCTGTCCCCAGCCCCACAGCAGCTCCTGCCCTCACTGTCTCAGAAATCAAGTCTCCTCTGCCCTTTTCCCAAGGTCTCCCTGATCAAACAACTTCTTACTGTGCAGAGCAGCCTGTGCCTTCCTCCTGCCTCCTTCCTCCAGTATTTGATGGGCACTGTTTTATCCACTTCCAAAAGGCATCAGACACCTGAGGCATGTCCTGGCAGGTACATCTGACAACTGTGGTCTGGTTTTGTTGGGAGGCATCTGTTGAAGGATAACGATTAGTCTCGCAACATTTGCTGTCCTGGGAAAAAAAAAAGAAGTGTGAATTGTGAGAACAGTTTACTGACAGCCCCATGTATTGGTGTAATGGCAAGGTTTTGATACTCCAGTGTGGCACCAGTTGCTGCTAACCTGTTCCTCCATCACACTGATGGGAGCAGGTCAGCTGTCACAGATGGTTAAAAGCAGCTCAGTTATAAAAGGTGCTTTTCTTGGTTAGTGGAACAGTGAGGAGAGCTTTCTAAAAGATGGGATTTTTTTTTTTTCAGGTTTGCACTGACTACTGTTTCCTTACCATGAAAAAGCAGAGCCAGAACCAAAGACAATGAACAACAGAAGACACTTGTGGCAGTGCCAGCCCCAGGGAGATGGCACAAGAGTGACCACTGCCCTGTAAAGCTTTGCCCAAATCCCAAGCCTCCAGCAGGGCCCTTGGCAGGGATGCAGTGTGGTCAGTCCCCTGCCAGGACACCAGCCCTCCCCTGGCACCATGGACATGGGCATGGCATGAGTGAGCCCAAAGGCAGGGCCCAACAAATAGACCAAGAAATCCTCTCCTTCCCAAAACCACCCCCTGCTAATTGTCTGCTCAGCATTTGCTGCAGAGACTGGGGGGGTAGCTCTCATTTACCTCTCTTAATTTTTGCAAATCACAGTTGTCAATAAGCTCAGCTGCATTCCTGTGGCTTGTGTGGACTGGCTGCTTTTTATTTGATTTGATTTCTTTTTAAATCCTAATGGTTTCTGAATTGGGAATGCTTGCACTAAACACACACACCCCTTTCCATGCCTGCCCAGGCAGCTGCTGGCAGGCAAGCCCCACTCCTGCTCCATGTTCCTCAATGGAAGTGGCTGGGAGGCTCTGCAGGGGATGTTCAAGCCCACAGTGGGGAGGCAGGAGTGGGTGGGTGGCTCCTGGACCACTCACAGCCCATGGCATGTGGCTGGGGGTGAAACACCCAAAGCTCTGCTCCACCCCGCAGCACCCCTGGGCTCCCACACTGCTCAAGAAGACTCTTTTAGGGAAACTGTGTGTGTAATTTATGGATGCTTTTAGCTCCAGGAAATGCTGGGATGAAGGTGCTGCTCACTTGTGGGTATCAGGACAAAGAAACACACTCCCCACTCAAGCCTCCTGGCCTCCCTCCAGAGAGCCCCTCACCTTGGTGTCTGTGAGCTGAGGACGCTCCCAGACTACAAGAATGGGAGAGAACAGTTTGTTTGGGTCCCATGAGCACAGTGCAGGGTCTGATGGGTCTGTTCACACCCATTTGTGTTTGGGGGCACCCTTCTGGCAGCTCCATTCTGCGCATCCTGGCACAGCCCGAGCCCGGCCCCCATCCCTCGTGCCCGGTCTCCGTGCTGAGATCACTGGGCAGCAGGGAAGCACGGAATGCCAAGGAAGCACGGAATGCCAAGAGCTGCTCCACTGAGGGCTTTTAAAGGGAGGCCTCAGCATTGTTTTTCAGCTGGAACAGCAAGCGAGAAGGGCTGGCAAGGCAGGGTGTGACGTGTGTGTGTCAGCACGCTGGAGCTGCCGCGGCGGCGTGGGGCTGGGTGCCTGTGAGCCCCCTGAGCCTGGGCTGTGCAGGAGGCACGGACAGCCTGTGACCAGGCAGGGAGTGATGGCAGGACGTGCATGTAACACCTCAGCCAAGTCAGGATTTGTGTTTTCAGGCTCGGCATGACGGGTGGTGGTAGCCACGCTGCCAGGGGAGGGAGAATCCATCACGCTGTGTGTGGGACGCCAGCCAGGGTTGCCCTCGCCGAGCTGCTGGAGTTAACAGCAAGAGTCTCGTGGCTGCAGGAACACGGCACCAAGCCCAGGCAGATCAGCCAAGCTCAAGCCAAGCCCCGTTGGCAGGAGCATCTTGTGGTTGCACCATTTCGGAAAGCTTGAGGCCGTGTTTTTGCGTGACGCCGGGCTCTGGAGCAGCACCTCTGCCCTGTCCTTCATTCACGTGGGCTCCTCTCAGAGCCTGGCTTGGCCACCCAGCCATTGCTGCTGGGTGCAGCCAGCTCCCAGTAGCTCTCTATTAGCATGGGGGCTTGGCATCTGCAGGAGTGCTAATTGAGCTCCTTATCAGAGCCTTTCTCTGCAGCCCAGCAGCCCATGTGGGATCTCATGGAGCAGCTGCACCAGCCCAAAGGCCTCAGGAAGAGCAGGCAAGGCAGATCAGAAATGCCTGTGGTATCTCTGTAGGATATAAAGAAATCAGCAGCCGAGCTAAGGAGGGTCAGACTCAGAAGTCGTTATCTCGCTTCCCGCAAATAAGGATCATGAGTAAAGCACTCAAACGTCATGAGCATCATGAGAGGCAGTTAAGAAAACATGCTGTCTATATAATAAGTAGCATGTTTTGAGCTTTCATTCTCTGTGTCTGTATAAATTTGTATTTTGGGTTATTTTCTCTGCATTGAGGAAGGATAGAAGCATTCTTTTCTGGGTTTTAAATCTCTTGAAATGCAATGGACAATCTCATCAGCCAGTGGGTTCCAGGAACCAAAGCATTAACATCCCCCTCTTGCTTTCTCTTCCTCCCCCAAGAAGCATCTTGAGCCTAGTGATAAAACCCAGCCTTCAGCCAACACTGGGTGGGTCAATACAAGGAAGGTATTGACATTTCATGAGGCAAATGTTGATTGGTTTCTATCTCTTCCTGAAAGTTCCTTCAGGTCACAATAGGTTTGAATTTAGAAGTAAACATTTAACCAGCATTACTTTATAGGACTTTGTATGCTGTGATTTGCTGCAGAGGTGGCAGCATTTCCAGGCATGGAGGGCTGATCCCTGCCAAAAGCATATGTGTTTAGATCTCTTTGAAACCTCTTCAGGTAAAATATATTCTAGTATTTCTAGAAATACCAGTCTTTGTGTAGGATCTTACTGAAGGCACAGGTGAGGAAGAGAATCAGCTGTGAGACAGTAGCAAGGAGCCTGGAGCTCCTTTGGAAAGCACAGGGAGAAGATGAGGAAATGTGGTGAGGAAAGTTTATCTCTAAACAAAACATCTCCAGGGTATAAAGGAGTTTCTGCCAGATCGTAGCTACCATATGGCATTCCAGGTTGTCTGACGTGGTTTCATGCAATGACTGTAGGTCTGAGACCTTTTAGTTTCTGGCTTTGACTTCACCCCAGAGATCTCTGCCTTGGGCAAAGCACTCAGAACGGCTCTTTGGCCTCATTTATTTGCAAATTATCAGGGTTGGCCTATTCAAGTGCAGCTCTATCCTTATCAGTGGGGTGATGCCTGACTGGGTCCTTGGTCCACAACGCCCTAATAGATTTAAGTGGGGCAGGAGGATCTCCATGGAGTGCTGCAAAATCCCACCTTGCCCTCAGCTTAGCCCCCTCCCTCAGCGTGACCACTTTGATTTTCCCCTCATTTGTCATGTAGATGCAGAATCATGGAATGGTTTGGGTTAGAAGAGACCTTAAAGCTCATCTCATTCCAACCCTCTACCATGGCCAGGGACACCTTCCACTATCCCAGGCTGCTCCAAGCCTTGCCCAGCCTGGTCTTGAACACCTCCAGGCGTGTGGAGTCCATAGCCTGTTTTGGTAACCTCACCACCCTTATTGCAATGAATTTCTTCCTAATACCTTATCCAAACCTACCCTCCTTTAGCTTAAAGCCACTTCCCCATCCCTCCCATGCAGTGGTGGTCTCTCTGCCACTGGCCACCCCACTGATGTCACATTGGGTCCTAGGCTGCTCCTTGGCTGCATCTGCTGAAGGTTTCCAGCAAGATGTGAATGCTGTGTTTGCACAGAGACACAGAGACACAGGTCTTTGCACTCCCTTCTCTTAGTTGTCCGTTTCTGGGAATAAAAGAACAAAAACTAAACCCCAGCACTCTGCACAGTGCCATTAGCTGGCCATAAAAGTGTTTTGCTGCAGAGGCTGGGTGGTCAAGTGGCTTGAGAACAAGATTGGAAACCATCATCTCCCGAGTTTCCGAACTGTTCATGTCACTGAGCCTCTCCGGGGCACGATGCTTCACCCCATATGTCTCTGTTTACTGTCGATAAAACAGAGCTATTAATACTGCTGTGCTTCAGGGTGATCTTTTGGACTGTAATTAATGTTAAAACCTTCTGAGGTCACTGGCTGGAAGGAGCTGGAGAGGTACAGAGGCTGTGTGCTGCTGGGCTGCCAGCCTCCACCCCAGCTGGGGTGATTGGTGCTGAGTCCAAAACATGTCATTCACAAGGAATGGAGATGAAAGAGTTTCTCTAAGGTTTTGAAAGAGGACTGGCTCCAGGTGAGGTAAAGCAATTGGGTTTGTTCACAAAAAAAGAATTTTTGACAAGATCAAAATCTCTTTGATTCTGATGTTTTTCCATTTACATTGTTTTTTTGGTTTTTTTTTTTCCCTTACATCATTAAAAAAAAAAAGAAAAAAAAAAAAAGATGGCTTGTTTTTTTTTTGACATCTATTTTTTAACCCAGGCCTGACCAGGAGAGATGCTCTTGGCAGCTGAGTGACTTTGCTCCTGTGTGAGCTGAGCAGAGGGGAGAAGTGCAGTCAAAAGTCTCACACAGGTCTTCAGCATCACCCAAAGGGGTGGATGTGCTTCAACACCCAACCAATCCTCCTGACCCCACTGGCGATGGAATAGGTGAAATGGGCACTAATTGCTGAATATTACAATTATGTTTTGATAAAAGTCTTCTGTTTTCCAAGGAAAGTGCTCTGGCACTGATTGCCTCAGAGCTAATGGAGCCAGCCTGAGCTGCTGCAGGCAGAGCAGAGGTTACACATTAGCTCTGCTCACCCTTTTCCCAGAGCAAACACAGCAGCACAGCCACTGTGGCTCGGCAGGGGACCCCAGGATGGTGATGGGGAGCAGCTTCCAGCAGTACCCTGATGTTGAGCCCTCTCACTGCTTGTTGTGCTTCTGCTGATGAGCAAGAAGAGCCCTGCAGTGGGTGGGCAGGTCCCTGGGGGTCCCTGCCCTGTTCTCCTGCTGCAGCTCCTCATCTCCTGGGGCTGGAGTCCCCCTGCCCAACACTGAGTGCCCCTGTTGGTGTTGCTGAGACACAAACCTTCCCTGCTCCCAGCAGGAGACTCCTCGCTCCCCTTGAACTGAAGGGAGGGAAAGGGGCTGGTGGCACCTTCAGGATGGGATGCAAAGCCCTGCAGTCAGACTCCTGCATGGGATTCTGTGTTGCCCTTTTGCTCTGGTGTCCCTCAGTGAGAACAGCCTGTGTGTGGTACTTGTGAAGTGGCACAGTGTGGATGTCCTTCTTGAGATACTCCCACTCCGAGCAACGTTCCTGGTAAATTAAGGAAAATGATGTCATGCCAAAAGGATTAAATATCATCTCCTTGGGTGAGCTGAGCGTGTGCATTCCCTGTGTGCCCCAGCTTTGTGAACATGGGAGTTGTCCCTGCACACAAGTGAGTTCCCTGGCAGTCTGCTGGCATCCTTTCAGACAGCAAGTATTGCCAGGGAGCTAATGCTAATTGCTTGGAGGGAATATGTCCTGTGCTGGGAATTGCTACCGTGCAAATGTCAGTTCTTATCAGCCACATGTGGGATGTGCAGGGCCTGCAGGGAGGGAGAGGGGGCTGGCAGTGCTCGTGTGTGGGGTGAGAAAGAGGGAGGCATTGCTTCTGTCACCCCCAAGGAGGCTAAGGACTTTGGACCATTACTTAAATAAACAGATGTCAGGAACTCAATCCCATTTAAGCTTCAGCTGCTTTTATAATACTCCTTACCCTCACTAGCAAGAGCTGGTCAGTTTTACCTTAGGCTAAGGAGGGGTAGCATGTTATTTCTCAGGCTGGGTACCCCACCACCAGGCATCTCAGACCTCTGAGGGGTTCAAACCAGCCCCTGCACTTTGTCAAAGCCAGCTTGAGTTGCCATGCCCAGCTTGGAGTGAATAAACATGAACTGATGCCCTTTGGGAGAGTGGACAGAAGATTGCCACCCCTGCTGCGAAGAGGCATTCTCATCTTGGAGCTTTGATGCTCTGAGCAGGACTCTGAGCTCAGCATCTCAGGACGTTCCATGCAGCCACAGCCTGTTTATTCAATGCTCCATCGGGCACAAAAGCCATATTTTACTGTCAGATGCTCTCCATTAGCTTCAAGTGTGAAATTATCATTCCCACCCTTCTGCCAGCCCCACCCTTGTGAGGAAATGAGGGAGCAAACAACTCAAGGGCCGTTCACAGGATGAGTACGAGCTGTCACTTGTCAGCACAGAGCCCACTCATGGCAAGAATTACTGCCCTGCTCCCGAAAGGGCCAGAGAGGAGCCTGGCTTGCAAACACCACCATGTTATATGTTCACATCAGAGCATGGCAGAGCAGCCCTGAGGTGTTTGCATCCCTCTGCAGTCAGGAGGACTCAGGGTGAAGCCCCACAGGGGTCCCTGGGATGAGGGGAGAAGAAATGGAGTCCTGCAGATTCCAGAAAGGGATGAAGTGGCCTGTCCCCTCAGACCTGGCTCCTATCCCTGGCTTCTCCCCTGTTCCAAGAGCTCATCTCACATCTCCTTGAGATGCCAAAACCAACTGATAGTGCCTGGACCACACTTTTCCTTTCTCTTCTGAAGCCTGGTTCCCTTAACAACCTGGTGGTGTGGGACTGAGGGATCAAGACATTGTTTTCCTTTTTCTTCCTGCCTTCCAGATTTACCCTGTACGCAGTGGATACACGAGGGAGACACTCAGAGCTGAGCACGGTCACCCTGAGGACAGCGTGCCCACTGGTAGATGACAGCAAGGCTGAAGGTCAGTGTTCAGGTGCCTCATGTTCCACACCAGGAGACATTTCCTGCTGATTTTGATTCTTCTTTCTTCACTGTGCTGCCACAAACCTGCCCAGGCCCTTCTCTCCCAGTGGGAAGGCTCCTTTAAATTCACCCACGGGCACTGGGACATTCATCTGGGGATGGGTGACAAATTGCAGGAGTGTCCAGGGGCAAAGTCTCCTTGGCTGGGCAGATGATGGCTCCGTGATGCCACACTGGCATCCTTCCCATGCCTGGCTGTGGGAGCTGGTGCTGTGTGTCTGATACATGCCCCCTGGAAAAAGAGCAACCCCTTCTCACAAACCTGGGGGAAGCAGCCCTGGCTGGGCCATGCAGGGCACCTTTGGCTCTGGGTGTTTGAAGGGATGCTGGAGGCAGCTGGATCAGTTTGGAAACAGAAATGTTGATAAAAGCCCAGCTACTTTTGCACATTTGCATTGTTCAGTTTTGAAACTGATCCCACTTGTCCTTACACCCAAACCAGAGCACCTGGCTGCTTTCAGATTTAAAAGGATTCCTCTATGTGACCATCATGTTACCTGTTCTCTTTCTTGCTTGCTTTCCATTGGGAATAGCACACAGAAAAAAATTTTGGTTCGTGCTTCAATAAGAAATAGTGTTCAATAAGAAAACCATTCCCAGGAAAAAACAGCAAACAGGAGACTAAGGAGAAAGAAAGAGATGCAGTTTTGTGCTTTTCTCATCTCCAAAAAGAGATTTCTTTTTTATTTTTTTCTACAGCAGATAGTTAATGCTCTTGTTTAACACATCTGAGCTGCTCCAGCTGATGACCACAACCATGAGGTGCTGCATTTCTGGTTGAAGGGCCTTCCTGGGATCAAGTGTTGATCTCTTCCTATTCTTTAGCACCATCTCTGTGAAGGGCTTTTGGTTTGGTGAACTTGGGAAGAGCTTGCCTGCCCTTCCTGGAGCATAAGGCTGTCTGCCTGTCCTGGCAGCTTTTTGCCTCTCTTTCTTCTGCTCCTTCATGGAGTATTGCTGGTGTCTTTGTGAGAGCTTTGCTCATGCAAGGAACCCACTGCAGGATCAGCCTGAGGACTTGCTGAATGCTCTGCAGTCACTGACCCCTGCTGCAGGCAGCCCCAAAGGACCCCAGCAGCCCCAAACCACCCCAGCTGCCAGCCCCTGCTGCCAGCCCTGCCAAGGGCTCTGCTCCTCCTCTTCCCATGATAGCACCTTCAGCTGGTCATTGATCCCATGCCCTGATCCTTTCCAGAGATAGCTGACAAAATCTACAACCTCTACAACGGCTACACCAGCGGGAAGGAGCAGCAGACAGCCTACAACACCCTGATGGAGGTCTCTGCTTCCATGCTCTTCCGAGTCCAGCACCACTACAACTCCCACTACGAGAAGTTCGGAGACTTCGTCTGGCGCAGTGAGGATGAGCTGGGGCCCAGGTACTGTCCCTTCCCTGTGCCCTGTATCCTCTGATGCCCAGAGTTCCCTCTGCTTGGCCACTGGGGATGTAACCCCCTAGTCTCCTTGTAGCTAAGAGAAGCCCCTTTTTGGTGTTCACTAGGCTGTGCTGTGTCCCCTTGGAGCAGCAGGTCCTGCTCAGTCCTGGATGAATGCTGGTGGGACACCTGGCAGCTGGGTGTCTTTGCATGAATGTTTGTATCACCCAGCCTGAATCAAGTGGTGAGCTGGGGGCTTGGAAACACTGAGGAGGTGGGGGCAAAGGGTGTAATATAGGCCTGGAAAAGTTTTTCCTTCTCCCTCTGTTCCTATCTGCTTGTTGGATGTGGCTGAGGATCTCTCCATAGTACCAGAATGACACCTCACAACTTCACTGCCCTTCTGGACTTAGATCCAAGTTGGCCTGGGGCTTGGTCCTCCTCCAGAGATGACCTTGGTCATAGTTTCTTTGGTAGCTCTGTGGCCTCTGGCACAGAGCCACTCTCATCTTTCCCCTGCCTTCCCTCTGATGACACTGCAGGTTTGTTTGTCCTTTGCAATTGCTCCTTTTTTTTCTGAATCCCTGTGACCCATCAGCTTCTTCTTACACATCTTTATTTCTCCTGTTACTTGAGATCCAACCCACTGAAGGATGCTGTCTAACCTGATACCTTCTTCAAGCTGTGGGACAGCAGGGTGACATTTAGACTGCCAGTTCCAGGACCCAGCTACATCTGGAGCCCATGGTCAATTTGGCTGCTGTGTGTTGTCCTCACTGAGCCAGGGGAGTTCCTCCCAGCACTCCTCTGCCCTGAGAATTACGTGATTTGCAGCCAAGGGGATGAATCTATAAAAGCCAAGGCAGCCAGTGCCAGGCTCATGACAAGAGCAAAGCTCTGCCATCCAGCCTGGCTTCTCAGGGAGCTTGGACAGAAGCAGAGGCACTGACACAGCTGGAGGCAACGAGGATTTGAATTTTTTTTTTTTTTTTTTTTTCTTTTTGCCAGGGGAGGCCATCTCGTAACAGGATTTTAATTGACAGGCTGTTCTCCTTCCCAGGGGGACATGCATTTTTGTACCTTGAAATGTTTATCAGATGAGGCTCAGCTTCACAGTGAATGTTCTCTCATAAAACAGAGCGACAAGAAGGGAGTCGATTGCCTCTGTGTAATAAATACATCACACTGAGGTCCTCGTGAGCCCAGTTTCCATGAAAGCCACAGGTTACTGCAAACAGCTGCTGGCAAGAAGACACACTGACAGCCAGATGTCCCAACCAGACCGTTTACATTAAGGAGACATTAAAAACTTAGCTCATAGGTGGCCCTAAACCAGGATTTTCCGTGGTCAGCAGCATCTCAACACCTGGCTTGCCTCATCCTGCTCGTCTCCTCTAGCAACAGCAGCCCCTTTCCTGCTCCCCCCATTCCTCTCACAGACACCAAGTGAATCTCACACAGTTAATTTGTTCCAACAAGACAGAAGAATCTGTCTAAATCAGTGAACTTTAATGCTACTGTGCATCTAGACCTCTGGATCCGTGCAGCCAGCCTGCTTCCTAACACAGCCACGGGGAGATTTCACTATTATTTTCTCTTACTGTGTTTTCAGGATGATTCTTATGACCACTGCCAGCAGGGTATGGTTTTTAAGAGGAGGCAGAACAAATAATTAAGTTAAAATCTTCTCTCCATGCCCCTATTTGTGGCTACCAGCAACACTGGGGTCAGTACATGGCATGAGCCCAGGGCTCACAACCTGTCCCCTGCTCCAGCCAGTCACCCAGGCAGGCAGCTGGGCTGGCCAAGGGACATGAAATGCATCTCCAGAGCAGCTGCCTTCTGGTACAAGGGGGAATGCAATGTTCTGATGGGAGGCTGTGATAAGAGGCCATCCAGTCCTGGACTCACTGTCCTCACACACGAGGGTCTGAAAGACCCAGGTCACTTCTCAGTAGAGTGGAAAATCCGAACTTATGACAAAACCACCTCATACAGGAGCACAGCAGCCAGGCAGCCACCCCTCCCTGCAGTCTCAGGAATCTCATTCTTCCTTCCAGCCCAGGTATCATTCTTTCATGGCTCCTTCATGCTGCTTCACCCTCTTTTAGCACCTCCCTCCAAGGAAAGGCAGGGCAGGGTTTGGCTGGCTCTGGATATATTTTCGTCCCATATCAGCCCTCAAGGTGAGTGTTGGATGTCCCCTGTGCAGCTGGAGGGGACAAACATCCCAGCAGGAGCACCCCTGGCACTGGGCAGAACAGGAAGCTCCTACTCTCAGGCAAATCCTTGCAGAGCTGGGGCTGGCAGCAGGGACCTCAGGGCCCTGTCTCCTGTTCATGCAGGAGCCCTTGGAAAGTGCCCTGGCAGCAGACACCCATCCCCTCCCATTTCCTCTCCCCCTCCATGCCACGAGGCACCACAGGGGGAAGTGGCTGCTTAGAGCTGTCACTATTTTTAAATCCCCCTCTTCATCATTTGTGACTGTGCTGTGACCTCCTGAATCCACCACCTAAGTGCAGTCCAGAATCAGTCCCTGGCTCCTGTGGTCAGCATGTGGTGGGAGAGAGGGCACTGCTGGCCCACACCAACACAGGGGCATCCCCATCTGAGCTGTGGGGTGAGGAGGAAGGGGGTCACTTCATCCCTTTGGGGACTGAGAGCTTGGGGTCCAGCCACAGGCAGCCAGGAGAGTGACTCCCCTCTCGCTCCCCTGGTGTCCCCTCCCAATTCCTGCCCTTTAATAAGGCAATAAATTGCAATTTCTGTCAGGGACGAGGTTGGTCAGCATTTAGGAAGATTTCATTTCCAGTATTTGAAAAGGTGGTCGTTCTGACCCGACAGCCCTCCGTAGGGAGCACTTGGGTAATACCCAGGGCTTGATTTATGGTGTTAAATTGGCAGCCCAAGAACTGCTCCTGTAATTTATTACCCAGTCTTCACTAGAAAGCCTCTCTCTCTTTCTCACCCCTCCCCTCACCCACTCTGTCTCTCTTCCTCCTTTTTTTTTTTTTAAGAGGGAACAGCTGACAGCCGAAAGCTAAATCTAACATTTACACATGACTTCATTACCCTGCTAAAATAAATGACTCAAAGCAGTGAAACCCATCAAAACTGGAGCTTTGGCACTGGACATCAAGAGTGAGGGGCCTGATTCCTTCTCCCTTGTCACCCTGTCTCCTCTGTGACCACAGTTCAGTGTGCTTTCAGTATCTCACAGGGCCAACCCATCGTGTGCCACATCCCATCCTCAAACTCAGGTATTTCCTGGGACTGACTGCACAGAGGGAGCTGTGGATGCAGCAGGTGTGGAGACAGCTCCAGGGGAATCACAGACTCTGGCACAGCAGGCATCAGCAGGTTGGGGTGGCTTGAGCCCTGAATTTCTTGCCATCCTTGAAGTGCTTCTCACATGTAGGAATATTTGCCTGGATAAGAGGCCTGAGTATATATCAGGAAGCAAGGACAACAATGGTGAGTTCTAGCAATATCCAGGAGATCACTGAAGTGTAGTGGAGCAAGTAATGAAAATGGGAAGGTAGAGAAGGCCAAGGGAAATGGAGGCAAAGGCAGGTTGTGTGGGAGAAAAGTGAGAGATGGGTGAGGAAAACTGTGGAGGGTAGGATAGGGGAAGTGGTGAGAAGGGAATACAGGAAGGGGAGAGTGTGGCTAGCAGAGAGCCACTGGCCAGCTGAGATATCCACTCCTTGTGTTGTTGTTGGTTACCCACCATGAGGGTTTTCCTCAAGGGCTGGTCATGGCCACTCCTCATTGCTCCCCTCTTGCTGTGGCTGGAAGAGGCCTTGTGGTGAGCTGGAATAGTAACCAGTTTGGGGGGAAAACCCAATGACTGCTTGTTTGACCTTTGAATACACAACTTCCCCATGTTGGACCACGTTCAGGTCCATGGACACCAGCACAAGAACAAGATAAAGGCCTGGGGAAGGGCCAGTACCCCATTCTGGCAGTAGAGCTGCTTTGCAATAAATCAGGGTGATTGTGGAATAGTGGCCTTAGAGAGATGAGATTTCTCCTCTGTGAGGGTGTTCTGGCTGAGTGATCTCCTCCTGAGCATGGCCAGCTGACATAAAAGTCCATCCCATGGGGTGATGTGGGTCCTGTACTTGTTCAGCCTTCCTTGAAAGGGAGAACCAGTGCAGATGTTAAGAAAATTTCCCAGAATGAGGATGGGAAGCACTGGAAGGATCACCAGCTCCTGACTCTAGGAACAGGTCAGAAGAAATTCATCCAGGCAGGTTGATCCCAGCAGGAAGTGGCACAGGTGATGGCTTTTGGTCCCTTCCAGCTGCAGTGACTGATATGCTGAAGTTTGGAAACTGTAGGGACAATCACTAGAGAGTTTGGTTTGCTGCTGAGCTGAGCTTGAATCAATCAGTCTTCACCAAAAGCACCAAATGCCATCATGGAATTTGTGTCTCCAAGAGGCACACATCCAGCAGCACAGGACCTGTTCCTGGCAGTGTGTCAGGTCTTGGTGTGTGGTGGGAGCACAAGGTCAGGTGGCTGCTACAGAGAGTGAGGTGAGTAGAGCTGTTGTGTCAGAGCTCAGCCCATGACATCATTATTATAGATGTGTGTGTAGCTAACGAGGCTCAAATTGCCCTCAAATTTTTATTATTATAAAATTTTTATTCTCTGGCTTGTGTTTTTGTGGATGAAATCCATAAATGGATATCATGGAGTGTAGTGCAGGAAGGGCCAACTTCCTTTGTTCTTCCTTTGCCCTCAAAGCTGACCCAGAGCACATCACCCTGGGGAGCAGAGGGACAGTTTTCCATGTGCAGCCCTGGAGGAGCACTGGTTTCCTACAGCCTTTCATCCAGTGTTCCCACTCTGGAGGGAGAGGTCTGAGCTGGCTGGGGGTGCCAGGATGCCCTCTCACCTCCTGCCACCATCTCTGCCCTCTGCTCTGGCGCCGAGGTGACCCTGACCAGCCCTTCCCTGGTGTCCCATCCCTTCCCTGGAGTCCCATCCCTGGACATCAGGCTCCCGACGTTCCCCCCAGGCTGGGAGCTCACAGCCCAAGCTGCAACACCACTCAGCTTTCATAATCAAATAATCCCCATGTTTATGCCTTGCTGACTGACAGTGCTGCCCCTGACATATCATTATCAGGAATTTACATTCCTGCAGGAACTGTGAAATCCCCGACTCCTGAATCCAGAGCTTTCCTGTGGCACCAGAGGGAGAGGAAATAATCTGTGATCTTGAAACTTTCAGACCACTGAAGTAAACCCTCTTCCCTCCCTTTGTTTGATTTAGCACTTTGCAGACTCCCACAATGGGATTCTTGGTTTCTTATGGGTTTATTTTGTTTTGTCTTAATGTGTTGTGCTTTTTTTTCTCACTCTTCTAGTGTCAGTCCTTTTGGGCTGTTTACCTCCTGCAGACTTGGGAAATCAGGAAAGGGAGGGCTGCACTCATCAGTCAGGGGCAGGAAGGTGCTGGGGGTCTCACCAGGGTGCCAGGTAGGGCCACCAGATGTCTTGGAGCTGGCCAGGATCGTGTGGTGGTGGTGACAATCGGGCTGGAGCAGACTGTCCCCAGGGCACACAAGCTGCTCCACTGGGTCAGACCTGAGGTCTTGGTGCTGTGAAATGGTATATATATATTTATATATCCAGAACTTTGGGGAAAACAGAGCTTCTCTCCACTTGGAACAGGAAAGACAATGTCTTAGGCAATGGGTCTTGTCCATTCTTGCCACAAGACAGAGCTGTTGGCAGAATGCAGAAATCCTGACTCCTGGTCTCCCCTGTGCCTTGCCTGCACTGCTCTGTTCCCATCTCTTTCCCCTCCAGGAAGGCTCACCTGATCCTGAGGAGGCTGGAGAAGGTCAGCAGCCACTGCTCAACGCTGCTGCGCAGTGCCTACATCCAGAGCCGCACCGAGACCATGCCCTACCTGTTCTGCCGCAGCGAGGAGGTCCGGCCGCCCGGCATGGTCTGGTACAGCATCCTAAAGGACACCAAAGTCACCTGCGAGGAGAAGATGGTCTCCATGCTGCGCAACACCTACGGGGAGTCCAAGGGGCGGTGAGGGAAGGAGCAGGCCTGGAGCTGTGGGAGGCAAAGGGACTCCAAGGAGTCGAGGACTTGTGATGTGCTGAGTGGCTGGTGGGGTTTGGGGTCGGGTGATGTTCAGAGGGGGTGGAAGGGGACAGCGAGGCCAAACAGGACTTTCTCACACAGACAGCAGAGAAACAAGAAATGAGCAAGTTGGACCTTAATTTCTTTTCCTTTTTTTTTTTTTTTTTAATTTTTCAAGAGTGAAAAAAAAAAAGAAAAAAAAGAAATTACCTAATTTGACTCAGCATAAAAGCCTCTCCTTTTTAATCTTTTCTTACTGAATTTCCTGGACTACACGCTCCAAAACCCTGGGAGGAGGAGATACCCACTCGAGGCCGGGGTCAGGCAGAGGGGAGCTGATGGGGGCAGGGTGATCCTTTCCCTGCCTGCCCTGCCTGCCCTGCCACCAGGCAGCAGCCGTGGGGCGAGGGGCCCCGGTGCCGTGGTGGCCGAGGGCGGCAGGAGGAGGTGGCGCGGGTGGCCGGTGACACTGCGCTGCCAGCGAGGGTCCCGGGGCGGCGAGCCAGGCGGGTGCCCGGGATGCTGCAGGCAAGCTGGGCTTTGGCACTCCGAGTGGACTCCGGGGTGGCTCCGTGTGCAGCCTTCGTTCGAAAGGCTCCCGGCAGCTTGTTCTGTGCATTAAAGATTCATATCAAGTCCATCTTCGCTGCCTCCCTGGTGTTTCTTCCTGACGTGGTCTCGCCTCTGCTTGGGCGCCCGTGGGGTTCCAGTTCTGGTGTGGCACTCCTGGGATGTGGCTGAGATGTGGGAGTCCAAGATGGGTGCATAAAAAAGAGGGAAACGTGCAGCCTTTCGCAGAGGGTCCTCCCCTCCTCAACACCCAGCGTAGCCACTGGTCCCAGTGGGAGCTGGAAGTGTGTGGGAAAGCCCAAGAAGAAAGCCAGGGGCTAAAAAGACATGGAGAATCTGGTTTCTTTTACTGTCAGATGTGGGTTAGGTTGGCCTGGGCTCCCTGTGGGTAATGGATTTCTCAGCCTGGTAGCCAAACCAAAAAGTGTGGGAGGGTGAGAAGGGAAAAAATACAAAAATCAGATCAGCTCAAAACTATTGCTTTTTCCTTTCTAAAGCAGGAGAGGGAAGAGTGTGGGTTGAATTAATCAGTTTAGTCAGCCCAAAGCAAATAGTTTTGTTTCGTTTTTCAGGTTAGTTAACCCTTTAACATCAAATCAAGCAAACAGGAAGTGAGTTTCAAAGCAAAAATATTTTGAAACCAAACAATGGTGCAGAATTTGATGTGGAGAAGGTTCAGCCAGACACCTTTTTCTTCCTGAGCTAAACCTATTTGCCTGATTTGCATCCATTCAAATAATTCTGATTGTTCCTTCTGAATTGTTCTTTTTTTCCTCTCTTTGGTTATGTCTCTTCATTTGAGACACATTCATGTGCTTTGGGAAGGACTACAGCACCTGGTCAAAGTCCTGCTGAAGATCACAGAAAACTTTGCTGTGATATTGCAGCCTGTAAGACAAGCTCCAAAGCATTTCAGGTTGCCTGAGGTCTTAATTTTTAAGCTAAATCTGTTTTTTCTGATGGAGAAAGGGAGGAGGATGACACTGAGGACTCTGGGCTATGGCCTGTGTGTCTCTGAGGGTCATACCACACATTGAAAACAAAGACCAAGGGGGAATCATGACACCATGTGTTAAAATCTGAGTGTCCAGCACTGCTGCTGCCTCTTCACCATCCTTTTGCCCTTTGGGGGTGAGTGGTGGCCTTGGAGTTTGGTTGTGGGGGTGAAGGAGATGA
Source organism: Urocynchramus pylzowi (assembly GCA_013397555.1). Classification (NCBI taxonomy): domain Eukaryota; kingdom Metazoa; phylum Chordata; class Aves; order Passeriformes; family Fringillidae; genus Urocynchramus; species Urocynchramus pylzowi. Next base: position 490,436 of record VZRH01001152.1, read on the forward strand.
TCATGATTTGTTGCAGTCAAATGAAGACTTTGGTTTTGCCTGGTTGGAGCTGCAACAACACACAGCAAAAGCCTTGAAATGCCAATGTGGGGGTGCCTGGGCAGTGCCCAGACTGGTCAGACCGAGCTGCCCATTTCATGTGCTGCCAGAACATGGGTGTGCACTTTAGGTGAAAAACCCTCAAATCTCCCTTTGGAGCCACTGATGCAGAGTGACTGGGACTGATGTACAGTTTTGAGTGACACAGTATAAGAAAGATCTAAAGCCATTGGAGAATGTCCAGAACAGGGGCACAAAGATGATGAAGAAGGGCAGAAGCCATACAAGGAGGGGCTGAGGTCACTTTGTGTGTTCAACCTAGAGAAGAGGAGACTGAGGGGAAATGAGATCACATTTTACAGCTTCCTCATCAAGGCCAATGGAGGTGCAGGCACTGATCTCTCCTCTCTGGTGACCAGTGACAGTTCCTGAGGGAATGGCATGAATATATGTCAGGGGATGGTCAGGCTGGAGAGCAGAGAAAGGCTCTTCCCCCAGAGGTGCTGGCACTGCCCAGGCTCCCCAGGGAATGGGCATGGCCCCGAGGCTGCCAGAGCTCCAGGAGCGTTGGGACAGCACTGCAGGGATGGACAGGGTGGGGTTGGTGGGGGGCTGGGCAGGGCCAGGGGCTGGGCTCTGGTCCTTTTGGGGCCCTTGCCACTCAGGATATTCCATGATCCTGTGACTCTATGATCATCCTCTCCTGGCATCTGCAGAGCAGGCAGTGCCTCCATGCCTGTAGGACAGGTCCCCTGGACACGGCAGGACACAGCTGAGGCCAAGGCTGCCAGGACCAGCAGCAGCCCCAGGGAGCTTGGCTGGTCCATCCTGTCCCTGCTGCTCACCGGGTGCAGCTCCAGGTGCTTTCAAGCTGTCTTGTTTTCTCAAGGCTCTGGCCCACAGCTGTGCCGTTCCCTGTACTTTATAAACACAGGGGTTTATTTTGTTTTTATTTGCTTGGCTTGGGGATGATTCATTTCTCTTGGAAGCCCCATGCAGCACACGGTGATGGGGAGCAGCTCTGTGGTCTTGCTGCAGGCGAGAACCAGTGTTGACCAACCTGAGGGACAAATTGCCTGTGTTTTCTGTAAGTGACTGGGCTGGAGGTGTGACAGGGATAATGCTGCCCCTGGGATTCCTCTCCATTGTGAGTGTGGTGCTAGGTGTTAGGAACAGGAGATGCCAGCCAAAATACAAGGCAACTGGCTGGCTGGCTGCCCCTCAGCATGTTTTTCTCCACTCTGACACTGCGAGCTCCCCCACAGTGGTGTTTTTTGCACCTGGGATGTGCATCCCTCACAGAGCTCTGGGAAAAGGACAGAGCTGCAGCATGGGGATGTTTTGTTGCAGATGGTGATGGAAAGGAGACTTTCAGCTCTGGTAGCCCTGACTGGGAACACAGCAGGAGCACAGGCTGGTTGTCCTCTGGATCCACAGTGCAGCTGTGTCCAGTGCAGAGTTTGCTTATTTTGGAAGGCTGCTGAGGAGCTTTGCTTTGCATCCGTGGTGAGACTGCTGCTCATATGGGTACATGTACAGAGTGAGTTGTGTGTGAGCCTGTGTTAATATGTACAGAGCAGGTGGAAGAGTCTAGACTCTGGGCTGCAGAGTTTGATGGCCATTAACCTGTCGTGAAACACACCTAGCTCCCAGATCAAAGCCAGGAGAGCCTCTGGCTGGTGATGCTACCTGGCACAGTGCACCCAAGCCAAACAAAACGGAGGAATTCATTGAGGCTACACATCCTCCAGCACACAGCTGAAAGGAAGGGTCTGTATTTTCTCCCTGGAAACTTTGGAGAATGTAACCTTCTGGCTTTCAAGATAAACACTTGTAGTCATAGCCCAGCAATGCTGACAGATGGACCTGTGCCTTATAATGTACACACACACATACACACACACACACAGACCCCTGCCACTCTTCTGACTCCCTCAGGGAAAAGGGACCCCAGCTCCAAAAGAAATTGCTGCTGCCCCAAGAGCTGGTTCTTTTTGTCAGCCAATACCCTGACTTTGCTGTGCCTGGGCTTTGGCAGACCAGGTGTGATGCTGTCCTGGGTGGGAGAGCACCAAGGGGTGGATGAAACATGAAAAGCAAGTGGGGAGAGGGGCGAAAAGATGCCATCCTCCATGTTTAATAGATAAACTACCCACATCCATTGAAAAGCTTTGAAAAGCTGAAATTATTTCCCTAATGGCATTGCTGAGAATTGTCACTTGACTTCAGTGTATCCTGGATGGAGTGATCAGCTTCAGGATGAGTTAAGGTCAAGAGGAGAAACCTTCTCCATGTGTCTTTGCAGTGAGTGTATGTGCAGGTAACAGCATTGATAGAGCAGCCACAAGTGCATCCTGCACAGCCTGGCCCTACTTCCCTCATCCATGTACCCCAGCACCCCATAACCTCCATCTCAGTATGGGGAGAGGGCTTCCCTGCAGAGAAACCTTTAACAAGTATTCACTGCCACTTCCAGCACCCTATGAAAGTCCCACTGGGCACACACCCTTCTTGAGGGCACCCCAAATCTGCCCCTTGTCTGGCAGCTGGGAGCTGGTGACAGCTGCAGGTCCCTCCCAGGGCTGCATGGGGCTGTTCCCTCCGGAGGAGCCTGAACAATCCCCATTGTCCCCAGGGCCATTGTTCCCCGCCCCAGTCCCGGCCGGGCTGCAGCTGGCACGGCGCACAGAGGGGCCGATTGTTTGGGTTTCTGTGCTGCTGATGACACACCATTTTGGGACAGCTTCTTCCCACGGCAGAGGCCTCTGGAGTCAAGTGCTGCATTTGCTCCTTTATTTATTTGTTTGGTTTCTGCTTTTCCTTTTTTCTTTCTTTTCTTTTCTTTTTTAAAAAAAAATCTTTTCCTTGGTTGGATGGGACTCTGCTGAGGCTGGGGAAGAAGCCAAGGGAGTGCCAGTGGCTGTGCTGTGTGGGCAGCCCAGGTTCTCATCATCCCAGGGGGTTGCTGGGGGGACAAAGCCTTGCAGTGGCACTAATACTTAGCCATGGCAGTGCCCTGTGGTGCCACAGGTGACTCAGTAGCCTGCAAACTCATGCCTTGTTGCCCTGGGAGGATACAAACAACACATTGTACCTGCTGGGCCACAGGCAGGATTAGCTGTCCAGAAGCTGAGTATCATGACATGAATTGATGTGTGCACTTTGAGACACAAAGGTTTCTGGTTTATTTTCCTAAGCACAAATGGCCTGCCTGCCTCCCTGAGTGTTGGTAGTCGTGATGTTAAACCAGGTCCATGGCTCATAGTGCCACCATGGTTGGGTGACATGCCCTGGGCAGCTCTGGCCTTGCCAGTGCCCCTCACAGCACTTGGCTGGGGGGCACAAAAATCTGCCAACAGTCTCTTGGTCCTGGGCACCAGGAGCTGCCAGGGCTTCAAGGATTGGTTTGAACCACTATGATGTGCTTCAGCTCGGGCATTTCCTATTGTGCCTTGAGGGTCGGGAGGCTTTAAGTGCTTGGGTGGAAAGTTTGAGCATTGCAGTAGTAATAAAGTGTGCAACAAAAAGAATTCCTGCTCCCTTCCCTGCACCTGCCCACCCTCCCATCTCTCCAAGCCTGTTTAGCAGACACTGTGGCATGGAGCCTTTTGGAAACACAGCAGCACCAGGGTTTGGGAAAGCCCATGTTATTAGGGTGGCGTTTAGAAAAGAACAGGTTTATGTTACAAGGTGAGTGCCCAAAGAGAGAGGAGGGTTTTGACATTCAGCCAGAACCATCCCCATATCTCAACTCTTTCATCAAAAATGCCAATAGACTTGAAGAATAAGTTGGTTCATCCCTGTGGGCTGGATGAGGATAAAGGGGAGCAGCAGCAGCCTTAGGTATGGAGCTCTTAGGTTTCTTTAAAAAAACATATAACTGGGGAAGTGATTTATAAATAAAAAAACCTTGCAGATAACATCTTAAAAGCAGGGCAAGGAGGGTGGCTAAAAGGGATGGTGTTGCTCTTTGGATTAGTTCTTCATTCATCATAAGCAAAACGATCAAAAAGTTGTGGATAACCTTTTATCTGAAAAAAAAAAAAATATCATGGAAGTTGTTTTTAACCACTAACAATCCTCCCCAGGCCTGAGAGAAGTCAGCCAAAAGATTGTCAAGACCTTTAAAACTATTTTGACACAGTATTGCCTCACTTGTACTTTAAAAAAATGAAGACCCTGGCCCTTTGGCTGCATTCTATCAGAGAACTTAGGCCAGTTGTTGACTTGAATGATGTAGGCAGCTGTTACTCCAATTCAGGGCAGAGGGAAAAATCTGGGGCCATCACAGTGTTGTGGTAGTTAATAATCAGCAAAAAGCAGAATTCCAGCCTCAGATCCACTAACTTTTCTTCACCTTCCAGATGTGTGTGCCTTAGAAACTGAAAAACTGAGGAGGTGGAATAAACAAATCCAGGAAAAGGTAGTGCTGGACCAGAAAGGGTTTGCTGGGTTTGTGTGTCTACATGTGTGCAAGCAAGTGAACCCATGGGCACAAACCTGCCAGCCTGAACATTATTTTGGTTTTCAGATGTCCTTGTTTACATGGAAAGGAGGTTTTTTTCATACTTGTAAGTAGTTTTCTTTATATTCCAGTCCGCCTATGGAAGTTTTTTAAGCCTCTGTGTCTTTTTGACAGGATATTTTTCTGCTGCTAACAGCTTCACGTTCCCATTACAGGATGATCTTTGAGGTCCCTTCCAACCCAAGCCATTCTGTGATTCTGTGATTGCCACAGTCACCAATGCCATGCCTGTCTGAGAAGCTGTGACTTTGAGCCGAGAGAGGATTTTGCCACATGAATTCAGAGCAATTTCCCCAGCTTTCTTTAGTGATTGATCTCCAGACAAGACACATAACCTGGACATAGAAACTGTTGTTCTGACTGTGCATTCCAATTGATCCTGGGCCGGCTTTGCACGTGCAGGAGGAGTGGAGCTGAGCAGAGCCCAGCAGGAGCGAGCTGCCTGCTGCTCCTTGCCTTCATGGCTGCTCCCACCTTCAGGTCTTTATTAATCCCTAATAGATAGTCCAACACACAGCCAATTGATTTGTGCATTGCTATAGAGACAGCCCCTTTAATCCTTCATTCCTGGGCCTTTTTGTCTACAGCATGTGCTATTGATAGGGCTGTGTGTGACGCACTTATGCTCCATTAATAATGCATTGACCAAAGACAAGGATGGTATAGAAAACACAATGCATTCTTGCTCATGAGATTTCCGTCTCTCCCTGCTCAATATGTTGCAGTGGTTTTTCACAGGTAAAATGCAAAACATTTTTTTTACTGACTTATTTATGCCAGAGTGAAAAAAAAAAAAAATAATTATTTATTCTCATCCCTCAGTATATTGCCCTCACCACACACATATTATTGGTGCACACCTCACAAGGCCTTGGTCTGGTGGGGAGGCTGCAACCCCAGCTCTCTCTAGACCACTGGAGACTGATTTATCTTTATTTGTCTGTTTTTTCATGTGTCCAAAGGCTCTGTGCATCGGAATGCTCAGCTCTCTAATGGCTGCACATAGTTTGCTTTCAGCCTTGCTTCCCTTCTAGTCAATACCCCTGAGCCAAGCAGGCTCCCACTGGGAGTGGTTTTCTGGATGAACATGTTCTGCATGTGATGAAGAAGCTAAGGAAAATATGGACAACTTGATTTTCAAGCACTCTTACACCAAAACCTCCACCAGCCTGCCTGGAGAGAAACAGGACCTGAACCCCCTTGGCAGAGCCAAACCCACTGGAGGCAAAATGGCCTCAGAGGGTCCTGGCCAGCGCTGCCTCCCTCCACCCACTGCAGCCCTCCGGCAAAACACGGCGGTTTTCAGCCCCCTGCCCCAAAAGCAAAGAGCTGGAGCAGGATGCTGAGCAGCTGTGCAGCCAGATGTGGGACCCCACAGCCACTCACTGACCAGGCTGGGTACCCCCGTGGGCGTTGCTCAGGACTGGCTCGACTGAAAGCAAAGGAGACGTGGCAAGAGCGAGGGGTCCAGTTCAGAACTCTTTAATACAAGCTTATATTGTTTGTGTTTCTGATTCTCTGTTCTCCCAACATCTGGGGACATTAACCCTCATATGTGTGTGAGCATGTGTATGAAGATATATACAAAATCACACAGTTAAATATTTAAGCATACAAGGTATTATATATTTATATAATATAGAACTTTAGGGTATAGGAATCAACAATGGCAAAATATTTCTGATGAATCTGACATAATTTTTTTTTTTTTTTTTGAGTGAAACCTGACCTGTTTTTGAAAGACCAGAGGAAGTTGTTGCTTGTTCAAAGAAAGAGAAAAAGCTGTATAAAGAAATTCTGTGAAAATGATTTAAAAAACATCATGAACCAAAAAAAGACAACTGTTAAAAACTGTATTGAAAAAAAAAATAAATTAGATGAACAATTGTGTAAATATAAATTAAAAAAGATGACAATCTTAATAAATAAGCTTTACTATTTACATCTTTATATATTGCTTGGAGACTTAAATTAGATCCGTTAAAAACAAACGAACGCAAAATAAAACCCAAAATTGGAGCAGCAAACGTACAGGCGTGAGGTACAGAATTAAGGGTTGAACTGTATTTTGCTTGTGTTTTTTTTTTTTTTTTTTTTTTTTTTTTTTTTTCAGTA
>VZRH01001152.1:497169-557877 GCA_013397555.1 Urocynchramus pylzowi
TTTTCTCTTTTATACAGTAGACCAGTAGAATTCTTGTGAAAATAGATCCTCAGCACTTCATTGGAGTATTGGTTGACGTGGCTTCCAAAAGGTGCCAAGAAAGATTCCATAATAATAATAATAATAATAATAATAATAATAATAACCATAATAATCATAATAATTATAATAAAAAGATACAATATGATACATAAATATGGAAGAGCAGTTGGTAATATGAATACATTTTTCTCTAGACGAGATCACAGTTTTATTTGTAAATATTACACTGATATATATATAATATTACACATATAATATTATATATATATCACATATATATTTATATATATATTTATATATATAGTACGGCTCAATCCTGCTCCCAGTGAAGTCAGCAACAACAAAAACCTGTGTTGACTTGATGGGAGCAAAATTCAGCCTCTCATCTGCAGACAGGTACGTAATTACAGAGGCCGTACAATGCAAACTCCACAATGGTTCCAATTCCCTCTTGAATTGCTGGNCAGCAAACGTACAGGCGTGAGGTACAGAATTAAGGGTTGAACTTTATTTTTCTTGTTTTTTTTTTTTTTTTTTTTTTTTTCTCTTTTATACAGTAGACCAGTAGAATTCTTGTGAAAATAGATCCTCAGCACTTCATTGGAGTATTGGTTGACGTGGCTTCCAAAAGGTGCCAAGAAAGATTCCATAATAATAATAATAATAATAATAATAATAATAATAACCATAATAATCATAATAATTATAATAAAAAGATACAATATGATACATAAATATGGAAGANTTTGTAAATATTACACTGATATATATATAATATTACACATATAATATTATATATATATCACATATATATTTATATATATATTTATATATATAGTACGGCTCAATCCTGCTCCCAGTGAAGTCAGCAACAACAAAAACCTGTGTTGACTTGATGGGAGCAAAATTCAGCCTCTCATCTGCAGACAGGTACGTAATTACAGAGGCCGTACAATGCAAACTCCACAATGGTTCCAATTCCCTCTTGAATTGCTGGTGAAATGTTTTGTTAAAGCCCTGGTTCTTTGCACTCAGAAGATGGAAACTGGTGGTTGAATGTGGCCTCACCAAAAGAAGGAAAAAACAAAAGACTAAAAACTAAGCCAGAATGGGAACCAAAGACAACTTGGACTCGTCAGCTCCGCATCTTGACCCAACAGGGCTAAAACTACCAACAAGTAGCACCAAGACTCCTCACTGAACACCTGAAGCCAACCCAAGCTCTTGAGTGTGGCCTCAGAGGAAGTGATTCTCATTCCTAATGAATCTTGGATGTGTAGATCCGCTGAAAAGGGGAAAATTCAGTTTGCCAAATGAAGACAGAAACAAAACATTAAGCCTCTCTTTGCTCCTGCTAAAAGGAACAGGGTGGGGTTTGAACCCCCCCGCCCCCCCAGGTGGCAGGAACAGCCCAACACCAAATCCCTATTGCCCAAATTGACCATAACTCCAAGGAAATACATTTTGGGCCACCTGGACCTGCTCCTGCTGATGTTCTGCTCATGCTCACACTGAACTCAGTGGTCAAGGTCCTCCAGGGAAATGGGACTGTTCTTGAGGCTTCAGTAAGCCCAGCATATAAGGTCAGCTGGAGGCAGGAGTGCTGCTGCACCCTCAACAGGGAGATGGCCTCCCCTGGAGGATGGGATAACATGGAAAAAATCTAAAACAGATCAGCTCAGCTGCACCACTGAGACCAAAATGGGGCCCACAACCATAAAGATATCTAGAGATACCTAGAACATATCTCTGCAAGGCATGTGGTCCTCTCCCAGTGATGTGAACATGCCCATCAACTCTCACTGGGGCCTTCAGGGATTGGGCAGGGGAGGGCAAGATGCTGCCGAAAGGCTGGGAATTTCCACAGCATCCAAAATAGTTCAAAGGCCAGACTTCCAGCTCTGAAACCCCTTTGGGCATCCCAGCCTTGGCTGACTTCACCCCATCCCCTCCAGTCTTCTAGCTCAGCCTTGAATGGGCACAACAGGCCAGAGTGTGGGAAGGGGGTGGTCAGCACCCTGCTTCCCCAAAATGGGAATCACCTGTCTGCTCAGGTAGCAGCTTTCTCCTTCCCCCTTCACTCCCAGTCTCTCACAGCTCTCCGGGATTCAGACTGTGCAGTGCTTCTGAGTGCAGTAATTAGAGCACAGTGAAACATTGATTAAATGCGTATGTACAGTTGGATAACGTAAAAATAAGCACAAATACACACTTAAAAAAATAATCTGGAAAAAAAAAATAACAAACTCCACCCCCTCCCTCTCCCCACAAACAACAATATACCAGGGGATAACCCCTTAGCCTTAGTTCCTGGACTTATCACAACACACAAGGAAAACAAAACCAGACAATGTTATAAAACCTCACGGTACTTCTAGGGAAATCTACACTTAGTATCTAGAACTCTACTCAGCTGGCAGAATCGGTGTTTTCCTTTCAAACACACAAAAATAGGCTTTGCTCTTCTTGGATTTGGATTATGCAGGTTTTCTTTTCTTTTTCTTTTCTCCATTTTTTATGGGTTTTGTTGTTTTCTTTTTTTCTCTCCTATTCTTCTCTGTAAAGCCTCACACATTATTTTTTTTCCCCACTTGAATCACTTGCAGCAAAAAACTTTTGTTGGCTATGGGGCTTTCTTTTTTCTCTCTCTCTTTTTTTTTTTTTTTTTTTTTTTTTTTTTTTTTTTTTTTTTTTTTTTTCCCTTTTTTTAAAACTTTTTTTCTTAGACACAGGTAAAACCTAAAACAAACCGACAGTTACAACCAAGTGAAACTGAAACTAGAAGGGAGGTAGCTGGAACCCGATTCCAAGAATCCTCTGGTGCCATCCTCCTTTCTCAGCCTGGGGGTGACAGCGGAAGATGCAAGAAAAGCAGGAGGACACCAGCTCAGCCTGTCTGTGAGATGGTGGGGAGGGAGAGGGGTAGCAGCTGATTGGAGTTTCCCACCCCACCGTGCACCATTCACCGCTTTCTGCTCCAGCTTTCCCTCCTGCTGGCCATGGATATCCCCCACAGCCTGGTGGCCCCACATAAGGTGCAGCTCTGGTTCACTATCTATGACAGAGAAGATCTTGGCACTAATGTGAACTGGACTTTCTGAGCAGCTAAATTTCACCAGCATGAGCGCCCTCTTCTCTCCCCCCAAACTTCTGGTTTGATGTTGTCCTATGCCGCTGCCTCAGTGGGTGGAGGTGGGGGTTGATGTCCCTCTCACCTTCCAGGACTTGGCCACCAGTCAGGGAAGGTCTTTCCTAGGACTCCACTGAGCATGTGAGGCCCAGACAGTGGTAGATGATGTGAGGATCCAGCTGGCCTTGCTCAAGGTTGGAAGCACAGGGGACAAGACCTGAGCACGTGTCCGTTCCCCACGGCTCCCCTCTTGACATCTCTCTGGGTGCTTGGTACAGCACCTGAAAATGCAGAGGGGATATGCCCCAATGGAAAAAAAAAAAAAAAACAAAACCAAAAAAAAAACCAACAAACCATTGGATTTAACATGACTCAGAGCAGAACTTTTTTCCACTCCTGATCCCATCAGCCCTACTGGAGGAGATGGACAGTGCCAACATAGTAGTTAAAATTAAAAATCAAATAGCAGCATGGAAAGCCTGCTGGTGGGAAAGGGAGTTGGGGTGCACCAGGACTGCAGGAGGGAAGCTGAGGAGTGAGGCTGTGCTGGTGAGAATCCACTCTCCCTTGAGCTGAGGTCTCCAGCTCAGCAAGCAGGGGCTGGCCCTGGCTGGCCAGAGGGGCTCAGCTGGCCTTGAGCTCCTGTGAGCCCACAGCAGCAAGTGGCAATAATGTCTGTAAAGATCTGACTCTCCTGGGCACTGTCCAAGTGGGAAAAGCAGATGGAAAATATCCTCTGTGCTGAGCTCTACACTGGGAAGGGCATTTTCAGCATGCACTCAGGAGCTGAACTGAAGCTCCTTGCTGGTCTGAAACCCAGGTGGGATGGAGAGGGGAAATCATGCTAAGATGCCTCAGGCATTGAGGGCATGAAGTGTTGTCAGGCTGAAAGGCTTTTGAGGCTGTGAGCTCTTCTGACAGGCTGGGTGGCACACGAAAAAACTGCCAACAAAACAGGGGAGGGCAAAGGGACCAGAAGGAAGCAGCAACCTTTGCACAGTTATTTACTTCCCATATTAGCTAGAAGGCAAAGGGCAAAAGGGGAAGCTTATGACACTGCTCTCTAAGCTGGGGGATGTTCAGTCTAACTCCATGGCAGGAATCCCAATCCCACTGCACCTCACTTTCCAGGACACGCCTGCACAGAGGGAGCAGAGCCATCCACACAGCTCCCACAGCCAGGCCTTCTCTAGGAATAGCTGGAGCTTCAGAACAGAGAGCTCCTCACCTTCTTAATGACAATCCCCTCTCCAGGCCTCTACCTCAGTTCTTGAGACTCTTGTCTGGTTCATTCCAATAGAAACAACCCCAACATGGGTAATAAGAACCTGGCTCCCTGCATCTAGTATTCTATGATTTTTCCATTTCTAGTTCTCCAAATCATTTTTACATCTATCTCCATGAGCTAAATGACCCCTGCCCTTACCCTTCTGCCTTGCTCCAGTGCCTAAAGCAGGGTTAGAAAAACTCTTTTTATCTTTACCCAGTAGATTGTGCAAGTCATGACAGTTCCAAGGAACAAACAAACTTAATACTGGGAGGGATGCTCTTTTGGATGTGTGTTCTTCTTAGCAGGAGCTTGGGGCACATGCCCAAGCCACACTGGAAAGATCTCTGGGATTTCCCTGGGATGGGCTGTAGCAGCAGCAGCATTGGATGCCCTGGGTATCTCAGGTATTTATGACTCAATGCAATAAACCCTGTAAGGAAGGGAATCACCGAGGGTCTGGCACATGTTGCCCTCTGGGCTGAACCAGGAAGATGAGGGGGAAGTGTGAGATCTGCTGCAGCTAATGGCCTTCTTTCTGGAAGATTACAAACAGCTAGGCTCCTGGTCTATCCCAAATGTCCGACCCACTGGCCTGGCAGCTTAATACTGACAAATATGGCCAAAATTCTAATACTGTCTCCTACGGGCCTTTCCTCACGGCAGGCATCTCCTCCTCCTCTTCCCCTCTCCTGAGAAAACAGGAGCATGAAGCAGTTGTCAGAATCAGATCACCATAAGAGTGGCGTGGAGGAGGCTAGAGAACCACTTGGCAGGGTGGAGGCCAGAAAGCAGATTCCTTTGGCTGGCTGGTGTCCTGTTTTCTTGCCCCAATGCTGAGGAAGAGACCAGAGGGTTTGAAAGGCAGGTTGTAGGTAAGCTTTAAGGCAGACTGTTTGGTTGCATGGGGTTGTTTTTCACCCTGTCCTGACACAGTAAGGAAACTATTTGTATGGGACATAGCAGCAGGAGTAGCAGCAGCAGACATGCTCAAATGACAAGTGCGGGTGCGAGTTCCCCTCTCTGTGCTCCTCAGAAGCAATCATCCATGTTCCTCAATGCCAGTCCTTAGACTCCCACTCCCACTCTCCACCACGGGACCACCTGCCCAGCTCCACACAGAAACGCCCCAGGAGCCCTGCAGGCTACAAGGGGGCTTTTTGTTGGCTCTTTGAGGGCAGGGGGAGAAGGAGGAGCTGTACAGAAAGGCCACTGCAGTCTGCTGAGCTGCCTGGCTGGAAGTAGCGTTCCTGTGAGGAGCAGATGCATCCCACATCTCGAGCTGGCTGGGTGCCTGGCAAGCCACTTGCCAAGAGGCCCAGCCCTGTGGAGATCCCACCCCAACCACAGTGCCCCGAGCATGCGATACCTTGGCATTCAGCATCAGAAAAGGCTCAGCTTGGAGTCCCCCAAGAGCTCAGCCTCTTCCACGAACGGTCTGAGTTGTGAGTGCTGGGGAGGGGAAAGTGTTTTTGCGTTGATCATAATCTCTCACTCTTTCTCTCTCTCTTTCTCTACTTATTTCTATAAATATGTGTACATAAATAGTTTGTTTCTCGCCTTGAATCTAGATATGAACTGTTCAAATTAGGTGGGCATAACATGCTGTTTTGATACATGAAAGTCATCTTGACTTGACTCTTGGTTGTTTTTTTTTCTCATGATCACTATTTAAGATATAATTAATACATAAACCCCTACTTTGAGTTCTCCTTGGACAAAAATTAAAGGCAGACTGGTTGAATTCTAAGGGTCCCTGGTGCAGAAATGCCATCCAGTTGAGCAGCTAAATGTTAAAAACGATACCAAAAGGGATGTGGTGTCTCTCCTAGCCTGCCTTGAGCAGTGTGGTCCTCCTTTCCACGTCACTTGGCTTTACCCAAGACTGAAGCCACGGAGGTCTTTCTGGTTGTGCTCTTGGGCGTTGGGGTCCCGGCAAGCACACTCTCCTTGTAGGTCACAGGACATAGGAAATGGTGTCACCTGGAAAAGAAGCCAAAAACACACAGGCATGAAGGAGGGAACACACCTACAGCAGCCTGGAGAACAAAAAAGTTCTCTGGGGTGAAATCTTCAGAGATCAGCTGCAATCTTCACTATGATATTTTTTTACAGTGATTTATGTCAGTGCTGAGCTGGTGCTGCATGCAGATTCTAAGGGTGTATGGTTTGGGTGCTGCTGCTTTATTTAAGTTCATTTGTGCACTTATCTATGAATGTTCTTGGGCTCAGTTCCTCAGGAGCAGAACCGAGCACTGTCTCACAGATCAGTGAAGCTGGAGTCCAGCAGAGACTTCTCGGAACACCTCTTGTGTTTGAGGTCAGGAGATGCAGCTAACAGGCACTGAGGCACAGCAGAGGAATGCAGTGGGAGACTGCTGCATTCACCATCTGTCATCTCTCTGTGACCCCTCTGGAGAAGCGTGGGAAGGAGCTGAAACAATAGCCTGTGATGCCTGCCTACTGAAAGCTGATTTGGGCCTCTTGCATCACAGTATTTACCTGCAGAAAAGGCAGTGGTACAAGTGTCTCACTTGCCCTGAAGTGAATTCCCAAGAATTTCTCCCATCTGCACAGACTGAACAAATGACCTCATTCCCCTCCTTTACACTCCTTCCAAGGCAGTGCCACAACCTGTTCCAATGTTCCCCGTGAGGCTGCACACGCGCTGTCTGCTCCCCCTGGCTCTGCTGCCACACGTTCACTCTCCCTTTCACAAACACTTTTCTCCAGGCTACGATGCCTGAGTCTGCCTGTTCCCTATGCATCACCCACAGCCCATCTAGGAATGTGGACCCAGCATTGTGCTGTCATTTCCATCTAGACCTTCCACACGAGTCCCTGCCTGTCCCTCTCCAGGATGCCTTTCTCCTGACGCACACAATTTGGGAAGGAGGGGTGTGGAGCTTTATTTCACAACTGGGTAGCCTAAGGCAGGGACATGCTGACAGAGACACTAAATAGCCAACGTTCATCACCAAATCAGGGCTTAGAGAGCCTCCTCCCCTTGCTTTTGATACCATTCACAGAAGACCCGACCCTCCAGGTGGAATAGGGTGATGACTCTTCATCAAGCCATGGCCTCAGTGACTTATGAACTAAATAACCAGTGAATAATCTGAATCTACAATTGCACAAATATGGAGATTGCAAAGAGAAGAAAGAGTCCAAAAAGCTAGAAGCTAATGAATCCAAATAACTGGCAACTGAATAAGTTTGTAAACTGCAGAAAACAATAGGAGCTTAAGGGTCACTTGATCCACCAGAAGCCAGCCTGAGCAGGACTGTCTCATATCACAGTGTCATGAATATTCTTAGATAGGAAAACAGAAAAGTCTGTAAACAATGGGGTTTGGGGAGGAGGCTGAGGAGGGATTGTTTTATGACTGAGTTAAAACACTGGGAAGGAGAAAGAAAAGATTCATGAAAAATAAAAATTGAATTTTTCTCTGTTCAGTGTAGAAGGAAACATTTTGGTTTAGATTATCTGCTACATTTCAGGTTTGACCTTTCCCTTCAAGACAAACAAATAAAAATTACTATTTCACAGCAAAAGTTATGTCTTGAAATAAAAATTTGTTTCACTTAGAAAATGCTCAAACAAAACATTTAAGTATGCCTGGAGTTTTCCGCTATTTTCATTTTTTTTATCCTGAATCATTCAGTTCAATCTGGATTTGGCAATGATTTTGACTTAAAAAATCCTCCCCGATGTACAATGAAGCTACTGGTTGGAGGCAAGACCTGGGAACCTGATTCTTTCATTTGTCTTGATCAAGCTTTTTCCTCTCCCTGGCCTGGATTCCCTGTGTTTGCCTGTAACAACCTGACAAAGGAGATTAACTAGCCCCTTCATTCAGAGGAGAGACAGGGAAGATGGATCCACACTTTGCATTGAACACAGGTCAGCCACACACCCAATTCAGGCATTTCAGTAAAGTGTCTGAAATTAGTGGTGACAGCCTACTGCACTTTGTCTCTGCTGCTGTCCAGGCTTAAGCAGGATGTGCTGCAGGCATGGAGATCCCAAACATGCTCCCATTTCACCTGCAGGAACATCAGAGCCAGGAGAGAAAGCCCTGCATGGCTCTGTCTCCAAACCACCAGCTCACATTCCCCTCACCTACTTTCTGCTGAAACAGCAGCCTTAGACGCCCAAACTGGCATGAGTTTGATGTTGCCTGAAGTGCTCTACCTCCTTCATTCTCTCTCCTCCCATTTCTCCTCATGAATCCCTTGTTTTCCTCTTTGCTTTCTCACAGGCTGTGCTCAGCCCTGGAGCGACCTGACAAGGTGCACGTACGAGACCGGATTGTTGCTGCATTACAGCCAATTCCTGGGGAGATGGAGCAACCAGAGAAGAAATGTCTAGCTGTTTATTGTCTCCCAATAGTGGTCATGGATAGAAGAGCAGAAGCTTTCTCTGAGGCAGAGCTGTGGCCCCCAGAGCAGACAGCTTTGTGGCTCAGCAGCAGTTCCCAGCAGTGGGTAGCCTGATGGAGTAGGGTTTCTTCCTGATCATATCAGTCTTATTCACTTTATGTCCCTTATGGAGGCTTTTTATGCAATTTGATTTTTTACAGTGCTATTGTCCAGATAGATGAATTGTTTTGTCTTATGGCAGTGAGCTCCAGAGATCAGTTTTCTATTATGTGAAAAGGCAGAGATTTCTATGGGTAATAAGCACAGTCACAGTCATATTAGACATGACAAAATTCTCCAAAAACTTAGCAGTAATAAAGGGTTTTCCACTTTAAACACCATTTACAACAAATACACATTTGAGTTACCCAAGGACCTGATTTCCATAGGTATTTAGGGAATTTAACCCACACAGAATCTGCTGGGACTGTCTGAAGTACCCAGCTCAGGGCAACTGTAAAAGCCCTTAGAAGGACTGTCTGTTGCCTTGGGCTCACACAGTGACAGCCTCTGGAGTACACAGCCATGAAATAGAGCTGCTGGATGTGCTAGAAATAATAAATGCTGAGCCTTTCACTGAATGATGGCCCATTTAGGTGTGGAGTCCAGATATACATACTCCAAGATTAACTACCTCTTTTCTTTTTAAATAGGTCTGTGAAAGCCCAACTCATTACCAGAATACACGACTTGCATTAAAATTTCCAGATAGACCCATTGTAGAGCCAGGAGTAAGGAGGCAGCTCCTCTTCCTTCAAAACACCAAGCCCTGCATTTCACCTGTGTCCATCTCCCCATGTAGAAAACCCAGAAAATGTCTAGGAGGGTGAGAAGAAAAAGCTAAGAATTAAACTTTGGGCCTGTCTTGGACATTTGATAAAGTAATGCAAGATACTGTGTGCTCAGGCCAGCTAAAGTAGATTGAAAAAGACGTAAGTGAAGAACACAGCTCCACACACCTACACACACAGCTCTTGGAGATGATCCAGAGCAGTTATGGCACTGGATCAACAGCGCTCAGGGGAATGTGAGTCACACCACAACCACACTGGACCACAGACTATCCATCATCAAGAGAAAAGAGACACAACCTCCATCATTCCTGTCACCTGGAGTGTGCAGGACACAACACATCCTGCTCTGAACCTACAGGAGCAAGGGCAGCAGGTATGGGCAGGAGGCTGGCACAGACACCCAGGTGTAACTCACGGGGGATCCAAAACACCTCGACCAACTCACCACCATTGCTGCACAGTGCATGACCTCAGACTTCCTTCTCCACCAAGGCATGGGAGCCCTAAGCATCCTCTCCCACAGTGAGTGATGAGACTTGGATAAAACTCAAGCTGCCTCTTAGAAACAGGGCTAGATTTGTCCTGGATGCCGTGCTCCCAACTGTGGGAACAAAGGCAACAATGCGACAGAGCAATGCAGAACTGGGATGCAGGTCATGGAACGAGTGAGAGGTCATAACTCCTCACTACATGCACCTATCTGAAGAGGCTGGTGACATCCCAAGGCTGATCCCTGCTGGAAAAGGCCAGTCCATAGAGAACTGGTGGTGAAATCCCAGACAGGCAGAGGGAGGGATGGAAAACAGCTCTGTAAAGGCTGTAAGCTTGTCCCTCACAGAGTCTGGTATCAGGCTGACCTGGCTGTGCCTTCTGCCCGTGCCTGGGGTTGGCTCACAGCAGCACCAGGGCAGGCAAGATCAGGCCTAGGGAAGGGGAAGCAGGGGAGGAGGGCTGCAAAGTGTTGGGAAACAGGCTGTTGTTAGATTTCAGCCCTGAAGTGTTTGCGAAATCTCCCAGACAGGCCTCACTGGGGCTGCGGAGGCCCTGCTGCAGGCAGAGCCTCAGCGGGCAGTGTGGCCTGGGAGATAAGTGTGGCAGCCTGTGCTGAGTGTCACAGCCCTGTGCCTCCCCAGAGCCTCCCAGCTCAAACACCAGGGACTATTCTGTTCCCTGACAAGACCCTTGTGGGATAAAAAAGCATCTTGGAAGGGTCTTCCCAGTGGTTTTCAGCATTGAGGTCACCAGTTTGAGATAACAGAGCAAGAGTGAGCCCCCTTTTAGCTCTGAGCGCTGGTATGTGGGTTCACACCTAGGGCACTGCTCCAGAGGGCCTGGGAAGACAAAGCTGGCAGGAAACCTCTTCTCCATGCAGCAGATGCAGTTCTAAAAGCCTGAGTTTTTGTTAACTACCCCACCATAAACTGAACTTTCCCCCAGTGAAACCAGCAACTGTGGTGTATCGAGCTCAGCTGAACCCAACAGATGGTCTGCTCTCTCCATCGTGTGCAAACTGGGAGCTGCCTCACCAGAACCAGTGGGAGCAGGATGGCCCAAAGCCAGCAGGGATTCCCGGGAAAGCCCAGCCCGCGTGGATCCCGCATCCCCCCCTGCCCGCGGAGCGGAGCGAGGGAGCCCGTTTGCCAAACCACACGGAGCTCAGTTGCTCAGCAATCAGCTGTGCTTCCTACTCTCGTGCTACTGATTGTGCAAACATGAATGTAATTAGTCTAAATAATCACCAAAGATTTAATAGGAGCCAGACCACCCAGAGGCCAAATAGCTGGCAGTGGAGCAGGGAAGGTTTGTTCGCTGTTTTTTGTAACACTTGCTAATGAAGTGAGGTCGGATAGCAAAGCAAACACCCTCCACCAGCACATCCCTTGGGAACACCGTATGTTGTGGGAAGCCCCATGTCCCTTGAAGCCAAGAACAGTTCTCTCAGGATAGGCAACATGTGCTACTACCATCACTGCTTTTAATTTATTGACGCCTGGAAAGCCTCCCTGAAGGATTATGAAACCAAGCTCTGAGCCCCAAAATAAGCTCCCATCCCAACCAACCCTGACTGGAAACACTCCTCTCACATGGCAAACAGCTACAGACACTGAGCCTGTGACTGAGGGCTGGTGGGGAAGCGAGTTCACCCACACGTTGGGGAGAGCCCGCGTGCTTGGAGCGCTCAGCCGCTTCCAGAGGCATGAAGCAACACTCAGCATTGTATCCTGCCTTCCTCCCTGCTCACCCACCATTCATTCTATCTCCCAGGCTAATTACAGAGCTGACAAACACACCCAGCTGGGGACAGGCGAGTAGTTAGGAGCAGCATCATGGCAGGAGCATCAGTTCTTCCGGATAAACAGGATTTCCTCAGCTGGGGTGGTCACTTAAGCTTCTAATGGCACCAAACTGCCTCAAAACCGTGTTGTGGCAATGGAGAAAGATCTGAGATTGCCTAAGACATGTCCGTGTTGCAGTCAGAGAGCTGGGAGAAGGTGATTATTTCTCCAAAATACCAAGAAGGGGTTATTTCTGTTGGCTTAGGGCTAGGAGTGCAGATTCATCCCCCCCCCTTCCCAGGGAGGCAGGGACAGCTTTTGGAAATCCCTGCTGGAGCCAGCAGCAGCCCCTCAGTTCAAAGCTCCTTTCTTTAGGCCTTGAATTCTCGGCCATAAAGTCTCTGAAGAGGTTTTGATAACTGGCCTATCTTTTAGATAAGCAAAGCTTTGGATGAATCCCACACAGCCCTCTATCTACCACAAGTCCTCATTTGTTTTCTGCCAAGGCACTTGCTGGTTTTCCTCTCCAAGGTGTTGGACAGAAATGTCAAGAGGCTGAAGGGACAGGACAATTTTTCTCTTTTTTTACCAAGTGCTATGGGGCAAAGCAGTTGAAGGAAAACCTGAGTGATAATTGAGTGAGACAGGTTTTTCTCATGGGAGCTGTAGGTTTATCCCTTATGTGACAAAAAGGAAAGGCAGAGAGGAAAGACAGATGAAAGTTCACCTTACAAATGGTTGAAGTTGAGGGAATTTTTAAACAGCAAATTCAGTGTATTTAAATCTACAGGGATCAGACTGCAGGACCTTCAACTAGGCAAATCTGCGATCTGAGTCTGGAACAAAGTATGTAAGCAGAGCTTAAAGAAAGAATTTCTGATTTCTGCGAGGTCTTTCTAGACAGTCTTGTCTAGGGAAAACTTATAAAAGGGAAGGGGAAGAAAAGAAGTGGAGTAGACAGTTACTGGAGAGAAGATTTCCTGAAATGAATCAGAGGAAACAGCTAGAGCCTCTCCCAGCAATGCTGCACACCCCACAAGCTCCTCGCCGGCGGCCAAGAGCCCAGAGACAGCCAGTTATGCCCAGGTTATTTATTTCCCTCACTCTGGCAGTGTCACGTATGTAATGTTTTAGAAAATAGTGTCTTCTTTTATCTGCAGCAGGATACAAAGCAAGAAGCAGCTTCCTAGAGCAGCCAGGCAGAAGGGAGCTGGCAACCTGTGCTGGGTCAGGAGGGGAGGAAGATTAAAAGGAGATGGGATTTTGCTTTGTCCTTCACGGAAGACTTTATCCCCTCCAGATACACAACAGAAGCTTTCTCTCCCTTGGAGGTTGGCTGGCAATGGCCTTCCTGTCTCTCAAAGCTGCTCCTGGGTCATGAACAGGGCAAGCTGTGAGCAACATGGTCCTGTCTCCTGCCCCAGCAACAGATCTGCCATCAGCCCCCCGCTCCCCACACAGCCTGCCCGTGTCCCTGCTTCCTTGGGTGGCACTCGTCCCTGTGCCAGCCCTGGCTTCTCACCCACTGCAGGGCCACGCTCATCAATTAGCGCACAACAAATAATTAAGCTGATGAATGTCTCTTTTTTCCTGCTTTCTGACTGCACTTGCCTCGAATTTATGCCCAGATTATGACTGAATTTATTCGTTGCCACTTGCAGCATTCAAAAGAGGCCTTTAATGATTTCTTTTAAGCTCTCCAGCCTGATTGTGAACAGTGCAGCGCAAATACTCATTATTTCCTATCTAAGCAGGAGTGCTGATTAGTTGGTGCTTGGTCAGATAAGTCACACTGCTCCATTCCCCACTCGCTGACAGAATCCACAAGGTCATTCCCTGCTAAAGCTCAAATGCAAACGGAAAACATGGGATAAGCATGGAAGTCCCTTGTGCATTTTCAGGGCAACAAAACAGGAGCGTGCAAAGTCTCACATTAAGTAAGAGGGCTCGGATTTAAAGTGAACTTGGCTTGAAGCATTTTGCTTTCAGGCAGTCTGTTCACAGCACTGTGTGCAGCCCAAAGTGTGTTTGGGAGGGTAGTGGGACTGCAGTGAAACTTAAGTCTTGACAGTTTGCGGACACTAAAGATCTGAAGCCAACTCTTACTCGACTGTTAACTCCTGAATCTTCACATGGTGCAATGTTAATCTTCAGCCCTTTCCCAAAATAATGTGTGGAGTTGCTATGTTCTCTTAAATGTGAACCATGTGTCACCTCAGCAATGGCTGCTGCGGGGAAAAGATGATAAATCTAAAGCTTTTAAAATGTCCTGTGACATTTTGGGAGAAAAACAGGTGTTGCATAAATGTTGGACATTTATGGGCAAACTTGCAGGGGCTTTAAAAGACTGACACATCTGCCACATAGTATGTAACCCTGAAAGAAAAGGAGCAAAGCAGTCTCTTTCATGTGTCTCACTCTCTCTACAACCGTATGAAAATACATCCTCATCTGGTATTGGAATTAACAGAGCTGGACTCGCCCCTCCCTATGTCTCCTCCAGGTTTTTGGCTTTTACACCCAATGTGTATTTTAAAACTGTGCCTTTTTAAGTAGGTGGCAAACTGTGCTGGAAGGATTTGGTATGCGGAGTATTTTTATTCAGCTCCTTTTTCTCTCACCTTTCATTGTTTTTCCCTTTGGAATATCTCCTGTAATGCTCCACTCATAAACCTCTTCAAAGGGAGGGCTGTATTTGAACAGCCTGGCCTGAAATCTGGTCTCAGTCAAAGGCCTCAGATGGGAAAATAACTGGGAGAGCCAAGCCCCACGGCCCCACGGCTGCTGCCGCAGGTGTCGGCAGCCGCTTTGCAGGAGCGAAGTTCTCCTGCTGCCTCCTTGACTCTGACCCCACAGCCCCCCTGGCTGGGTTATTATTCCCCCTTTTACCCTATAAATGTAATAAACTGGGACTTAGCATCTTGCTTTAGTGTGGAAGATCCAAGGAGAAGGTGGTTTTCCTCACTTCTCCCAGGCGTCTCATTCAGCTCCTGGGATGTTGTTGGTGTTTTGGGAGAGAGGAGGAGATTTTGGAAGCTGAA
Source organism: Urocynchramus pylzowi (assembly GCA_013397555.1). NCBI lineage: Eukaryota > Metazoa > Chordata > Aves > Passeriformes > Fringillidae > Urocynchramus > Urocynchramus pylzowi. The sequence goes on from VZRH01001152.1 coordinate 512,142, forward strand.
TGCATGCCAGGGATGTGATGGGCTCCATGGCTCAGCCCTCCACCTGTGTGATCTTGAGGATGGGGGATTCTAAACTGCCAGCTAGGGCAAGTCTAATTCCCCAGTCACAATGATCCAGCTCCCAGGGAAGTCTGTGAAAGAGGACTTATCTCCAAAAAGCTACAAATTCCCCCCCTGCATGGAGAAAACCCATCAGACGTGTGACCAGCTGCCTGCTTCTGACCATTTGCCCTTTGCACTGAGCAGTTTTAGCACAGAAAACAGCAACCCACTGGGCTACAAAGTGCTTCCCCTCCTTGGGAGGTCACTTGGTTTCTGGGTGGCAAGGACGCAGCAGATATTTTGAGCGTGAGTCGCCTGGCTGGTAAGTGTTCACAACTCTGTGCAGATCCCACTTGGTCCCAACTCCCTGCCCAGCAATAAATTCTGCTCCCAAACCTTAATCCTGCCCCTCCCCACCCCCCTCAATTCAGCTCTCACATCCCCCTCCTTTCAGTTGTGCCCTTAGCTCCTGTCTTGATGGGGCTGGTTTGGGTCGGTCCCCTCCCAGGCACCTCGCTTTCGTTCTTCTGACACTGTTTGGGATTTTTCATCGCCTGCTCTCCAGCCTGCAGGCAGTGAGATAAAGTTTCCCAGGCAGGCTGTTTTGGGAGGAGAAGACCTACACCATGCTGAGCTACCGGGCACTTCCAGCTCTGCCCTCCCGGCTGGTGGGAGGTCAGCGAGCAAGCTGTGCTGCTGCTGTTGGGCTGCTCCTCCCAAGGAGGTGGAAAATCAGCCAGAGATAGGAATCTCTCCTTGGAGACAACTGATGAGCCACTGTCTGTCATCCTGCTCATCTCTTCGGTGGTTGTTTGACCAGGGAGCCCCTTTTGGGGTCTCCATGCCCTGGGGAACAGAGGAGCTGCCCTGCCTAGGCTTCCCTGCATGTGGCTCCCAGGACTATTTTCAAAAGGAACACCACAATAGAGGGGAATGTTTGTCCAAAAAGAGCACAGCTAGGGAAATGACCTCTTCCCCTGCATTTCCCCCAGAGGAAAAATTAATTCCTTCCACTTGCCAGGGCATGCCCATCTCCCTTCCCCAGTGTTCCCATATGGACCAGAGACAGCCCACAGTGCTGAACCAAGGAAAAGAAGTCTCCAGCCAAAGCTGGCTCCTCTGCAGAGAGGACCTTCTTCCTCAGCTGGGTAACATGGATAGTGTAATAAGTTGAGCCCAAGCTCCCTCAGGTTTTGTTATTTATTGATTTGTATCAGATACTTAATGCAGCTGGATTTTTCATTCTGTTCTACACACAAATCTGGAAGATACGGTAAAATATTCACCTGGCAGAGGCTAAAATTTGCTTTCTTTTTGGGGAGGAACCTAGCTCCAAATCCCTGCTGGTTAGAAACCTATAAAATGTTGTACTGCTCCAAGCCACAAGCTTTATCACCCCAGTCACTGTCTCTGACAGTGCTCAGAAATGTGTGTTAAAGAAGCAGAAAAAGGGGGGATGTGTGTGGAGGGACTCTTCCCCAGGCTCAGACAGCCAAGGGTTCAAATATTCCCCAGAAACTGCATCCAGATCACAGTGTCTAATAGCCACTGACGGAGCAAAGCTCCACAAATAGGCCTGTTCTTTTTTTGACTTCAAATATATTTTTGTTCTTAATAATACTCTGTGGCAATGCATCCTATTACTCAAACACAAACTGTGCCAATAAGGATGTTCTTTCGTCTGTTTGGATCCTGCTTCAAGGAAAATTACCACTTCACCCCCTCATTGCTGAGTGATAAAAACCAGTGGATTTTACTTTCCTAAGCATCATCCCTACCTTAAATAATGATTTTACAGATCTGTGTCACCAGCTTCTCTCTTTTTGCAAGGCTCTGGTCTACATGGTCTCTGTGCAAAAAATATTTGACATCTCCACCCAGCCCTGCTGCCCTGCTCTACATTCTTCTCTGTCCCACTCTGGGATGGGACAGTCAGCAGCAAGCCAGGCACATGTGGGTACACATGGATCAAAGAACAGATCCACAATGATGCTTTCCTTTTACTCTCTCCTATTTTCCTAATGACTTCTAACCTTTAGTTTCCCTTTGGAGCCTTGAGGATGGTTGACAAATGAACCAGCAAGAACTCAGTGCCTATGGTGAGCTGATGCCTGGGCTGAAGATCCTTCTGAGACCCTGGATCTTCCTTTTTTGAGTAAAAATGTTTGTTTTTCCAAGCACAAAGCAGCATTCAACAAGGAATTCCCATGGAAAGAGGAAGGGGCATCCCTACCTTTTTGGTCTTGACTGTTGAGGCACAGCAGTCCCCACCATCATAGTTGCAGAAGGCTCTGTTGTTGATGGAGTCACAGTAGTTGTCCCCCATGAAAGGCTGAAAGAGGAAAAAGCAGGAAAAGGCTGAGAATGTGGACATGGATAAAATGAGCCCCTTCCTTATGGAGACAGGGTGAGAAAGTCGTGGCTGGAGAAGAGAAGGTTGTGTGGAGACTTCACAGAACCTTCCAGTGTCTGCAGGGGCTACAGGGAAGCTGGAGAGGGACTGTTCCTTGGGAACTGTGGTGACAGGACAAGGGGAAATGGCTTCAAATTGAAAAAATGGAAATTTAGATTAGAAGTCCAGAAGAAATCCTTCCCTGTGATGGCAGTGAGACTCTGGCATAGAGAAGCTGTGGATGCCCCTGGATCCCTGGAAGTGTCCAAGGCCAGGTTGGACAGGGCTTGGAGCATCCTGGGAGAGTGGAAGATGTCCCTGACTATGGCAGGAAATTGGAAGTGGATGACTTTAAAGCCCCTTCCAACCCAAACCAATCTATAATTCTATAATCCCTAAACCTGTAACAATATTTCAGAAAAAAACCACAAAAATTTGAAGGAGCCATATAGTTTGTAACATACCAGCTGCCCTGAAAAGCAGGAGATAATTATTCCCCTTTCCCTTCAAAACAGACAGAAAAAAAAGGACAGTAGATGGAAGGGAAATGAGCCCTTGTTGCCTCTTCACATCCCACATAAGAGGATGCTTCAGGAATATTAATTTGACTAGGCCCACAGACAGCATCCAGGCATCTAAAATTGTGGCACCTTTGATAATTTTAAGCTAACCTTCCTAAACTGTGTGGGATAAGAAGAAGGTTATGTATTGCAGCAAAATGGGCTTGCTTTTAATAGCTGAGCTTTTCACCAGAGTTCTCCTGACTTTGCAACACGTGTCAGCAACAAGGGCACAAACCAAATCCCCAGGAGCAATGGAAGAGGTCTGAGCTCAGCACTGGGACCTGTTCTCCTGTTCTCTGAACAGCAGTGACTGTGGGACCTTGGCCATGGCACATGATCTTCCTCCACTCCACAGCTCAGAGCTGGGATAATGGCAATTATTCAGAGGGACATTGTGGAGAGCTGTTAAGTAAAATTCATAAATCAGCTTGAAAAAGAAAATGTGGTCATTAGGCTGGGCAATGTGATCACTAGTCCATGTGCTGCACAGGGCCTGAATAATGACCACAATTCTGAAGGAAAGGCCTGAAGTCTCTTGGTCTGCAAGTACAGAAGTCTTCCTTGGGAGTCTAAGCTGTACCTAACAGTAAAAATGGTCCATACCAGGTGTGAGAACCCCAGGCAGCAATGAAAACTCAGAAAAATGGATGATCAGCAGAGAGCACAGTCATATCTCTGTAACTCTCCACGCACAGGCTCATTCCCATTTTATCTGCTCATTGAAAAATTCACTTATTTTGCACTGAGGAAAACACACCAAGGACTCTCCTGCAAGAAGACATCATTGCAGAGCAGGCAGGATGTCTTGGGGAGGTTTCCTGGGAGGATTTTACATCAGTTGCAGACCCAGAGTGTCCCAGATGATGGATACCTGAAGAAGTAGTCATGAGAGCTCAACATGCTCTCCCCAGAGCTCACCATAGCCACACTCATCAGAATTGAAATGAACTCAGTGGAGCGGGGAAAATGTACACTTTTACTGCTGATGTGCTGCAAATTTAAATATTTCTATCAAGTAGAGGAAACCCAGGCAGTGATGGCAATATCAGACCACAGCAGGACTACCAGGAGGGGACAGACTCATTGAGTGTCACTTGTTTAATTACGTGCAGATACTGCAAATATTGGCAAGGAAATCAGAGTTACAGTGTGAGGCTCCTGTCCCTCTAAACTGTCTTAACTCCACCGATTTCCACAGATATTGATTTATTTATACAGGCAAAGACTTTGACTTGAAAGCCCCCTTCCAATTTAATTAATATTCCAAGAGTTGAAAGGGAATGATTTATAAATACATGAAGAGATATTTTGAGGCCAAGTTGGTCTTATTTAAAACTGTGAACTTTGCTCAACCTCACAGGAAATTCTGCAGGCTTCTCCATGTTTCTCTTGTGTTGCCTGGCTGTGCCTGCTTGATGGGAAATCTTGACTTTAAATTTCCATCCCTATGCCTGTACCCTACACCTATGAATGCTGGAAAATCCATAAAGAAACTCGTGGAAGAATTTGCTCTGGCACAGAGTAGACAAGCTGGTCCTTTGGAGGAGGAGAAGATCAGGACAAAAATCATCTATTCTGATTTGGGACCAAAATCCTTGCTTGGGAGACCCTGGAGGCCTGGCTGTGGAGGGTGAGGTCTCTGTTGCTTTTCATGCACATCTTGGTGCTCTGATATTTTTGGAGGATGATACATCTAGTCCAGAGGGACTCGCTTGCTACTGAAACACCCAAGTTAGGTGCAGACAAGTACGCGGCTGACTCATAAGCCTCTGTTCCTGCCACTAGGGAGCGACAAAAAATCACATTGCAGCAGCTGCAGGGGTTCCACTGCGATCACCAAGAGCCAAATAATGCCCCACTTACAGCCTCCTGTTCGGGGAAGCCTCCCTAACGCTAAGGATGTTCATACATTAGGGGTTGTATCAACTTAATGGCCCAGCATTATTGACCTACTGGCTTATTAGTCTCTGTTTCCATAGTCATGGAAAAAAAAAAAAGGCTTGTTGAAGATGGCATTTCTTTTGAAATCTTAATGCCAAGCTGTGGCCCATCTGTGGATCCTGGAAGCATCATGCTCTGAAAATGATGCTAGAGGCCATTATCAATTGTCTGGGCAAAGCCTTCCCAGATGATGGATTACGATGCAGTGACACTGCTGAATGAATGTTGAAAAGAAGCAAGTTCCTGTTGATGCACAGGGCTCTGGCAATTAGCAGTGATGGAAAGGAAGAAAATGCTGAGAAGAAGCATGTCAGTAATAATGGCTTCTGGTAAATTATTACATCATTGCAAAGTTTGTCTCAGTAACAACTATCCTTAAACAGCAGGAGGATGGCTACCCAGTGGTGCATCAGCACCTGAATGGCATTTTTTAATGGTGGCTGGATGATATTTCAGCTCTCTTTGGAGAATGGGGGCACCCAGCCAGCCTCCATGAATGCGATGCGTGAGACAGCTTATGACATTCAGAGCACTGACAGCAGAATGCTTTTCATTTAGGGAACAGCTAGACAGAAACTATTACATTGTTGGAGAGTTATTACCCTCTTGGGCCCAACATTTGTATGCGAAGGAAACCTGTCTTTCACTTCAAGACAAATCACATCCCCCAGCAGTGTGGTCTGGAGCTTTGTGTCATATTCAGGAATTCAGTCCCATGTTCTGACACTTTGGGCAAATAATTTCAGAGTGCTTGGGTTACTAGATGCTGAGAGCCTGGTCAGTGTGGCAGAAAGTCAAGACAGGTGGAGGGAAGACACAGCTCTGCCACTGCCCATCGCCATCTGTGCCTCTACCTGTGAGCCAGCTCATTTCCCAAGTGGGCATGGAGCTTCCCAACCTCCCAGAGGCACCACAAGGATTGACTTGCTGTGGGTGAGATACTCAAGGGCTGGCATGATGGAAACCACATGAGGTGCTTCAGCCCTGTTTAACCACCAGAAGCATCTTCAGTCTTCTCAGGCGTTTCAAAAATTGCTGCTGGCAAAAACAACATCCTTGAAAATAATTACTTTTTTCTCAAGGAACTTGCAAGACTCTAAAAGCCTATCAGAGCTGAAATGTAACTGCATGTTTCTGATTATTCTTTTTTGGTTTAGACAGAGGTGGCCAGTGGAGGGAGGTGTGATTTGCTCCATGTCCAGCTGTGCTGTCCACCCAGTGGTATCATCTCTGGCTTTCCTAAACTTTCTCTGCCCACACCAATGCCCAAAGATTGGCTGGCCTTGGAAAGAATTGTCCCTCAAATAAGTCAAGATCAAGGAAAAACAAGAGAAGGCTTTTGCAACTTCCCAGAAACTCCCAGATTCTGGGAAATTCTTTTGGTCAACCAATGTTTTTGAGCTGCTTGATCATTTAACTCCTGTGAGAGTCACCAACCATCATCTCTGGGAAAACCACCAATTTCCCTACTGAGTGTCAGGACAGGTGCAGGCAATCAGCCTGTGTGATAGGGTGGTCAGGACAAAATCCTGCTTGCCCCACTTGAAAACCAGAATTTACAGCCCATGTGCCTGCAGTGATTGTTTCTGTAAGATTTAGGAGAGTCACCATGGACCACCTGAGCTAAAGCCAAACTCACCTCACAGCCTTTAACACAATGAATCAGGGAAGGGTGAGGGTACCACTTGAGTCCTGCCGTGCAGACAACACTCTGGAGGGAAGAAATAAAAAAAAAAAGCAACAGGTTAAGACAAAGAAATCAGTGTACAGAAAGTCAGTGTGCTGGCTCCTATGGCTCTCCAGTACTTAACCAATGAAGTTCAGTTCCTAACACCTCTTGTGTTCTCAGGACCTGGCCGTCCTCCAGGTATTTACAAGAAGTGTTGGACTTGACACTTGCAATAACAGAGCATTTGAGATTAAAATAATATTTGAGGTTCTCCTAAAATGTCATGCCCAATATTTCACTCATGGTGGGGGAACGTGGCAGAGAAAGGCAAAGGCACAGGTCCACTTTTGCTCTTGGGTAGGGGGGAAGCATTCTAGGAATTAATTTAGGGATTTCTTTGGTGCTGCCAAGAATTGCTTTCTTTCACTGCCCATCATACCTTTGATTCTTGAAGATGGAAGCAGCCAAAGGTGGATTTTCAGACACATTTTAGCACCATCTTAAATAAAAGCACCTCCCACCACACACCTTCAGAATAACCCCCAGACAAGATAGCATCCTTGGCTACATTTTATGAGCTGTATAATAATTTCTCTTCCAACTTTGTCTATAGAAAAAAAGTTGCACACTCGGTTTTGGGCAAAAATGATGACCAGCCTCCTAGACAATGACCCAGACAGGGACACCTGGATTTAAAGAGTGGATGAAAACTTTGGCTGGTCTGTGGAGATGGTGATTCCACACCATGGTGTCCTGGAGATAGGACTCCCATCCATCTGGCAGGACATCAGGCACAGTGTTCCTTTGGGGTTGTTGCCCATGGATGAAGCACTACAGTGTCCAGTTGAGCAAGATGAGCACACAGGCACTCACCTGAAGTGTGGGGTTGGGGTTGGATGGTGGCCTGGGGAAGGAAGGGATTAACATTTGGGAAGACCCAATGCACATGCCATCCCTTCCCCTGTTCATCTGAGGGCTAATTTATTCCATCTGCAGGGGAACCTCAGCTTGTTTTTACAGTTTCTGTCATTTGAGGCTTACCTGGCGTGCGCTAGAAAAAAGGACTTTTATACTATCTGACTCGGGCTGTTTATCTTTCCGATGCTCTTGGATTTTCCACTATTAGTCAAGCCCAGCTTGCCCCACCTGCCTTGCAACAGGGCCTGTCTGTGTGAGCAGAGAAGTGGCTGGGGAGGGGAGGATGTTGTTTATCCCCTGGGAGGGAGGGAGGGAGGGAGGCTGCAAGGTGCGGGGGCCCCGCTGTGTCACACGTTCCCCCGGCGCACTCCTGACAGACAGCTGGAGATTTCCAGGCTGTTGCCTGCCACAAATGGTGAGGGTTTCTCTCCCCCCACCCCCTTCTGTTTATTGCACTTCAGAGGGGAAAGAAAGGAAACTTTTCTAGGTTTGAAAATAAACAAGGCCAATCAACAGAGCGGGAGCGGGGAGAGTAAAGGAAGCAGTGCAAGAGCATTTGAACCCAAGAATTAGAACAAAGTGGAAAAACTCAGGAGTCTGTCTCCTGTATCCAAGGCCAGCAGACAATAAGTGGAAGAAGTGCACTTCCAAAGAGCACCTCACATTCCCCTGGTAAGAAGCATCAATATTTACAAAACCTCACGCTCTGTGTGAGTGTGTGAGCATGCAGAGTGAACAAAAGAAACCAAATAGCCCTGAACAAGGCTCTTCAGAAAGGAGCTTTCCACATGAGAGCAATCCCTCACAAACGATGCACTGACTGTTTTCCTGACCCTTCAAGTGTTAAAATGCCAGCACCTCCCTTAAAGGAATGGATGGGAGGTGAAATTTCTGAGACAGTTGTCTGTGAGTGCTCACTCAAGGTCATCTTCAATCCCAAACACAGATTGGGGCTGAACATCCTCCAGGGAATGGGAATGAGCCCATGCTCTCCACAGCACAGGAAAGCCAGGAGCCAGGTTAATCAATGGGTCAGTTGGACATTCCCGTTCTCCTGGAGTGGCACCTGCCAACAGCTTCATACCAGTTACTTTGTCCTCCCCTTGGATCATCCTTTGCTAGCAGAGACCACTAGAGCTGAATTCAATCCTTCTAACATCCCTGGAGCTGGAAGCAGAGGGAAGGACCCTAGGCCATAATCTTGACTCCTCTTTCTGGTTTTCCAAGCCCTCAGTTCCTACCACCCATCCTGTTTGTACCCTCAGGCTGCTGCTGTGCTGTGTACAGTGCACTGGGAGAGAGGATGTGAGTAGAGGGAGAGACTGGGCTAGGAAACCAAGAAATTGGGAATTGTTTGGATTGCTGGGCATTGTTTCTGCCTCCTGCAGTTCAAACAGGCATACAGGTGCCACAGGGTGCTGCATGGGGCACCTAAAATAAACAAATGTATAGAAAGCAAGCAAGGATGGGTGAAGGTGGTACAGGAGGACGACCTGATGGAGTCGAATGCACGGACAGGTAGACTCAGAATGCCAACAAAGGATGGCATGGTGTATGGAAGCACCACATCCACCACATGCCAGCTGGTGCCTGGGGAATAAAGCCCATCTGGCCACTGTCCCTGGGAGCCCTGTCCCTTCCCCATGCTGCCCTGTGCTCCAGGCCCCATGGTGACATCTGCTGCCCTCCTGGCCCCGGCTCCCCTCGTGCGTGGCTCCTGCAGCACAGCTGTGCAGCCAGGTGGGTTGACTCGGGTCCTGTCCCCACCCAGGAACGCCACCCTGCCACATCTGAGGTGGGTGGCTGGGACTCCATCTGCTGTGAAGGGAGAGGGAGCCGGGCTGCACTCCCACAGTAGGTGACAAAGAGCCAAGGAAGCAAATCAAGCTGTCATTTTCTCATTGTGGAGGAAGACCCAGTGCCTCTGGTGCTGGCAGTTCCCTCCCGTGGTGGGACTAACACAATGATGTCAACCCTTTGCAGGCTGCAGAGAGGATCAGGTTTCCCCCAGAGAGGCCGGTGGAGAGCTTTCCTCCACCTTAGATGGGTCAAGTGTCCCCCCAGGCTGGAGCCCAGGGACTGGCATCTCCTGCTCTCAGCTAACTCGCTCCTCAGGAACAGGACAATTAACTTTATGAGTGAGGGGATCAGCCACTGCTGCCAGGAAAGGGGACTCTTCCTGCAGCTACAGATGGAATGGGATCTCCTGCCTTCCCAGGAGTGGAACTGCTGCACCACAGTGGGTCACGTCACTGTTCCGTGACTCAGTTTCCCTGCTGCAAAATGAGCCCAAAACGCTCCAAAACCAAAAAACAACAACAAACAACAAAACACCAACAAAAAAACCCCCAAAAAACCCCCAAACCAAAACCAAAAGAAAAACAAAACAAAAACCCTCAAACAAACAAACAAAACCCAGACAAACAAACAAAACAAACTGAGAGGGGAAGGAAGGCAGAAAAGTGCATAGCTTAAGTGATTTTGGGAGTTTTTAAGGAGCATTCCCACTAACGAGTCCTGGACATTTTTAATCCCAGGGCTTGCAGTCTGCATGGGAAGAGGGGCCATGGTCATGCTCAGCCCAGCAGAGCTGGGACATGCAGATCCACTGAAGGCTCTCTCAGGCATGCACATGCCTGCACACTACTTAGCCTGTCCCTACTCAGCACTAAGGCAAGAACCCAAGTTCAGACAACCTAAGAAATTAGGTGTCTGCTCTGTTTCTCTGCAGTCAATGGGAAAGAGCTGTCAAGCTGTCTCTCGGAGATATTTCCCATTTTTCTCCCCACTGCCTGCACAGTCAGTCTTGGCAGCTCTAGCCATCGGTGTCTTCAGCAGCTCCATGTGCCACACACAGCGAGGGGAAAATCGTGGGGACAGAACTGGCTGCTCTGAACACATCCCACAGCAGAACAGAGGCACAGAAGATTTCAGGAGATTTTTCTTTTTTTTTCTTGATGAAAATACTGATTTGGAAGATACTGTTAGCTTATACTGATTTCAGCAAACTGTTTCAGACCCAATAGAGCAACTCAAACTAACCAATTCTGAAAAATACAGAAATATTTAGACATTTTGTGAAATGAAATATCTGTTGTTGTTCATTGCTTGAGAGGACATTTAATTTCTAAGTCTTTGCTGTGTTTTTGTTTTTTTCTTTCGTTTTCACTAAACAAAAAGTTTACAAAATCTCCTTGGAAATGAAATGCTACGTTACATTCAAACCAACATGTTTTTTCTTCCAATTTTTTGGTTCACCAAAAATCACAATAACAAAAGGGTCCCTTTGATTAGGGAGTTTTTTTTTTTTTTTTCAATTTAAGAGAACTTTGAGTGAACCGAAAAATCAAGTGATTTGCACAGCTCTGCTCTAAACAACCCTCAGAGAAGGGATAGTTCCTTCTTTCCATTTTGCTTCCATAACAGATGTTGCTTGAGCTGCTACAGACAGATTATTTATTTTTCCTTGTCAGCTCTCCCTGTGTTTTCTCTGTCCCTATCCCCTCAAAGGTAAGCACCACAGATCAGTCCTGCCTTTATCTTCTTCCCATCCTGCCCTCACTTGTACTTTACTTGTGCCTGAAATAAAAGTAACAAAAAGTGTTTCCTTTGCGTCATTCAAGTGCTCTGAGATGCACAAAGACTCACCGTGTAAATGCAACCAGCTGCTCCCTGAGCTCATATGGCACAACAGCAAAGCTGTCACTGGCCATAAACAGAGACACGGGTTATTAATGATATATAACACATTGCCATGGGGACCTTCCCCCAAGGCATCCCAGTCCCATCTCTCCAGGATGTCCCCACTCCCCCCAGAAGCAGTGTTCCTCCCAGTGGCTCCCCAAGAGATGCCTCTGCCCATGGGTGACATCCCATTATCTGCAGAGTTGGATAAGATGGATGTTTTACAGCTACCAATTTTTTAATTAAGGATTTTTTAAATCCCTTCTGGCATGTCTTCCCTCCCAACATGAGTTCTCCGGCCTAAATCTCACCCTCTAGTTACAAACCATTTGTGGGGTGGAACTTGTATCTGCTCAGGGCCTAAAGCTCTTGCAAGATCTTCACCATCAGGGGAAAAAAAGGGCTTATTTACTGCTGTGCTCTTGAAAACCATGATTTCTCCTCCATCCCTCACTGCCCTTGTCTCCCCCTTTACTACTCTATGTTTTCCCTGCTGCCTAATGAGCCCTCCAGAGACCTGCAGGTATAAAACTCGTTACAGCTCCCTCCACGTACCCGCATCAATAAGTGAAGGAGTGCAGAGAGAACAGGAGGGAAGCTGTCACTTTATTTCCCCATGAATTACAAACCACTTTAAAGTCTGGCATTCAGGAAAGGGCCAGTGAGAAATTGCCCCTCATACAGAGATAGGGGTTTTCTTTATGTTTCATGCCAGAAATTTGGCAAAGCCTTGGCTTAAGGCAGTCACAGAACCTCAGCGTCTGGAGCAAATGGGTAGCTGGGAAGGACATTATGAGCTTGTCATATTCTCTGGACTTAGGTTTCCCATTCCTTTCCCAGATTTATTCTCTTGCTCTTTGCGAAAGAGTGGAGTTCAAAGTTGTGGAGAGTTCTGGAGCCACTTGCTACCCACAGCCAAGGCTAGATTTCAAAAATCCCAAACCCTGGGTGTACATTTAGGCATGTAGAGAAGCAAATAGACTGTCAAAGCTGCTCAGGACATGCTGGGGCTGTGTTGGCTGCTTGTTCTACTTCTTAATGGAGTTCAGGTGTGTAAAACAGACTCCTGCAAAGCCAGGACCAAGTATGTAAAAGGCAGAGGTGTTGCTCAAGCACCATCAGTAACTTGCACCCTGGTGACACCTGATGTGCTACCATCTTCCACCACATGCTTGAGCGTGTCCAGTTAGACTTCCACACCTGCAGAAATACCATAAACCCACAAACATCTGGTTTGTTCGTAGGAGCACGAGGGTTTCCAGGAAGAGTTAGGTGAGTGTGTCTCCCAGTGGCACCCAAGTGTGGGCATGACAGCCAGCAGCTGTTTGCTGCCAGCGGGGCTGGGTGTGAGCGTGCAAGGCACTGCACACGGGTGTGCACATCCCCATCAGGGCACGCTGCCACTGGTGTGTGCTGGAGAACGCTCAGGATGGGGAGCTGTGAGCAGCTAATGCTGGCTCTGCGTTTGCAGCAGGCAGGAGGGAGAAGTGGTGACCTCTGGAAGGGGCTGTGCTGAGCAGGCAGCTCTCGCATGCGGGTGGAGGGGCGGGGGGAGCACTCAGCCAGCTCCGCGGGGTCGGGAAATGAAAAACCCTCTGTATCAGCTTCTTTTGTCATCCAGAAGCGGCACAGAAAAATCCAGCCCTGCCACCCAAAGAATGCAAAATACGGAACGGGAGGAAGAAAATAAAGCCTGGCCAGTGCCCTTTCTCTGGCTGTCCATCACATCTTCCTGTGGCATGGATCCCATTTCCAGATCAAACCCCACTGATGTGAGGCCTCTACCTTGAACTGACTTTCACTTGGTAAACACAGAGAGAAAGCCACTTGGAGAGAAAGCCACTTGGAGAGAAAGCCACTATGTTACTGGAACAGACACAAGAAAAACCAGGAATTCTTTCCTAAAGGTCCAAATTCCCCATTTTCCACAGGTAACACTGATCACTCACTGCTCATAAACATGCAACAAAGGATGTGGTTCGTGCAGTCGCCAGGCACTGACCTTCACTCTCTGGGGGTTCATCCAGTGCTGGATGTCTTGCACGGTCTCGTTCATGCGCAGGAGGATGGGCTCATGACTGTGATCCAGACAGGAGGTGGTACACTCTGTGCCTGCTCAAAACACAAAGGGGATAAAGCTAAAGGATAAAGCAGGCAGCTTGTGACCCTTCCAGCATCCTTCCAGCTGAAGGACAGGATTACGGCTCGTTTTTCCTAAATTGCAATTAGCAGTCAACCATAACTATCACATATCTCCTAGCCACACGTGAAGTGCTGAGTACAACCCTGTGCTGAGCAGGAGAGCCTGGGGGTGGCAGGTATTCCAGGGCCTTTTTGAACAAGCTGCAAATCTAAGTATTTCTCTGGCAATTAACTCCAAGAAGGGGGTCAGGTTTTGTGCTTTCAGATCATCAAGACAATGTGAAGGTTTTTCCATTTCAACTGTTCTTTCAAGCAGTGGGGCTGATTAGGGAGAAGCTGTCCAACTCATCTCACCTATGACATGGCAGAAACCTATTGTTTGATCGGTCAGATTTAAAAACATCCAATAATAATCTTCCAAAGGGTGACCAAGCCTAATGATATTGGAGACCAGCTATCACCCAAGTCCCACAGTCAATAAGAAGTACGCAGAAAGGTAATGATGGCTTTGTTCACACATAAACCTGCTTTTTCTCTGATTAACTGTCATGCCCAGTGGGAATCCTGTCCTTTCTTTATTAAAACATGCTGTGATACTCTGCAGCAATATCCCAGAGCCCTGTGGTGACACAACCATAAGCCCTTGTGTGTTGGACCATTACCATTTCCCCCCTGGAAAATCACTCTTGAATGGCACAGCTGCTGCAAACATGTCATTAGGATTTCTGCACTCCAATCAGCGCTGGGGGAGGAATTAATCTCTGCACTGGTTTGGAGAGCTGAACCTTTGGCTCAACACACGCCTCAGCCTGGAAGGGCAGATTAGGTGTCTGAGGAATTACTGAAGGTGTGTGGGATTCATAGTGACCACGACTGGTTGCTATTATTTTTCCCACCTGCTTCTGCCTTCTCACATTCTCCACTTGGAGGAGTCAGTGGGAGCAACCAGACCTAGGCTGGAAAGATGGGGAGTGCTTGAGGTTTGTTTTGCTTTCCCAGGACATCTGGAAGTGACTCCAAGGACCTACTGGATGAGTCCTATTGACACCATCCCCAGAGTGAATGACTGGCTCCTCTCCATGAGCGTGGTGGACACTTTTTCAAAAGGACATTGATCAGACTTTCAAAAATGCAAAGAAGAGAGGAAAAGCCCAACATCTGATCCCAAAAGTTGGTGCTGGGTGAGCCTACAAACTGTGTGGTATGTCTCCATCTGCTGAGAATGAGAGCCAGTGGCCACTGTGCCCTCTCTGAGCTCTAAATCCCTCTCCAGAGAGAGCCACACTCTTGTGGGGGGTCTGCCCCATGCATCCCTCACCTCCACGATGCTGTGTGGTCCCATCCTGGGGTCAGGCCCACCAGCCCCTGGGACTGGCACCTGCCAACAGTCCCTGCGACAGGAGCCAGAGCTGGCAGGCCCCCAGCACTGAGATGCTCCCCTCCAAACCAGGAACTGGGGTTTCTCTCCTTGCAAAAACCTGTCTGGCCCTGGAGGTAACCTCGTCTCAAGGGTAAAACGCCTCTCCACATTAAGAGTCGCTGCAGCCTCCTCGCCGCTCGCTCTCCCGTGCTCCACCACGCTTGTGGAGAGGAGCGGGTCAGAATTGTTTTGATATATGATCTGTAATTGGCATCATTACAGAGCGGTGATCTCATCCAGGTCGTGTTCTCCTCCCCAGGGAGGGAACACAAGGAGGCTCGTAGTCCTCCGCATGGCTGCGATATAATGAGGGAGCCGCGCAAGGAGGAAATTTCTCCAAGTTCAAAGGGACAGGCGGAGGCAGGAGGGGGATGGCAGGGGCTGGGAGGGGGGCTGCAGGAAGGGGCCTCGCAAACCTGTGTGGGCTGCAGGCAGTGCAGCTCCTGTTGCAGCCCTTACAGCAGGGAGACCCCCAAAATGGGGGCTGAAAGTACAATATAGCATGTACAGCTCTGAGTGTCTGTCACTCCCTGTGCCTGGGTGACACAAAGCCAAGCTGAGTGCAGCAGTCATCGCTCCTTGCACAGGAAACAGGTACCCCAGAAAGAAGGAGGAAAGCAGACCCTTTAAAACAGCTCCTAAACAACTGTCATACCAAAGGGAATGCTCAGCAGGTCTCATACTGTTTCTGGGGAGACCTGAATTATCCTAGTGCTGCATTCTCCTGTCAGCTCCCTGCCTTTCAGCTGCTGGAGCACGGGTTTGTGCATGTGGCTGAAGGAGTGGGGCATTATGAAAGCGTAAGAGCAAAAGCAGGAACAATCCCTCCCTGGCACAGTCTGGCGTGCTGCTACCCCTGAAAACCAGCTGGCCAGGAAGGCACACCATGAAACTGGAAGCCCTGCAAGGAGCCTGCAGTGAGAGCATGTTACATGATGCCTGGCCTCTCGGAGCTTCACATTTCCTAAAAACATTTCCCTGAAAATCCTCCCGTAGCAGGTCCTCACTCAGACAAACAGGTTACTTGAAGGACTCCTTCCTCCCTCCCTGCCATTCCCATCCTCTTCCTGGTCTCCTGCTGCCTGCTCCCATCTGGGGACAGGTGTCGGGGTGCTCACCCACCGATGCCGTAGCCGCCGGCGCACTGCAGCTTCAGGTGGCTGTTGAGCTGGGTGGGCAGAGCACACTGTCCCTGCATCTCCCTGCACAGGTGGAAGGACCCGCTCCAGGTGCCGTCCTTCCGGCAGTGGATCACGTTGCTCCCACGGCCCTGGGAATGAGGGAAGGAGAAAATGAGGATTAACAAAAAAATAGCAAGGAGAGGCTGAGAGTGACGAGTGAACAGAGCTGTGCTGTTGGAGCTAAGTTCTGTTGGAGCTGGAAAAGCCCCTGGTTGGGACTGCCAGTCATAGGAGGGGCAAGAAGGAGTTTTCTTCCAAAGAATAAAGAAAAGGAAACCTACAGTGCTGACACACATACACACAGAGACAAATACACACATCTCTTCTGTGCAATTCAAGGTCTTTACAAGCCCCTTGCAAGGTTTACACCTTAGAACAGCCTCACTCCTGTTGCAATAAAGGTGCCTTCACCCCATTTGCCTTCCTCCTTGTTACAGAGAGGTTGGTGTCTAATGCAGACAACTTTTTCCTCTTCTCATTTTCTAACCAGTTACATCATCTCTCTTGAAAAAGAAAGAATCCCCAATGGCCATCTGAAGGAGGAAGGGAGAGCGGGACACGAGCTTAGCAGGGCAGAACGTGCTCTTTAGAGCTTGGCTGCCTTGAGTGACAGCAGGCAAAGGGGCTGAGAGAGACACGCACAGAGGCAGGTGGGAAGGACAAAAAAATCCTCTGGTGTGGGAATGGGCAAGGAATATAATATGACATTTCTCTTATAGAAGAGATTCTTCGTATGATACTGAAGAATGAATACCAAAGTCCGAGGGGAAATATCATGCCCTTTAAAAACAACAAAGGAGTGCAAAGGCAATCTTTTGTCAGATCTATCCACATGGCATAGATTGGGGATTTCTGTGCAAACAAGCTGTTCTGTGGGATCTGTGAGCCCAGCTGCCATGGGGCAATGTGGGACATTCAACAGGAGGATGTCTGGTGTGGTTGGGCTTCAAAACTCCTGTGGGGGCCTTACTGGGTGGGAGAATCATGCAGGATCTCTGCTTCTTCTCACCCAATTCTCCTGCCAGGCATGTTGCCTGCAATCTACCCACCCTGCTCTAGGACACTGTGATCGATATCTTTGGGGATTCTTTAATGTGCTGTCCGTGCTGGGATCCCTGCAGGACTGCTGAACTTTTTGGAGGAGCCCTGCCCCACAACTCACACCCATTGTTGCACAGGGACCTGCACAATCCCCTGGTACTGGCATGGAAGAAGGCTCAGCCTTCAGTGATAGTCTCATCCTTAATATCCTAATGCTTCCCTTTTTTTTGCTCAGCTTTGTTAATGAACACAGTGTTTAGTGAGATGCAAAGTGGTATTAGCAGCAGACTACGGTGTGGGACCTGCTTCCCCTTCTCTAGACATCTGGCCATAGCCAGAAGTAATAAGGAAATCATATGAAAGGAATAATGGAGCAGATGGACTCAGGGTGAGATCCAGCTTGGTGATTCTCACCTAAGGGCCAGTTTGGCAGAGATTGATTAATTTAGATCTGACTGTTGATATGATTTGTGTACAATATGCAGAAATGGAAGACCATTTCTCTGGTAGCAGGGGAGGTACCTGCTTAAATGACCATTACATTCCTGGTGATTAAGAGATGCTGTATGTGCAGCCAAGTAATGGTCTTCCAGCATGGTGACAAAGTCAGGAATAAATAGCTAAATTATAATTGAGCACAATTTGCTGTTTTAGCAAGTGTGGTGCACTTCCCTTGCCATTTCCATGCCAGGGTTCAAATGTGATTCTCAAAGATGAGCCATGAAACCTGATTTATGTTCCTGGAGCTGGCTGTGCTTGGGGGTACTCTTGTATAGTTTCAACAACATACTCAGAGATCCCAGGATATCCATTGCTATAGTAACATACTGTCCTCATTCCCTGACCTGCAAAATCTCTTGTGAAAACCCCTGCTGGGTTTCTTGCTTGGATGCAACGTGTATTATCACCTTATATAGCTGAGAGAGACTTAGTGGGGTTTAATCCTTAAATAATTAACACCTCTCAAGTGGTTCTGGCTTGTGCCAGGAGTCCTTGCTCTTCTTCTGTAGCCTCTTTTCTAGGATATCTGAAAATACTTTTCACTGTAAATACCTTTCTCAAGATTTTATCTACTCCTTTGCCCAAGGTGCTTTTGCAGCGGAGCAGTCACTCCTCTCCTTCCCAGTGAATAGACAGAGTTGTATCTCTCCCTTTCCAGAGCTTACTTCATTACTGCTGTAACCCTGACTCCACTGCTTGCTCCTCTTCATGTTCACCTTGTTTAAAAGCAAACTCAAGCCCGTTCCACCAGCTGTCATTGCCTTGGATGTCCCAGGTTCCCCACACTGGCAGTGCTGGAACACGGCACAGGCCATGCTGCCCCTCTGAGCAAGTGGTGGAGGCACAAAGCCACAGCTGCTGTGTCCCAGAGCTCCCACCCCCTCTGCACCCATGCCTGCAACTTCTCATTTCACACTGCTCATAACCTCACTCCAAGTCTTAAACAAGGAAAACTTTTCCAGGTGCCCTGATGTGAAACACTGGGGCTCTGCCAGTTGTCACTGTGTAGAAGGCAGGCCAGAGCACAGGGAACAGGGGCTTTTAACATGTGGAGCAGGTACCAGAGGTGTCTCTCACATAACTGCCCCTAGAGCAGTGTTGGCACCTTTTTAAAGATCTTCATATTCTGATCTGATGATCTGAATTCTGATGATATGAAAACAGCCCTTGTCAGAGCACAGCCTGCTCCAAGCAATGACTGCAGTTGCTGCAGCTTCCACATCCCCACTTTCTCTTCCCAAGTAGAAAGAGGGAGCAGCAGCAGCACTTCTGGGAGAAGTTACTTATCTCACAAACTATAATTACCTCTGGTGAGGAAAACTAGGCATTTCAAATAAGGTAGTAGAGGCCAGACCTTCTCATATCAGTGAACACAGCTCCCAGGAAGCCAAAGGCAACATGCTGATTTGTGCCAGATGGGGATCTGACCTCTGATGCCAAGTGACACCTTCACAGCCAGAAAAACATGGAAGTTTAGAGAGAATTCACCTGAATAATTGTAATCCCTATGGTGCTAAATTATCACACGACACACAGACATAAAATGGTAAGAACTAGAGAGAAAAGCAAGGTAAAACAGAATGAATAAATGGGATAACTGTAGATAACTCACATTGTACTTTCTTTCATTTGTTTCTTCTTGTTTTCTAGCCAGATCATAAAGCCACTGTGGCAGACTTTTCCGCCACTTACTGTCCAGAAACAGTAAGTCAATCACTTCTAATCCTCTACAGGTAATAGTTAATACTGTTACTACTGTCATAAAAATAGTATTTCCAGGCCCTCCTTCAACTTTAAATATTATTTTCCCTTCTGCATTTCCATGGTTTTGGAAGAGCTCAATGTCCCTTGGCCTCTCCAAGATCAGTGTCCTCAGGGAAGGTGTGAAAAACCAGACTTGCGTGGGCTGAGGTGATTTGGGTCAGGGAGACTCACCGACTGACTGTCATCATCCTCACACTTGATTCGGCACTCGCTGTTGAACTGGAAGCCGTTGGAGCACTGGTAGAGCCCGTGGAACTTGGAAGGTGGAGGGTCACAGGTGACAGGCACGCAGGCGCCTGGCAGCCACGTGCCATCTTGTGTGCACTGGATCTTAAAGGCTCGCCTTTTTGTGCAGAAAAAAAAGCAACATTTAGTGAGTGGCTGAGTCAGCTGGGAGCCTCTAAAGCCTCTGAGCTCTGCTAGCAGGTTGCAGGAGATGGGTGTGCTCGAGCTTTTAACACTTGGGGAACAAGTTGTGAATCTGCGTCATGAGGTCTCTGAGCAAAAATAACAATTATTTGCAAAACCAACATTGAGCTGCCCAGCCTAAACTCCTCTTTTGGCCTTGGACACATCTCCCAAGAACTCAGCTTCCCAGGCTTGTGGGCTGTGGTTGGTTTGAAGTGGGTTTGTGCAGAGTCAGAAGTATACGACAGCACTAACCCTTTTCTGCAGGGTTTCAAAGGGGACTCCCCAGGCTCCATATCAAAGGGGTATTTCTAAGGTAAAGTCTGTTTTTTGAGCACTGGTCAGGATTTTTAAAGAAGCCTAAGCGAGCTGGGTGCCTAAACTGACACTGCACAGCTATCTGCATGAAGGAATTGCTCCATGCTCTTCCCTACGGCACATGGAGTCTGTGACAAACAACCCCTTCCCAAAATCATTGTAACTCATGGCTTTCTGAACCAGGCTGATGGCATAGCTTTAGTCTTTCACGTACTTTCTTGATTTTCTGGAGGATCCAGGGACGTGGTAACCTGGTTTGCATTTGTACTTGCAGAATGAGCCCACTTTGTGCTTGTCTTCTCGGCAGCGCGAGGTCTGGAGATCTGCGTTGGGGACGATGGAGGGTGCTCGACACATCAGCTCACACAGGGCCTCAGGAAAGGACCACAGCCCATCCTCCATGCAGGTCAAGTTGCTGTTGTTTCCTGAGAAGAGCAGTGAGCAAAGTTAACAACATTCAGCAGGACTATTTTCTTTTTAAATGTTGTTACACCCATAAGATATCAAAAGCCCCCTCAGCCGATTTGACAAATTCAACTGCATTGAACATTCATATGTCCTGTGCGTTCTCTCGCTCTAGATGATGTCATTAAATCATTAAGGACTCTGCTTTCAGGTGACAGGCAGGCAGTGCTTATTTCAGGAAATGCTATAGCATAGGGGAAGCCACACGGGCTTTGTCATCTTTTGTATTTCTCTTCCTTATTTTGTTCCTCTCTGAAAGAAAGCTTGTTTCATACACCAGCCCCCTCCTCTCCAAAGCCATGGCTTTAACAGAGGGTTTGGTGCCATCACATTCTTCATTCTGCTTCTGTGTTATATCTTTCCGCTGAATCTGTCCCTTTTATTTCAATTTGGAACCTTTTGGAGCAGCATCTGTTAGTATTAGAGTCACTACTCCAACACAATGAGGAGCCATTCTCAGCTGGGGACTCTCAGTCCTTGGGGACTACTGTGATAAATATGATTCATAATACTCATTAGAGACTCATTTTCCTCAGGAAGCTTTCTTGGCCAACACCTCAAAGGTAAAAGGTACAATAGATCTATTTGCCTCTGCTATGACCTACTTGACTTCAGAAGGTTAAGCTAAAAGTAGCCCAGTCTCAGTGTATTTTACATTCTTTGTTATTTTATACCATATGTTGAAAAGGAATAAGCTTTTCCTAAGAAACAAAGCACAGCTATGAGCCACTAACCCTTCAAAAATCCCTAATATTCCATTGAAATCCCTGAGCATTGCTGCAGGAACTCTTCTCAACCCACAAGGCATATTTTCAACAGTGAGCCAACTTCGGAGTTATCCGAAATAATACTGACAAACTGCTAACCCCGGAGCAATGCCATCTCTCTGAGGGGAGGAAGAGAGCCGGGGCATGAGGCTGGAATTCAAAGAAGAAGAAAACAAAAGGCTCTGGAGGGCTCAGGAAGGTATGTGGAGGAGCCCTCCTGCCCTGCCCTCAAAGATAAGAGAAGCCACATTAAATCAGCCCCGGATTTCTCTCTCCCCTCCCCAACTGCAGATGATTGCAGAGGTATTTTGTGCAGAAGGGAGCTCTTTTCTGGAGCACCAGCATGTTCCTCTGCTCTGACTCATGCAGCAGCTCCCAGCCCAGCCGTGGTGATATCATACTTGCCACTGCAAAGCGATAAGCTGTGACATTACCAACAGTGGCTGTCATGACGTCAGTGATTGAATTAGGCATGAGTCATTCCAACGCTGTTCTCCAGAAGCTTAGTGGCAACATTTATTAGTCATCAGTGATGGCTCTACACCAAACAGTGCCTTCACCTCACAGCTCAGTGTTTCTGGACAAAAGTGAAGTGATGCTACACACCAGAGCTGCAGCCCCTGACCTGGGGTGGGTTGTCATCCCTCCATCTACCCCTGCCTGAGTCATCAGCTCTTGTTGGTCATGAAGACTATAATTATTTTCACCACCCGCTCAAAAAAATTTAAAGCACTTAAAATGAAAAAACACCTTTTGTTGAAGATAGCCCTATGAGTGCATAAACAGAAGAAGGGAGGTTTTTGTTAAAAAGTACTCTTAATTTTCTCTTAACTATCCTTTGAGTAGTCATGACTTTGACTGTGTGTTGGCCATTTATCTCCCATCAGAATTAAAAAGGATTAAGCAATTTGCTTATATATGAAGAAATCAACATAGCTTTCCCTGAAATGAAGAATACTTCCGATTCCTTCCTTTTTGGGGTTTGCTATGAATCCCAGCAGAGAAGGAGATACCACGGGTACAAAAAAAGCCTATACAGTGTTTTTACCTGAGTTGAAAACAGCAATTAAGTTTATTTACAAGATGGACGAGTTCCTTCAAATTAACAATTTTCTTGTTTCCTGAGGACCAGATCAAAAAGGGAAATGTGCCAGTGAGCAGAAGAGTTGATGGTGCTGAGAAGAGGATGGAGATGTTAGCAGAAAAGTAGCAGGGAAGAAGATAGAGGAGGAAAGGACAGAGGGCGGCAAGCTGTGTTATTTCTAGGGGAAAAATAAAAGAAAAAAGGAAAACATAAAGAGTGCCAAACAAGAAGAGGACAGGAAGGTCAGAGTAGAGTAAAATGAGTGTGGAAAAGGAGAAGGGTGATGTTGAATTAGAAAAAACACAGGTGATGGGGGTCTGTGCCATTGGGATGTGGGGCTTTTCAGTCTTCTCTTGGCTCTCCAAATACATGGAGGAGGCATAGAAGGGAGTCAGACAGTGGAAATAAAGCATGGGAAAGAAGATGAGAGAGTTCAATCTGATTTATCCCCATGACTTTTCCATGTTTTGGTTGTATGGAAGCAATATTCCCTGCCATTACTGGCTGGCCAGCGTGATCAAGGAAAGGTCAAAGCAAGGTAATAGAGAGATGCAAAGGAACTTAACTTCTAATATAAATAAACCTTCCATAGAGTCCCATAATTCTTCCTACTTAAAATATCATGAATAACTAAACCAACAGCAAGAGCAACATGTATTCCTAGGAGCAGTCTGTGTTAGCTGTGTCTCTCAGGTCACTGCAGACACCCCCCAATACCTTTCAGAAGAGCAGGAGGTCGGCAAGTGAAGGAGCATTTCTTGCCAAAGGTGGTCCCCTCGCTGCAGTTGAAGGTGGCTGGGTAGACATGGTACTGGTCTGGGACACCACAGTCCACGGGCTCACATGTCACCTGCTTGTTCCACTTCCCATCCATGCAAGTCATGGTGACGCTGGACTCCGTCTGGAAAAAGACACAGGGCTACAGCCACCACAGCCAGCAAGGGAGAGATCAAAACCATTTCAAGCCTAATGGCCATAATTTTGGCTCACAAGTTAAGCACAGCCATGTCTGGTCCCTACCATCATCATTTAGACAGCAGCTACCACACCCACCAAAGCTCATAAGGAACAGAGAAAGGATTTGTCAGAGAAAGGATTTTCTGCCACCTCTGGGGCGAGACACCAAAGCGCTTCCACAGAAAGAGTGCAGCTCTACAAATAATCCAAACTCTTGTCTGGTCTCCCGAGACAAGGAGGGAACCTGCTGCTCTGCCCTGTCATCAGAAAGGAGCACAAGCCTGAGCTGTGTGGAGCTGACAGCTGTCCCCCATCCCTGTCACCTTTGAGGTGACACAGCCACTCTGAGAGGATCCCCCTGTGCTTCCGAGTAGTCAAACCCATTCTTCGGTTTGAAGTAAAAGCCAAGCTGACATGAAGTCATTTGGGACTCTCATCCGAGGCTCTCCCGAGAGGTGTCAGTCACCCTTGGATGGGGATCTCAGGGGAAGTGCCTCGGGCCACATCAACATTGTGAGCAGATACTGACAGCTGCTGCTGTGGCTTCTTTGGCAGAGTGCCCCAAGGCTGCACACAGAATCAGGGCCCTGCTGTCCTGACACCACGGACAGGAATGCCTGAGGGACAGACCTCTTCCAGGAGGAATTTGCCATGGGCAGACCCAAGAGTAACTGGCACCTGGAACTTGAGAGGTTATACACAGAGTCAGTGCCTGTGCTCTGACTTCCCCCAAGTCACTCTACCATCACAGCTACACAGAAACTAAACTTCTGTGGATCTGAGGAATAATCCAAACTGCACAGCACACGGGAATCCTGGAGTGCTAGAGGCAAAGAAGAAAAATGGGGGGAAGTAAAGAAGCCAGCCATCTAAAGCTAAGATGAATTTACTGAGTGACTGAAGGACAAACAGATGTTGGCAAAGAGAACTGAGTATACAACATATTCACTTTCTAATTAAAAATGGAAAAATATTAAAAGCTACAAGTGAAGAATCTAACTCTTCCCTTCACACCAGAATAAAGAGAGGGACAGAGGTTAAGAAATGTGAGAAACCCAAACATGAGAAGGGGAAGATGCTGGCAAGGAATCTGACCAAGCCATACAGCAGCACTCCTCTGCCTCCAGGGAATATTTTATTCAGGGCTGGTATGCTCACAGGAGATTTGCACCGCCGGCCATTGATCTGGGTTTATAAAAGGAAAGGGAATTTTTCTAGCACACATCAAAGGGACCTGGATTCCCTTTTTGCAAAAACACCCTAATGGTTTCAACAGAAGTTCAGACCTGTCTCCCTTTGATATATGGTTGCATTCAGAATGGAAAAAGCAGTCCCTGAGCTGAGAAACTGGACACTTCCCAAGTGGGCACAAACCCCCTTTTCTAGACTGTGGAGTTTATTTAAACAGGGAGCACCGCTGATGGAAAAAAATGTCTTTTCTACAAACTCAGGGTAGCACATTCTGGGATACTCAGAGCTATCATGTGAAGTGATACTGTGTGTTCACATTCCCAATAATTTCACTCCCCAGTGGCTGTTAATTCTGCCTTTGTTGCTTATCAGAATATCTGTACCATTAAAAAGTGTATATAAACTGTAGGCAGTTGATGTCCTGAAGATTCTGGGGTGTTGCAGTGTGATGGCCACAGGAGAAGGGATAATACAGCATATTCCCATGTCTTGCAAACCACCAGCACTCCAGGATGAGCTGCTCCAGCATCCAGCAAAGCCATCCATCCATTTCCCTTTAACAGATGCTCTTATCAAATAAAAGAGCAGCAACATGACTGTTGGAACTTAAAACATAAACCCAAGCTATTGATGTCAATAATCTCAAGCTAATGATGTCAGGGGCTATCCAAATGTTATGGAAAAGACATAGGTCTTGCATAGTTTCATGTTGGATACTGGATCCATGATGAACATAGGGAAACTGTATCAATGACAAGAGATTCAGCTCCAGGAATTCAGCTCCAATAATTAATTAATTATTGGTGATGCTGTGATCTAGTTTAGGAATAAATGAATTGAAATGAATCCTACTAGCTGCTACTGGCTGCTGAAACACAGTGTGGTGCACGAGGAACTTTCTCTGACAACAGGGTTGCACATCAGATGTACCTCTGCAGAGCACCAAAGAAACAGAAACCAGAATATAACACAAAAATTTGAACAGAAGCAATATCTGTGCATGACAGTCGCATCTTACAAAAGGAATGTTTTGCCCAAGCTACCACTTGTGAGAGTGTTCCAGCTGCAGCCCGTGGCCTTTGTTAGCAGAAAGCAGCAGGGCACCAGAGCCTGCTGGAAGTGCTACAGGCCTGGGATCCCCTCTCTTTGGGAGGGATCCCTCTCCACAGCCATACTCCCACTGTCCTTTGTCTAGACCTGTTCTAAACCTTGATATCAAAATGTTAATAATTAGTGTCTCCACATTTTCATCTCTGGGTTTTTGCCCAGGGTACTTTCCCCACAAAGCCCCTAACCTAATCTGTAAGAGTCCTCTCAGATCCCTATGGATTTTCCTTTTCCTGGCACACTGGGAAGGCCATTCCCAAGCAGAGAAGCTGTGTCCATGGAGGTAAGACCCTGGCTACTCAGCTTTTCCCAGTAATTTGTTCCACGTTTGCTATGATGGAAGCTGAGGTTTTCAAGGTCGGACATAATAATGGCACATTTTAGAGCATGTCTATCATGTCATCACTTGAAGCACATGTAATTCTGCAGCAGGACACAGCAGAGAGCATTCCCTGCCATGGAGACAAAGGCCAGTGTCTCTGATTGGAAGCACAGAGGACAAACCTACCACAGAAATTATTGCTGATGGCACCCACCAGCTTTTGACTTTCCCCTCTTTCAATGCCACACCTGAGGGTGGGATCACTGCAGTGCCCAGGGACAGCACCCCTGGCTGCTGAGCAGGATCCTGTCCCTCCCCAGCTCCATGCCACACCCTGGAGGTATTTCTGATAGACTCAGCCCTTGGATCTGGCGCTGGGTCTCAGTGGCAGCGTCTGCCTTTGCAGCTCTCCCACCCGGAGCTGAGCAGGCACGTGCCTGTTTCGCCTGTCTGATCTGACAAGGTCACCCAGCTCACAGCAGCCCACACGAAGCACTTGGCTTTCTCATCTGGTTTATTAGCTGTCACTTTGGGCACTTTGTGCTGCTTTGACTGGCATCACAGCAACTGCTTCCCTTCATGTCCTGCCTTCCAAAACAGGCTTAATCAAGGAGGGAGGGTGGGCAAGGAGGAAAGCGGGGGGAGAGAAAAGGGGCCTCCAAAGACACAGTGAAGAGGATGCAAACTTAAACAAATCTGGTGCCAGAAAGATTTGTTTCTCGGGACTTTTAACAGCCTGGGAGAATTCATGTCTCCTTCCTGCTGCCCAAGATCCCAGCCAGCCCCTTCTTCAAGCGATGCTTCACGTGTGAAGTTTCCTCTCCTTAAAAATGAACAGCTGTGCCCTCCCCTCTAAGTATTCTTCCACTTCTGCCCACTACTGTGCCTCTAATTGAACCCACATGAGCCGTGCTTTCTTTTCCTGGCATGATTGATGATGCCTTTGCACAACATTAGGGAGCTGCTGGGTTTTAAATAACACCTCTTGACCAGAGCAGCAGTGGTGGTAGCTTCAAGGAGAGATGACAACAAGTCACTGAATGAGCGGGGCTTTCAGTGAAGGACAAGGGGGAGGAAAGCAGTGAAAGACAAAGGGGGGAAAGAGGAAGAAGACAAGAAAGAGCGATGGAGTTGTTGGGGGGGGTGGGAAGAAATCAGGGAGGAAGAATGAAAACATCCCCAAGATCTTCTTTGTGAGAAAGATACATGAATGGTTTTGCTCCATCACTATGCAAACCCCTTTGTTGTTGTTGAAGTCCCTAAATGAGGATGAGAGAGAGCCCAGGAGTCTACAAACAGCTCAGCTTTCTTTTTCTTTTCAAGCAGCAAACAGTTTCTGCTGCATAGAGCGCTGACGAGTTTTAGGGTTTGGTGATTTTACAGGGTTTTAACAGAATTTGGGAATGGGAGTTTCTCAGAGAGGGAATGAATGAATGTTTTGCCCTAAAACTGATTAAAATGGTGGCTTCAGAAGACACTGAGTCTAAAAAGTGCAGAAACTGTTAAGAAGATTTTTCAAAGACCCTTTAGATGAAAAAGATTGATTTGAAATATGACTTGTGCCCCTACATCACCGAGGTGCTTTTGAAAATGTCCCTTTTTGTCGCTGTCTTTGCCCATTTTTTCTGTCTTTCAATGAAATAGGGAAGACAAATGTGGTTCAGATGCTAAACGAAGGTGTTTCCACTGGTCTGTGAATCACCTTCACCAGCATGCAGTGGCTGTGGGCCACTGATGATCAGTCTGCTCTTTGAGACATTGCACCTCAGTCCAGCCTCCTTCCTACCCAAGAGTGTGAAACATCAACATGTGCAAAGCTGCTTCCTTCCTCCTCTTCCTCAGGCAGCCCCACACACTGACAGTTAAATGATAAAAAATGTATCTCTATATCCTCCAATTAGTCAAACGAGTGAAATAACCAAGTCAAATAATTAATAATAATTAAATGACAAACATGAAACAAGGAACAGCTTCGTGCAAGGTTCTCCAGCCATGACAGAAAATCCCACTGGCCATGGACAACAATCCACGTGCCCTTTCTCACCCCCAAACACTTGTGACTGAAAGAGGAACTGAAGCTGGGAAGCAAATATGGAAGAAGCACAATGCCTTTTGATATGAGAAATCCAGACCATGAATTCTGGACTTTCTCAGATAATTCATTTCTTGCCTACACATTCCACAAGTTCTGGTTTGAAGCACCTGGCACAAAGAAATAAGATGATAGTGAAAGAAACTGTCTGTTCCTTTCCAGCAGAAAGGAATAGAACTTTAAAACCACATGTTTAATGTGCTCAGCTGGTCATGGGTATCTTTAAGATGCTCCACTCCTTCCCTGATTTGAACAGTGAATGCACAGCACTGAGCAAAACAAAGCCACTGGCCTCAGGGGGTTTTATTGGTGGAAAAGACAACGAAGTGCAACAGCAGAGCAGGGTGAGAGGAAGCATGTTGTAATAGGCAGTGAATCACATTAGCAAGGGGTGCTAAAATCCTCTGCTCCTGTCATATGAGTCTGATCAAGGCTCTGAAACCAAACTTCTCCCAGCAAAACCATGCCCAGCTGGCTGAGCCTCCCCAAAAGGTAATGCTTGCATTTAAATAACACAGGGCTGGTGAAGCATGCTCAGGCTGTTTTATTTGGTTTGTGATCCCTGTGTGCTTCATGTAGCCCATGTACAGATCCCTTCCAACAATTTCCTGGTTCAGCCACTCAGGCTGGTTTTGAGAACTGGTTTTCTGTTCTGTAAAAATGCTCAGCTGGAGCTGGGGTTCTGGTGCTGATGCCAATTAGGATGGAAGAGGCCCCAGCTCGCGGGGTCCTGTATTTGTTTTGTAATTGAGTTGAAAGGGTTGACTCATTCCCCTCCACTCTGTCTCCCCCCTCTGCGAGCTCATGAAGAGCACAGTATTTCACAAGTACAGACAGGCTGCTGAGTGTGGCTGCCCCAGCCCACAGCCCAGATGTGAGTGCTGCCCCAGATGTGAGGGCTGCCCCCACAACCCGGGAGAGAAGGTGCTGATGGGCAAACCACCCCCATGTCTCACTCAGAGGATGTGGCAGTGTTAGAGATGAGGGCACAAAGTGGGCTGTCAGCCCTGCATCCCCCTGTCCCCAGCATCCTGCTCTCAGGGCCATGCTGCACATGCACCTCATCCACCTTCCCCAGCACAAAGCACTTGCATTTTTTTGATGTTTAAACAAATTGCTAGTTTTCCTCAATATCCCCCTCACTGCATGAAGATGTGCTGCTTTTGTAGGACTGGATTATTAATGCACGTATTAGAGAGGATGGGAGCATTTCCTGCCCTGCTGGGGGAGGTTTTTGAAGATTTGTCTGGAAGCAAAAAGGTTTGGGTGATTCTTCTGTGCCCTCCATGCTGTACATATCAGGGTGTGGTTGGGAGCAGATAGACTGAAACACTGCAAAGGAGTTAATATGTTGTTAGCCTCAATCTGAGGACTAAAAATTAGGTATTTTACCCAGAAATTGGTTGTGCATAAACACAAGCACCCTACTCCCAAAACACCAGCCCTACTGTTTCCCTGAGTAGAGCCAGTGAGATCAAACAAGGATTGAACACAAACATTCTGGTTTGAAAATTTCTAAATTCAGGGAACATCTGAGCTTTGCTCATTGCCAGTAACTCTTCTTGCAGACCCAAAGGGCTCCTGTTCTGATGACAAGCATTTGGACAAGAACTTGTCCCAAGGCTGGGCTGAGATTTTAGGATCTACCTTGAGTTATTCCTCAATTTCTCCACAGCTCTTTGCCCATCCTGGTCTTGTGCATCATAAAAAAAACCCCAAAAACCAAAAAACCAACGCCGTGGCAGGACAAACCTGGCTCTTGACGAGATCATCATCTCTGTGGATGTGCAGGATGTAGCCAGCCCTGCAGCTGACGTTGCACTGGGCGCCGCTGTCCCAGCCCGTGCCGCCGGTGCAGTTCAGCACCGCGTTCTCGATCTCCAGCCGCTGGCAGTCGGTGGCTTCGCAGGAGTAGTGGACACAGCTGGGAGGGAGACAAGCAGTGCTGGTGTTGTTATTTGATCATTTCAATCCATTCCACAAGAGCAGTGTCTGATTGACAGACTTTGGTCAGAGAGTTCTGACCAAAGCTCAGAACTGGAAAGGGTTCCACAGCCTCTTGGTGCGTGTTCTGAAGGACTGAGGCAGTGGGCACAGTGATGACAATGACAGCAAATCACAGGTATTGTAGCAAAATGGAAGAGCCTGTCAATTCTGCAGAAGTTCCTTCTGTTCTGCAATATTCAACTGCAATATGACCTCCCTACTCCTGTATTAATGTCCATTTCTCCATCCATCCATCCATCCATCCATCCATCCATCCATCCATCCATCCATCCCTTCCTTCCTCCCTCCTGTGAAAACACTCCCTCCAAGAGCATCCCTCATGCCTCATCCAATTTTAAATCTGCTGAATTCAGGACTGCTGATATTGGCAGTGATAAGTGTGCACATGTGAGGGGGGGCTTCTGCGATAGACACTCTTATCTTTGAGAAGCTCAATTGAAATCATCACATTCATTTTATTCCACTTCACAAGGAACACCAAACATCAGCTGTGTAGCTGTATTGATAAGCTCTTATCAAACTCAGCAGCATGCTGTTGTTTCAGATGTCTCCAGCTGCTCTCCTGCCATCCATAAAATCTTTCCTCCATGGAAACTGTCTGTTCTCCCTCTGGAAAATTATTGTAACTTTTAGCACAACTTGCAAAAAGAGATTTTTGTTTAGTTTTTATATACACAGAGATGTCTGATTGACACAAAATCTTTCCCCATCTCTGATGACCTGAGTCAAACATTATAGCACATCTTCAAATGTGAGTATGGGGTAGTCCCTCAACAAAACAGCAATGAAAATGTTGAGGGTCTTAAAGCATGAGGGGACATTTAGACTAGAGAGAGGGAAGAAATATTTTTACAATGAGGCTGGTAAAACACTGACATGGGTTGCCCAGAGATGCTCCATCCCTGGAAAAATTCATGGCCAGGTTGGACAGATCTGAGCAATCAGATCTAAAGATGTGTCTGTTTACTGCAGATGACCTTTAAAGGTCCCTTCAACCCAAACCATTCCATGATTCTATGTACAAAGTGTTTCTGGAATAGAGGCAAAATTTCTGGGAAAAGGACCTCCTGCAAGGTGATATTTCTCTGATTAAATTAAAAATTTATTTAATTTTAATACAGTGAAATTAGTTCTGGGGAGGGAAAACATTAACTTATTTCACCATCTGCTTGTTCAGGGAAGAATATTAAAGACAAAATTATAGAAAGAAGGGAAAGCAATGTATCAACACACATATTTTCAAATAGAGTACAAGCAGTTATTCCTGTCTCCTAGAAAAAAGGGTTAACAGCCACTAAAGGCCTGTTCAGCTTAGTAAGTCCTGACTTAGCATGTACGTGGTGTTTTGCTGTGTTCAAAGCACCGTGCAGACATTATCTAATTAATTTTTGTGACACCCCTGCGAGACACCTGGGCTGGTATTGTTATCCCCATGTTACTGATAGAGAAGCACATCTGCACATGTTTCTACTGAGCTCTAGATCAGATTAAATGACAGTATTTATGTACCTGCACAACCCATTTCTCTGTCCCAGACTAGTGCTATACGGGAAGTGCCCACTGCTTGTAATTTAAGGTTGCTTGTTCAGTATTGGCCCTTCCCTGGAGTGTGATGAGCCATAAACAATTTCTACATTCAGAAATATTTTATTTCCTCATGGTGCACAAAGCATCGCTGCTGACAGAGCTGAGGAAGGAGAATTTCACCTCTGTGTTGGCCAACTCCACACCCTTGTATGCAACAAACCCCTGGCTATCAGCAGAACTGTGATGCTCATCACTGCTGCAGGATGGATGACCCTCTGCCAGAGCTGGCCTGTCCAGGGTGATCTTGCTTTCAGGAGGATCCTCACCCACTAACCAAGGATTTCACACATTTTCCAGTCTGCATCTCACAGCCTGGCATACAGATTTAAACTGCCATGGATTTAACCCTTTAAGGATCAACAAGGCTGTGGATGGAGCAACAGCAGAACAAGGGAGCAGCACATCCCAGGTGGCCATCACCTGAGAAACAAGGTGAGGAGCACAGCCAGGTGCTATTGCCTTGTGAATGCCCAAAACTAATCACCCAGGGGTGTGAACCACAGGCTTTACACACTCCTTTCACACCACGAGCCTCACACCCTGTGGGTCCCCAAGCAGAGCAGGACCTTACCAACCTCTTCCTAACCCTACCAACCTCGTGGTCCTGCTGTTTAAGTCCTCAGCTGAATCAGTGATAACATCTGATGCTGATGTTGAGTGAGAGTGTAAATGATGGAATGATGCTTTGTGGAACCCTCCCTGTTACACATCCCAGTTAGACTGGCCCATGAGGGCCAGCTCTCACTTTGCTCCCCTCCATTTCTCAGATGGTGAGGCTGCAGCATGAGTTTCTCCTGTGCCAGGCCTGCAGTGCTGAGGGAGTTGACTCACTGGGGAAAAAAAAAGAGCACTATTGTCAAGCCACTCTCAGAAGCACATACTGCGAACCTCGACTGCCCGTTGCAAAACGGCCTCAAAATCTGAAAGCCTTCTTCCATCAAAGTTGGAAAAATAAAAAAAAAAAAGCAGACTTATTTAATCTAATACTTATGTGAATTAGAGTAGCACTGAATTCAGACTTGAATGGCTTCAGAGGGAAGGATAAGCCCAAGAAAACCCTTGTAATTTGCACAGAGGGAAATCTGAAGCAACGTCACCACAGTCAGTGGCATCACTTTTCATTTCCATCAATGTAAAGGAGAAAAATAATCTGGTTTCTGGAGTTCATATCAGGACGCCAGATGAGCAAGCCTGGGCTTAGAAGTCCTACAGAACTGAAACACCACAGACAAAGGCATTAAGAAACACTTATTGTGATGTTCTTCTTTCTGTTTACAAGTCCCCTTGTGGTCTTCTGAAATGGCCAGGGAACATTTTTAGCCACCCCCTCCAGGCTCCAGATTATGCCTTGGTTAGCAGATCATCTGGGCAGCTCTCTCTGTCTGTAACTCTATATGAATGACTTCAGTGACAAACAATACAACCATTCACTTTTTGTAAAAAAACAACCACTGCCACCAAATGTTTCTAATTTAAATATTTCTGGTTCTCTAGCTACTGGTTCCAATTTGGTATCAGCTACTGTCAGCCATAAATCCCAATGAATTTTGAAGTCATGATCCTGAATTGAGCTCTGCAAATGCAGAATTAGGAAGGAGAAATTAATATCTCCAAGTAGGAAGTTTAGACAAAGAACCCATCACATCCATTTGTGGATTACAGAAGCTCTTGCATGGGTACTGCCATTTAGCAGTGGTCAATCATCACATGTTCCAGAAAATGTGCATTCCTCAGGAAAGAAACAATATAATGGCATCTGAGAATGAAATCACTTCAGCTTTAACTCATGTTGACTCCTGGCATAGGACAGTTTATCCCATTTTCTTGCACTCAAAATCATGTGACTTCATCAAAACTGCCAGTTTAAAATCCTCCCTGGTCTATCCTAACTCCCAAAAATCCTTACCAAAGTACAAAGTAGTCTGGAGCAAAGCTACACAAAGGACCCAAGGACCACTCTTAACGATTTACTTGAACAAATGTTGGTGCCTGGGACATTCGCTGACAAGTGTTTATTTTTCTAGGTCCCCTTCAGGATTCACTTGGTCCTCTTCTTGCCCTGGCAGTGTACAATTTCCTAAAACAACATCTTCACACTGAGGTGAGTGCAAGGAGCAGTGGATTTCTTGCACACATTCCATTGCATGTTCAAAACAGATCAAAGAAGGCTGTTTCAATGATGTAAAAAGCCCTGGACTGAGTAAGCTTCCACATGTAAGCTGAAGTTCTGAGTCAGTTCTTACTTTATTCAAATCCATTCTGCCCATCCCAAATCTAAATGAGCTCAGTCATTAGGCTCTAAATCTGTATTTCTCTGTGCCAATATTGGCCCCAATTCAGCAAGGCACTTAAATATGTGCTTAACTTCAAAAGCACAGTTAAGTCCCACTGATAGATTTGACTACAGGGGGATGTAAGCAAATAGCTCAGGGCTTTGCTAAATTGGGGCTTTAGTGACACAATCCTAGAAACATTTGTATTTTAACATGTTTATAGAAAATTATAACAATTAAGTGGAGCTCTTCCTTCCTCACATAAAAACAATCCAGGACTTCCTCTTTCGAAAAGCTTACAGCAGCCAAACTTACTTTTCCTAACCATGAGGTTGAGAGCTTTTCCAAGAACTCATCTTAAAATGGTGCCTTAATTATTTCTTTCCTTTGTGATGGTTCTGACACGTATCTAAGCTCAGGTGAGCCTGAAAGCTCATGGTGGGCACTTTTTAGGAGAAGGGCTACAACATTATCTCTTGGACAGAGCAAAAAACTCCCTTTTCCACAGTCTGGGCCAGCCTGGGCTGCAGATCTGAAGTGCAATTTGGTTTTGTCCTATGCCACCATCCACACAACTCACATACGTGTTGCCTTCTAAGGGTTGTTCTAACATATTTATCCTTACAATAGGTTTGTGTTCTCCTCTCTAGAGGTTATTCTAAAGGCAAGAGTGGGTTCTCTCTCTCTATATATATATATATATGCAGAGGCTGCTAGCCATATTTCTTGTTGCAGAAATTAAAAAAAAAAAAAATAGAATTGAAAAGGTGGCAATGACTTTGTCTTCTTCAGTCTTTAGCTAGAGCACATTGCCTCCTTGTATTAAATCAAAATCTTGAGTATCTACCCAAATCCATGGGGCTGG
This sequence comes from Urocynchramus pylzowi, assembly GCA_013397555.1. Classification (NCBI taxonomy): domain Eukaryota; kingdom Metazoa; phylum Chordata; class Aves; order Passeriformes; family Fringillidae; genus Urocynchramus; species Urocynchramus pylzowi. Next base: position 546,843 of record VZRH01001152.1, read on the forward strand.
ATGGGGACTGGTGAACCTGTGCTGACTGGAAGAAGGATCAAGCCCTTTCTTAAAAAGGTGTTTGCTTCAAACCTGATCCATGAGCACAACAACACAAGTGGTGTCACCTATGGTCCCTTCAGCAATGTCACCTCAGTACTGCTGGGCTTGACCCTGACAGCAATCCCAGCAAGCCCCTATTTCAAACTGAAAGGGTCAGAATGAAGCTAAACACAGAGCTTTACAGAAAACCCTTCCTCCAACCCAAGGTAAGCCCCAGGGAAAGGAGAAGCACGAGCCAGCACGTCCTCCTCACTGTCCCTATCACTGGCAGGGCAAATTCTCCTTGGGGATGGGCTGTGCCTCCAGCCTGCCTGCACCCCGTGGTGTGAGCTGTTCCTGCCAGGGGGGTCCATATTGAACTGATAAAGCTCTCAAAGCCCCATCACCCTGCCAGCTTGGAAGTGGGACCGTGTCCCTGGGCGTCAGCAGCCCCACAGGTCTCCCTGCCAGAGTCTGTCCAGGCAAACAAAGAAAATGCATTGCCTTCCACTTTAATAAAAGCCAAATGATGCCGTTTGCCAATTACCAAAACGGGGCGAAGGTTAAAAACCCATTGAATTATAACACATGTCACGGACCAAAGCTTCTATGATTAACAGTTCTGTGAGAAATTCATTAATTTCACCCAAAGCAAGCTGACAGAGATTGTGCTTAATGACAGAATGCAGGGCAGGGGAAAGGCGGCCGAACCGGGAAAGAGAAAGCTGCATTAACTCACAACAAAAAGAGACGAGGAAACCCTTTTTTCCCTCTCATGAAAAGGGAAAAAAAAAAATAAAAATAACCAGAGTTGTAAAGAGCGGTTGCATTTGTTCTGCTGCTGAAGATTTATCTTCATCATTTCTTGTTGGGGAAGCTGACAGCAGGCGAGAACAAGACAAAGAGAAGAGCTGGAGTGGGCTGTGAATCCCTGGGGCTTGTTTGGGGCAGCAAAGGGTGCAGCTCAAAGGGAACCTCTCCACAGAGGCCAGAGCAGGTGATGGTGGTGGCCAGGGGTGGGTCTTGGTCTACAGTGTCAAACACCCAGATATGCACACTTACAGAGGGCAGAAAACCCAAAGTCTTCCCTGCAGAAGCAATTTTGAAGCCGTAGCAGTGAGGCTGTGCCAAGGTTGAACCAGAGAAAGAAAAAGAAGATCTTTTTGCTACACTCATTAGAAAGCACAAGGTGGTGACAATGTGAGGCAAGAAGACTGGAGAGCTGTGGGCAGCCAGGGGGGACCTGTCTTCAGTATGAACACAGAGTTAAAGGTGGATTAGAAAGATGGAAACTCCTGAAATTCAGAGTTCTGACAGGTGAATTGAGTAAATTGGGCTTTTCTGCCTTCAGTTTGCAGGAGAGGAACAGTGGAGTCAGGAGGGGTGGTGGAAGGGACAGGTCTGGGGACCATGGCAGGGAAGTGCCACCAAGGAAAAGCAGCACTTCCCACAAACTGCTTTGCCAGGGATGGGTGACCCACAGCTGATGTTTCCTACCCAGTGAAAAAGACAAAAAACCTGATTTTTGAGGAACCACTGTCAAAGGCAGCCACAGCACATCAGGCCTTCTTGCTGCTCGAATGACTGCAGGGTGGGAAATTACACCTCTGCTTCTGCACACCCAATTTCACTGTCCACTGCATGAGGCTACACAGGAAACAGTAAAAGTATAATAATTCGAGATATAAAGCACAAGAGAAGAACTAACCAGGCCATTATATCTCATCTAAGGATGCAATGTGGAAATAAAGAGTGTCATTTTTATAGCACATCTCCAGCAGTGAGGTAAACTTCTGCTGAAAATGAAAAAAGAGCATGTAGTCACTGGAAGCAGAAAAAAAAAACAAACAAAAAACAACCAAACAACTGGAAGAATAAAACTGGAAAGGACAGAGTAGGAATTTTCAAACTATAAATGTCTTCAGGAGGATGAAATGGATTTTTAAAACAACTAATGATGACTGAGGACAACTACCTATAAAGTTCAATTGGACTTTTAGATTTAAGCCCATTTTTCTCTAAAATATTAACTACAATGCATATTTTAAGAAAGAAGAGTAAGTGCATGTTTTATTTTCAGTCATTAAGTTGTCACTAACCCATGGGAGGGTTCCATTCACCCTCAAAATAAAAACTGTGTTAACTTTTAAGGGACAATATATTTCTTTTCCCTCACAATTTTAAAATCTGCACCCTTGCCTAGAAATATCTGTATCTGGCTGTAAATCCTCTCCAAGCAAAATAATTCACCTTGAAAGAGAGAAATAATATCTCTTATAGAGAGAAGTCAAAAAAGCAGGCAAAAATATCCATGTTGACCTAAGGAAAAGGTAAGGGTTAAAACTGATGATCACACATAGGAAGGCAAGTTCCTTTAAAAATTCAATAAATACCTTAAAAATCATATTAGGCAAATGCAATCAGTGGAGAAAGGGAGAGGGTAAAGATGGGCAGTGTGGAACTGGCACCTCAAGGGAATCTGATGGGCAGACTGTGAGCAGGGGAGGCAGAAAACCCATGTTCAGCCTCTGAGCTGGTTAAGAAATAATTTTTTAAATCTATTTTTCTCTGTTCTTCCTGGATTGGGTAATATAACCAAGGAAAAAGCAGGTGACAGCAAAGGTGTCACCTATTTCCTGGCTGCACAGCTTAATGCACAACTTTTTCTACATCTTGAGTACCTGAACTGCTTGAAGTTTTGTCCAGAAGAAAACAAATCTGGCCACCCCAAATGATCCCACCACAAGGCAAACTGGGGACTGACTCTCCACTGAAGCACTGTCATCCATGGAAAAAATTCCACTGATTTCAACTGCCTTTGGACTTTACCTTTGAGAGTTTCTAGTTCCCTGTCAGACATGGGAAACTTTATGATCAATCCAGTGCTGGAACCTGCAAGACCTAAAACATTATTTTGAAAGAGTGAGGCTCAGCTGGGGGTTTGTGAGAGCAGGGGGCTGAGAGGCTTCAGTGCATCCCCAAAACAAAATGATGCCAAAAAATCAAGAAGAAGCGTAAGAGGCAAAAGGCGTGTGATTCTTCCTCCAGGGATTTCTAAAGGTTGGGCTGCTGGGCTGCAGAGGCTCACTGAAGCTTTGCCTAAGGAGGATGCATTTTTTATTAAGGAAATAACTTTCTAAACACAGAGCACTTCTAGTTCAATAAGTGAACAAATGGTTCAATTCCTACTGAAAACTTGAGAGGGCAGTGGAATGTGGCCCTGTGTCTCAGTCCTCCTGAGCTCCCTGTTGCTTCTCACCATCTCCTTCCAGTGGGGCTTTCTTGCCCTTTTTCTGTCCTGCTTCAGTGCTGGGATTTGGCCACACTTCCACCACCAGACTTCTCATCTGAAACTTGATCCTGCTGTCTTTGGGCCTCTGAATTTATACAACCTATTGCACACAACGATCAGACGCTTTGAATCTAGGTCAGAACACACTGACTGGATTGATTTAGCTATAGATATACTCCTTTTTTTTAAATTTTATTTTCCCTTCCCTCTCCCCCTTCTCACTCTCCCGCCTTTCCTGGAATAAAAGCAGGTCCTAAAAACAAGCCAGAACATTATCAAAAAACCTGACAGCTTGCTTAGGAGGCTGAGCAGAGGTTTGCTGGGATATGCAACTTGTTTTACTATTGCTGCCGCTATGGTATGACAACTGCTCACAACTTTGAATTCACAAAGGAAGAAAAAAAAATATTCTTTCAGGGGTTTTGCTAAATTCTCTCCTCTTCTTTTCAGTGCCTTGCTGAAAGGATCCATGAAGCTGCTGCACCAGAGGCCATGAAAGGTCACAATCTCTGTGGGATGCTGTAAAGCAGAGACTGAGAGGGGTTGGTGGTGATCTATTGATGTGTCTGTAATAACAACAAGAATAAAACAGTAGCCATAAACCTTTCATCCTGGGGGGTCCCACAGAGCTTTTCAGAATGGGGGACGGATCCAGAGAGGTGCTGAGGGCCTCACCCAGCCATAAAAGCATGGCAGAGGCTGATGGCCACGGCCCTGCAGCCCAGGGCTGAGCACCTGGCAGGATCCAGCCCCTCCAGGGCACAGGCATCACTCTGTGTCCATGCAGCCCCTTCACTGGGAGGTCTCCTGGCAGCACAGTGGGGCTCAGATTGAGCTGGTGTGTGAGTGGCCAACACGACACCAAGCTGAGGAATGTGTGCAGGATGAACTGGCCCCATTTCCAGGCTTGGCATAAAGGAGGGAGGAGAAAGGAAGAGGAAATAATTCACTAACAGCATCCCATGCGGGTTAAATGTCCCATCCATCCTGATCAATGAGAACACTGCCGGTTTTTTACCCGTGACACAAAGGGGTCAGCAGGGTTCAGCTGCTGTGCCCCTCCTGCCTCCTCCCCAGCCCTGGCTGGCGCTGGGGGTGGTGGGTGTGAGGCAGAGGGAAGCAGGGCTGACACGCTCACCTCTGCTCCGCAGGGCTGTAGGTCTGTCCTTGCTGGCAGCTGCTGATGGTGATGGGGTCGAAGTTGTGGAAGGAACGCAGGGCCACCCCGGAGATGGCCACAAACTGGGAGCTGAAGCTAATGAGGACAGCCTGGGTGTGATAAAAAGGGTGACTGAGGTCATGGATGACAGGGATAATCAGGGGATTGTTCCTGCAGCTCAGGACGTGGACACCTGCCAGAGGAGAGACAAGATCAGAGGAAGGGTCAGGCTTAACACAATTGCTTCCCGAAGCCGTGGGCACTTCAGAGGCATTTCACCCAGAGGAATGGCCCTATAGAGCTGAAAAGTTATGGTAAGCTGCCTGGAGGGGCTTCCCAAATCACTGCAGAGAGCTTAGCAGAGAAGCAGATCCCTCCAGACAGCTGAAGAAAGGCTGCCATTCTCTCTGCGAGCGCAGCAGGCCCTCGGAGCCGCTCCTTTAGACCACAGCTACGTTTCTATTGTGCTCTGGTAAATCAGGAGCAACCAGCATGGGGGAAGCAGAGTCACACTATTGTAAAACGGGTCCTGGAGGACACTTGGAGCCTTTATATGCTGGATCAAACAGTGCCGGCAGGCTGGGGGGCTTTGTGCACCAGGGCCGGGGCACCAGCAGCTTGTTTGGAGCTGTGCATGTCATTAGCACTCAGTGCAAAACTTTTTTTTGCGTGAGTTTTCCACTAAATTTGTCCAGATTTGATTATTTTTTTTTTTCAGTAGTTTTGAGCCTTAGGGTATCTTGTTCTTTGCAAGAAAAGGTGGATTTGGTCCTGGAGATAGAAATGAGGGCGATGGAGCCACTGAGAATTTTACAGGTGATCTCACTCGAGAAAAAAAGAATTCTGTCTTGGGGAAATAAAAGCATCTCAAGGTTGTGGTACACAGAAACACCAGAGAGGTGGCAAGGAGACTTCTGAATCCCTTTTGTCCAGTGGATAAGGCACTCAGTGACAGCAGGGAAGAAATTCCCACCTTCAGGTGGAAGCAACCTGAATTCAAATGGGCCAAACCCATCTCAGAGGGAAGGCAGAGGACAGACAGCTGTCGGCTGCCCTCAAAATTCATTAATTGAGATTCATGGCCTGCTGGCTGCCTGCAAGGCTCTGCCTCCACAGCTCCATGGCATCACTCCGAGGATCAGCTTGGCTCCAGATCCATTTGCTTCACTGGAGCTCCCCCAGCAATGGCTTTGGCCCAGGCCCCTTGGCTACCCTGATACACTTACAAATTTGAAAATAAAATAAATTCCATTTGCATGTTTAACTGGCTCAGGGATTTCTGTTATTATTTTTTTTTCCCCCAGTTCAGATTTCTTGACTCAAAAGGGAAGGAATAAAAAGGCTTTCATTTTTCTCCTTAGAAAGTGATTTCCTGTGAATTAAGACACACTCTTTAAACATCTATCTCCCACCCTCTACTTAAAAAAAAATCTTCCTGTAATAAAAAAATAATATAAAAAAGCAAGCCTCTTTTTGTTTTGGTCTTCACCTGACCCTGAAATAACCTCCCTGTCTACTTGCCTCCCAGAAGTCTTTTGATATCAGCTCCTTGTGGAACGGTGCACGTTTCTCACTTACAAACAGGTGCAGTTAATACTCAAAATCCCGGGTTCCCAAATTCCTTGGAAGTTTCTGCCTTCTCTGATGGAAAGCCAAGACCTTATAGCATGAGGCTGTTTATTCACTGCTGTTTCATTCCCTGCACTCAGGTGGTGTCCACAACAGAACAGACCCTCAGAGCTGTGCTGCACTGCTGGTTATTTCTGACCCTGGCCAGGAAAACGGTGGCTGGGCAGGTGAAGGTTTCATAAATCCCCTGAAATACCCATGAAGATGGTACAGGTGCCCATGAGGGCAGTCAGAGCTGTGTAAGGATCACCCCTGTTTCTGTGGCTCTGCACCCATCTATTCAGCTCAGCAGCTGAACCCTGGAGTCTACGATGGCTCTGAACCAACAGCACTGAGGTGTTTGGCATCCCAAACTCTCCATCTCCTACCAGCACTTAGAAGAAGCTTCACATTATTTTCTGGGAGTCCACTTGTTCTGATCAAGGCAGGAAACTGCATGTCTGGATAGGCTATCCTGTGCTTGTGGCAGTGTCTTCAGCACACTGGGGAATGATCAAGATTTAAATTATTGCTACTTCCTTTTGGATGTACTTTCAGTTTGCCACGAACTTCTGCTTGAGGCTCATTGAGTGCCTCAGTCAGTCCTGCCCCCAGTGCATGCCAACATTTGCATCTCAGCTGCAGTTTCCAGCTTGCCATGGTGATAATTCAAACACATGAATCACAATATCCAGGAGAAGGACTTCATGTCCCTGTCAGAAGTCAGACAGAACAGCAATGGGGAGCTCTGCCTGAGTGAGAAATGCTGGGTAGCCCACCTACACCTCTCCTCTGCTCCAGGCAGCCTCTTCTGAAAGGTCAAAGGGGCTTTTCCATGATGAAAGCAGCATTTCAGCTGGGAGGACATCCAGACATCAGGCTGAGCCATGCCAAACTCATGTTGCAACTTCATTGAAGATTTCAAAACCTAACCCTCAGTTTCCTCTTTGCTCCTCTTTCTTGATCTCTTTCTCTCCCAGCCTGCCTGTCTGTCCCTATAAAATGTCACATTAAGTACTGCTGGCATGCTCGTGTCTCCATCATTTATTTCTCAGAGGGATAGAGCTATGTGCCACTGTTTTGCAAAAGGAGGGTAAGATTAATCCAAGGGCTTTGGCAAACTGGGAACCATCCTGACTCAACCTGCACAACTTGCTACAAATTTCAGTTTGTTCTTGGACAACAGACACCACACGTATTTCCTTTGTTCTCCTCCACACCCCACCAAATTATGGATTATCCTGGATGCTCATCCAACACCTGTCACTCTGTGTCCCTTCTCCTTCTCATCACTAGTGAGAAGCTCATTTGAGTTTCAGCTTGTTAAAACTGAAATGCTATGGTAAAACAGAAAGCTGGGGGATGGGAGTTATGTTTCCCTAAAAACTGCTCTTGAGGTGACCTTGCCTGTTTTCTCCTCAGTGAAAAAAGAGGCAGAGAACATCTGGAAAGGAATTATGCAAGTCCTACCCTGACACAGAGTTGGGAGCTAGGGAGAGCTCCTGAGTTCTGGAGCTTAAATTCAGCCTGGATCACTTCACCAGACACAGCTTCCCCAGTTTAGGGCCCTGTGCCAAGGGTAGAGTCACAACCTGTCTATGCCAGCACTTCAGCACAAGAGCAGGTCCTGCCTCTGTCAGGCACATCTGCTTGAGGCCACACCAGGAGCCTGGCAAGGCCCTGGGGCTGGACCTTCACCACCTGAAATACTCCACCTGGGAATTCTGGCCATTAAATGGCTCTGGAGAGCTCCCTGCAAGCAGGACTGGAGATCACCCAGCACTCCCTGTGAAACAGAAGCCTTTGCTGCAGCAGCTGGTCCCTCACCCCCTGCTCCCAGGGGTTCATCTGCAGCACCATCAGGGTATCTGCAGGGCAGTGCTGGGTGTGAAGCTTTGAGACAGTGCTGATTTTAGTGACTGAAGAGGAGCTAATCACCTCTGAACAGAGAGTAAACATCTATGGAGTAATGTCTGTATAAAATAACACATCATTTTCAACAAACTCCAGTGAGACTGTGGGCTTGGAGCATTGAGCAAGCACCTTTTTTTGTCTAATTCTGAAATAAACTGAGCAGGAGTACTGGTGAATGGGGGCATCACCAGATTAAGCAAGCAGTAAAGAGGGAGTTTAATCCAACACAGTCTTACCAAGGTCGTGGCTTTGCTCTTTGGTGTCAAACAGCTGCACACCGATGGTCTCCTGCTTCTGGTCCAGGTAGTAGGTCCCATCAGTGACCAAGTGAACAAGGACTGCTGCAGCCACCATAGGCTGGGAAAAATAAGCCTGGGAAAACACAAACCCCACAAAGCCTGAGGTGGAGAACTGTGGTGGGCTTTTAAAAATCCCCAGGAGCCAGTCCAGAACTTTTAAAAGAAGAATTCCCGTCCCAGGTCACACAGAAATCTTATTTTCCATTCTCCTACACAAACTAGATAAACTCAAGTCAAACAGCCCTGAAGCTGAACTCTCTCAGAAATTCAATAGCCTTGTCACACACAAGGGGACTTCACTACTGACTTTCTAGACAGTGCTCAAAAACATTGTTTTGCTTTTTTGCTCTAAACATACTCCAGAAAGGAGCAGCTTGGCCCTGGGAAGGCTGGCCCACAATATTTTGCCTGCTGGAGATTCTTTGTAGAGGCAGTCAAAGAAGAAACTTCTGAATGGTGTGTGCACTTCCTACCTTCAGCCAGAAAATGGTCTGGGTCATGTGGGAGTACTGGAAGTTGGCTGTGCAGGGATACCAGGCGTACTGGGACACGCCATCATTCAAGTCAATCACCTTGGTACGACACATCTGCAGCAGGAAAAAAAAAGAAACACCAAAACTGACCCAGAGGACAGCAAGGAAGGGTTCTGACTGCTCCAAGTGGGGAAACAATGTTCAGGTGCACCCCTAGGATAAAGTAATGCACAATAACTGTGCTTCTAAATACCATAAGATTATTCAAAATTAAGTTTCCAGGTCCTTCACCCCAGTAAGCAAAACTGAAACATGAACAGGAGCTGAAGACTCACAGCAGCTGGATGACAGCCAACAATCTCCTCTGAATTTGGTACCAGGTCCTTAGAACAACTTTGCTCCCCCCAGATGGACCAGGAATCTTCCCACTGGAGTCCAGGTGAGGATCACTTCTGCACACCCCAGCTCCCAGCACAGACAGTGTGGAGGTGTCTCCACAGGGCTCCAGCACTGCCCTATTTAAACCTGATATTGCTGCACACCCAGAGGAGCCACACATGGCTTGGAACTAGGTGTACCCAGGAAAATCCTGCCTCTAGAACCCAATTTAAGCAAACTGGTTTCCTCTTTCACCAACCAGTTGTGCAAGTGGAATCACCTTCTTCCTACACCTGCAGCCTTTCCATGACAGGCAGCAGTGAGATTGGAGGCAAACTGCTCTTTTCAATAGAGTGCATTATTCCCAAGTCCTGTTATGGATGAAAAGCTAAAAAAAAAAAATATGCCAGCATCTAAGTACCAGAGAACCTTGCAGTGCCATCAGTATGTCAGATGTGAAAATGAAGCTGCAAGAAGTGGTCAGGACTACCCTGAAAACACACTGCTCAGTGAAGCTGCTTCAAAAAAGAAGCATGAACGACCACTGCCTTCACCTCCACAGCAAGCAGAAAAAAGGGAATGTCCACCATGGAAAAGGTTACTACTGAATTAGAAGGATACTTATAACTGAGGCTCCTGGAGCATCTGAAAGGTACCTGTTGCATTCACAACCCTTTGGTGAACTCACTGACTGTCATTTCCATAGGAATAGGTGGAATTCCTTGTGCTGACATGCTGTCAGTAAAGCTGTTCCCATCAGCAATTTTAATATTAAACCAAAAAGAGAACCCTGAAGTGAAACAAGAGAATTAGCAGCCATCCAAAATCCTATGCCCACTCGATAATTCTGCATAGAAATGCCCTCTTGGTCCTGGCAGGCAAAGTCTGGGCGCTGCAAAGAGAGCCTGGGATGCCTGGGAATGAGAAATCAGATTGGCTAAAAGTGAGGTAATCCCATTTAAAATCTGAGTCCCTCAAGATCCAGCCCAGAGGAATCTTACAGGCAAAACATAAATCAGCTTTAATGGGCTGGAAGAAGATTTTTAGTTTATTTATTTTTTGAAACAACTGGGACCAAGCTTCATTGAGGCTAGCCAGTGGATAGTGTTACATTTTACAGCAGAGCAAGGCTTTACATAAACTATCTTTGGCATTTGAAATCCAGGCCAGCAATTCGACATGTACCGTTTCGCAACTCTCCCTTCTTGCGTTTTCAGCAGCCTGTCTCTTGTTGGGAGCATGGTTTTTATTTTAATACCTCTCCAGCTAGGGAATTTATCTTACCCACATCTGCAATATATATGGTCAGAGAGCTCTTTGACATGAACAAAGGTCTCATTACTTTTATATGATTTTGTTCTTACTCTTACTTCTCCTCCAGCTCTATTGGCCCAAAAAGGTGGCTGAAAGAAACGCAAGCACTGGCTTTCGGTGCTTTTTAAGTGCCACTTAACGGATGAGTGAAAACTTGTATTAAGAAATCACCCAGACCTTCACCAAAAGTTTGATTCTAACCCAAAATAAACCCCTGCTGAGGTGGGCTGGAAATCTCTGATAACTTTTAAATGCCTTGTTTGATTTGTGTGCGTGTGTGAACCCTAGCACTTTCTGCTTCTGCTGGAGAATATTAGCAAAAATCTGAGCATTGCATAAAGAGCCTGTGTTCAGGCCACGTGGGCTGTCAGGCTGGCCTGGTTTGAGCAGGTTAGATAAGCTTCCCCCTGCTGAGGCTGATCCATCGCTACCCAGACAAGTGTTTCAAAGTGGTCCTGGAGTAAAAGGCTCCTTTAGAACAGTCTAATTGAGAAGTGTGGGAAAAGTCTAAGAGAGATGAATGGCTACAAGAGCCTCTTCTCCACTCACTGCTGGCCAGTAAACTTAACTAGTGAAA
>VZRH01001152.1:557909-641865 GCA_013397555.1 Urocynchramus pylzowi
AAAATTAAAAAAAAAAAAAAAAAGAAAAAAAAAGTTGTTTAAGTTTCTCTGGAAACAATTGAGTTGGATAAACAGTTCCTGTCACCTCCAGACTCCACCACCTCACCAGGCTCCAACACTGCTGGTAAATCCATCCCTGTTTCAATTCTGCCCAGGCACTGAATGTCACATCACACCTGCCAAGCCTGACAATCACCTGCTGGAAGAGTCTTTCACACCCCTGCTTTTAAGGCATCCCTATAATGTGGCAGCAGCCCAGAGGCCCCTATTAATTAATTAGGTTAATGGTTGGACTCAATGATTTTGGAGATCTTTTCTAAGCTAAATGAGTCTGTGATTATTGCACTACCAACACTTTTGGAACTACAAGTTCCAATGGCCTGGAAGACAGGATATCATCTCTTGTCATTGCTATTCCCAGGAATTCACACTTATGAGAAACAGACTATATCCTAACGTCCTCCAGTTTGCTACACTGATGCAAACCAGCAGCTAAAGCACCTGACAGCTGCGGAGGGAAGAATGCATAGATAGACCTCTCATTTCAGGGTGTTACCAAACACTGAAGTATTTGCTTTGAAGAATGACAGCATCGCACAGTGCTCCAAACTTCACTCACTGGGGCTTATCCAGACTCTCAGACCCACACAGCAAGTGGGATATCCACAGGAGCTTAGCATGTGCTCCAAAGTATGCGGCGACTATTTGTGTCTAGTTACTGGAAGTCCATGTCATCCCCCTCCCGAGGAAGCTGCTTTCAATTAGAAGAGCTGATGTCTGTTCCTCTCAGAGGTTCAAATCCAGCTCGTCTCCCACCCACACATTTTGTACACAAACATCGGCAGACAGAACGATCAAGGCCAGGGAGCACTGTGGGATCTTCCCACAAGAGGGAATGCCTGGAGGATTCCCTTTGACTGATTTATACAACCTCTTGTCAATCAAAGGCACAACATGTTCTTCAAACCGCCTCTCCTGTTTTCCTTCTCTTACTCAGGGGGACCCAGGAATGTGTCAGCAGAAAGGGAAAAGTGATATATTGGGAGCACTTAGCTTTTTGCCACATCAAAAACACATTTACTATTGCAATCAACTCCATTTCCTTCAAAGTAATATGGGAAAATTTGCTGAAGAGCAAATTTTGGAAGGCGCCCTTGTGAATGATTCCCAGCCATTCCGTGACTGCAGGCAATGTGAATTTGCGTTGATGGGTTCCTGTTGCAGCTGAACTACATGTTAAGGATCACAAATCCCCTGGACTGGGCACTGGACTAGATCCCAGCCTAACTGTGGCAGTGCATGGCCCCAGTACAACCTTCTGGGCAGCACTTGGCTTTTCCAGGCCTGGGCTCCCTGTCTGGAAGATGAGGATGATGTTCCCCCACATCACACAGGTGTGCTAAGGATGAAAGCTATGAGCTATGAGCCCCAAAAAGATGCTCAGATGTCACTGAGAGCACACACAGGTGTGAGGATAAACAGGATACAGGAGTGGGCTAAACACAGATCCCATCCCACTCTGACCTTCCCACTGAGCAAGCACAGTCAGACACCACAGGCTTTGCACACACTGGTGGTTCTCAGCACTGTAACATCAAAATAATTCTAAATGCAGACAGAAAAGCTGCTATTTAAGCTCGGATGCTGCCCCACTCAGCTCTGGCACCGTGGTTGGAGCGGACGTGCCTGTCTGCATGCCCAGGGGCGGCTGGAAACAGAGCAAACCTCCAGTGCACAGATCTGTCTGCTCCCAAATCCCATCTGGTGAACCATGGCAGGGCCTCCTCCAGACCGTGTCCTCGAGCTCTGTCTGGCCGTGAGGAGCATCGTGGGCACTTGGTCAGGCAGTGGCAAGCATCCTCCTTCTGGAGAGAAGGGTGGAAGTGGAGACTGTGCTCCAAAAGCTTCCTCTCTCCACTTGTTTCTACAGGGGACTGTGCTGCTGACACTCCTGCACCCAGACAGACAACTCAGAGTGTTTCTGGGGTGAAACAGGCTGTACCCTATCCTGTTGGCAAAACTGCAACCATGGAGCAGGCAGGAACAAGATCTCTTGGTAAAACCCACAGTACCAGCTATTTATTGAGCACAAAACATCCTCAGTGAGGCTGCAGAAATGCACAGAAAAACTCACAGACTGATACAAAACCCATGGAGGCACAAACAAAACATCTTCTCTTGTTTGAAGGTCCAGCTAAAGAACAGATTTCAGCCATAATACTGAAACCTACAGTATTCTACAGTAATCTACAATATTTATCTGTTTGCTCTGCAGCATGTTATTTGTATTTAATTCAACACATGCCAGAGATCCCAACCATGACATAAGTATCATTTAACACATCCCTTACAGTTGAAAACTTTCTCCCTCCCTTGCCAGACCAGGGTGCTGGCAGTCACCCAGCCCTTTTATTCTTAAATATGTTATTGTTCTTGCTGACCTAAGATTAATCTTACCCAAGGATGAGAAACTATGGTGCAGTTGCTAAATATCAGAAAGGTTCCTGCTTGTTTGTTGCCCAATATTGTAAGGCAGCTTGACTGCCACATGGACACCACCCAGTTTGCCGACTGCAGCACAGACCTCCAATCTGTTCTCAAAGCTGTTGCACTGCTTTTCTCATTTAGGCTGGGAATTGGGTTGGAGTTAGGGAAAAATGAAGTTGCCCACGAGTGAGCACTGAACCATTAAAAGGCCTCCAACAAACACCTCAAACCCCAGCCAATTTCTCTGACCATTCCAAACCTCAGGAGCCCACAGAGCTCAAATGGAAATTGTACACAGAGCAGCACAAGGAATTTTGCTCTGGGTTTTCTTCTAGATTCTGGTCAGAAGTGCTTTTGGACAAGTGTCTTTATCAGACGTCTTTGTCAGTGGACTTAACCCATCAGAAATCTGAATCCAGAGTTGCCTGCCCAGCCATGAATGTCAATCTTGGGTCATTCCAGGCTGGCCTCTAAAACTTAAGGAAAACATTCAAAGCTACTTTTCCCAAACTGGTACATACATTTAATTTTATGTGCATTACCAATGAGTTTCTGTTGCAGAAAATAAAATAAAAAAAAATAAAATCAAATCTTAGATTCAGCAGCAGAGAGTCCAAACATAAAATGAGGGAAGAAACATGAGTCTCTCTCTTTCAACAGCCACCTTACCTTATAGTCTACTTCTATTTCCACAGCAGCAACTTCCCCTCATCTCTGATGCTCATCAACTGCAGCTTCACCTTCAAAACTCTCCTTGTCCTCTGTGTCTGATAACACAATTTTACTGTTTCATGCTCTTTGTCTGCTTTTTCCAGTTTTCACTGGGGTCCCTAAAGGTCTGATGGCAAAAGATGAAAAACTGCAGCGTGTCCTGCTCCAGGACAAAGGCCTGTGGGCAGGTGATCCACAGAACAGCTTTATCAACTGGAAGCTGATGAAACTCCCGGGGTAACACACTGATGCTATATTACTCCCAGATTCAGTTGGCTCAGAAGTCAGAGGAAATCTCATCTGTCAATTTTCCCTGTGTAATGAAGAACAGGATTTGGCTGTGGGATTGGGAAGCAGCTTACATCTCCTGCAGGATGAAATAAAGCCCTGCTGCCAGTCCCTATGTCCAGTCTCAGCACAGCCATGTCCACTTTGAACCTGGAGCAGCTGATGTGTCTGGACCTTGCAGACTCAGTGTCCCATTAGCATGATATTACAGCTTCCTCAGCACAGAGCCACGATTTTCAGCTGAAGATTTGGCTGATTTTTTAGTAATTGGAAAGTGACCTTTCTGTGAAAACACCACGGACAGGGCACCAACAGTTTGCCTGCAATGTGACATGATGATAAATTCCTCTACTTTACAACAATAGTGTTCAGCTCCAAAGGGAAATTTCCTCAGAGTTTTGGATGTAACACAGGGCTGTGATTCAGAAATGAGTGGGAGATGCAAGGGCTATTTCATTTTGTCATATAAGTTGGTTTAGTTCGAGGCAAGCGAAAAGGAGCTACAGGGATTTCCATTAGATGATGGCCCAGATTGCATGTGCATTCAAGGTGTGTTATTAACTTTAGCTTTCCCAAAAATGTAGTTATTTCACTTCCAAAGAGATGGTATGAACAATATATTTCCATTTTTAAATCGGGCAGACCTGCATTCTTTGAGCTTCCCTTTGAATTTCTGTTATCTCCAGATTCAAAGCAAACTTCATTTAAAACCAGTGAGTTCAAATCAAAATCACATCAAACTATAAACTTCACATGGCATACCTGAAAAAACTGTAAATCAGTTCTGACTGGCCCTATCCCAAACTCACATGGGCTTTGACAGCCAGCCAGGTGTAATCAAATATCTAGGATGCTTGTTGGACTCATGGAAAAAAACAATATGGAGTTTTGATTTTCCAACAAAATCCTAACCAGATGATTTTTGCACGGTTCAAAGGATCACCAAGAGGATGTTGGTTAAGCCAAGGCCAGAAACTACAGAAAAAGAGATCAAGAAAAAGAAGAAATAATTGCACTAATGGGATTTAAAAATCAACTCATCTTTTACAGCAGCTCACAAGCAAACCCCAGCATCTGGAACTCCTGGGTGTAATTTGCACATGCCCCTGCTTCTCTTGCCATTCAGAGATGCAAACTGAAGGGATGCAGAATCAAGAGACAGTTCTGAGTGCACAACACAGTCTCCTGTGCAGCACATGAGAGTGCAATCCAGTGATTTGACATGTGCTCCTGTTTATTCCTGTCAGTCCTCTGCTATTCCTTTAGCTTGGCAGTAGAACATAAAGAAGCTGCTCTCAAAAAACAGCATCTTCCACACCAGCACTGCCAGGATCCCACTCAGGATCAAGCAGCAGCACCCAAACAAGAACTTATGCCTTCAGTTCTGCAAGTATCAGCCTCATTAAAACTAAAAGACATTTCCAAGCTGCAGCACAAGCTCCTGTCTACAACTTCCACATTACTGCTCACAGAAGTGTGAAGGCATTATAGACTGATAAGTGCTTTAGCAGACTGTATATCCATCCACTGGAGAGCAAGGTTAAACAAACACAGGAGCCAGAACATTATTGTTGGCTGAGCGCTCGGGTTCCCGAGCTGCCCGTCTCTAACTTGAGCGGGCCAGGTCCACTGCAGCACAGCTTCGTGGAGCTGGGGCCAAGGCTGGCCGTGGGGTGCTGCAGCAAAGCAAAACAATCCCATCCCATCAGCTTTCATCACCGAGGAGCAGAGCAAAAGCAATTTTTTTTTGTTTTTCCTTCAACCGGAGCGTTTCATTCAGGAGCAGCTGGCATCAGAAAATCAAACTGTCAAAGGCAGAATGTGTGCCACACTTTAAGAGGAGCTTAAATATATTTTTGTTATTATATTCATAGTTCTGGCTCACTAGATTCATTGTACTTTTGCAACTCCTGTAAGGCAAGGAGGGGTTGGTACAATCCACTTGGAAATATTCCCTCCTTCCTTCCCGGAGCTGGTGCCATACATTTGTTTGGATGAAAAAAACACACAGCTAAGTAAAGAAAACACAAAAACAACAACAACAAATCCCTTAAGAACTTGAGTTCTCCATCAGATAACACACTGGCTGAGGTGGACAGAGATGTTTAGAAGCACATGTACAATGACACTAATAAAAAGAGAGATACATAAGAAAGAAATTAAGCCACTAATTTTTCAACCCTCAAACAGGAAAAAAACTCCTGCTGCTTTTGTTTCCAGTATAGTAGGAGCAAATCCTAAGTATTGCCATATCTCACCCCAGCTCCCTGCACCACCCTGAGTGCTCAGGGGGCACAGGAGCCACTTCCCAGAGATGTGAGCCAAGGCAGGTGCTGCCCTGAGCCCTGCAGACCCCTCACTAAGCTTCGCCTGTGCCTGAGGCAAACAGCCGTGCAGTGGTTAATGTCAGCCCCGACCACATGATCACACTCAGAAAAGGTCAAAAGAGTGATTTTTCATTTAAAAACATCTGTGTGTTTAAAGAACAAAACTTTCTCATGTGCAGAAAACCAGGGGTTTCCAGTACTTTTATTTCCAGAGTTAAAGCCGTGCTTTTCAGCTTTGTTTAGGGTTATGGCCCATGTAAACACGCTGTGTAAACCACACACTACACCCAGCACACAGTGTTTCCACAGGCAGGGATAATTGGGGGTGCAAATCTCTCTCTCCCTGGCTCCTTTTCCCTCTCCAGGCTGCTCAGCTTTCCCCACTGTGCTCCCAGTGAGCCAGCCAGACACCCTGTTGTTGTCCTTCCCTATATGAAGACGTACACATGCCTCTAATCCTAAGGGTGTAAGTCTGCTCCGGGCTGTCAACAGGCCTTAATTGGATACATCCAGGGAGATGATGCATTGGGAAGAGGCCCTGAATTTAATAGGAAAAGGGAGGCTGCAGAGAGGCACCAGGGGAATGTGGAGGGGGGAATGGAGGAGCTGCCCTGTGCTCCAGAGAGCAGTCACACCTCAGCTGGCAAAACCTTTCAGTTCCCATCCAGCTATCAGCCCTAAATCAATGGGTATTAATCGAGATTAAACCCTCTGGCTTGTCTTTCAATACCTGAAGACATGGCTTGTGGTATGCAAATCAAAAGGCTCCCCCTTGCTTCACTGGGCTTTCCCCACCAAAACTGCAGAGTAATGAAGCCACCATCCTGCAAACAAATTCCTCTGAATGAGCTGGACCATCCAAGCAGATCCACAGAGCAGCTGCTGCCTCCAACCCGTGCACATCTCCACCCAAGGAAAAGTTTGTCTGGGGAAGCCTGTCACTCCCCTCTCACCGTGGAACAACCCTGGTTGCTCTGATAAACCCCAAACTCCAACAAATTAAGCCAAAATACTTGGAGCATTTAGTCCTTGATGTCCCAGATTTGTAGGGGAGTCCAGAGGAACTCCCAACTGCTCCCAGAAGAAGTTACTGGAGGAATTAAATTGTTGTGTGAAAAAGGAACCTCAGCTTCTTCAGCCTCACTGCCTTCCAGGAGAAGGCTCTGAGAAGATGGACTGGCAGCAGAGGGGGTGGAGGAACACCCAGCTGGCAAGGCTCAGCCTTTCTCACCAGGAACAGCCTCTGGGAAACAGGTAAATTTCCACAGAGTGAGGCTTTCCCTCTCCAGCTGGTCCAGCTCACTGTGTACCCACAGTGACAGAGCAGCTCTGCTGGAAGGCCAAATGTTTCAAAGGGATTTGGATGGAGAAAGGTGTGAAGAAGGTCATCTCTACCCTGTGCTTCACCTTCCTCTCTCTGAAGAGTGACTTGTCTCCTCTGAGCATCATGATGCAAGGGTTAATTACCAAAAAAATGGAAAAATGACATTCACTGCCAGCAGCGAAGTGTAGGGATTTTGGCCCAATTACCAAAATGGCTAAGCAGAACTTGATGTTCTCCTGAGCTGAGGGCTTCTCCCAGAGAGGAGGTACATATGGGGACAGATAATAGCACTGATCCTGCAAATAACCATTTCCTGGCACATGTGAGAGCTTGGAGCCAGACCCTGAGACAACAGTGGAAACCCAGTCCCCAGGAGACTCCTGCTGATAGCACAGGGGAGCTGGGCCACTTACCAGATGTGAATTTGAATTACCAGGGTGAATCATGACTTCTTATCAGATTCCCCACTGAAATGACCTCAGAGGAAAGAGTGTCCTCCAGCTTTGCAGGCAGCACTTCCAAAAGTGAGCACAGATGTGGGGGTTCTCCACAGTTACAGCTCCAACTAAGGCAGCACAGCTCAGGAGAGACTTGGAGCAGCTCAACAGTGTATCCAAATGGTCCCTACTTTGTTGTTTGTTGGTTTGGGGGTTTTTNAGGTGGGGACAGAGGGATTGACTCAAGACACTTTCAGGACAATACTGGGTAAACACCATCCTCCAAAACCATGCCTTTTAGAGACATCTTAAGATGAACACCCTGAAATTCATTGGCATTCAAAATACGAGGTGTCTTATGACAATATGAGCTAAAATGCCCACAGTACTCCAAACAAGTGGTGCAGACAATCCTTCATTTACAAGAAAAAAAATGAATTCTTTGCTCCTGGCATGAGAAAGTTTACTTTCAGCTTAAAGAAATGACCGTGTGGTTTTGGGGATGGCATTCCGTTCTGCTGGAGAGCAGCACCCTGCCTGCCTGTACATCCGTGGTTTTGTAGCTACATTACAACCCTGGAGAGCTCTGTTTACATATTTGACATGTTTCCTTGTGCAGAACATGAAACCAAATTACAGTGTAAAAGCCATTATGGCTTTGCTCTTGCACCCTTTTCCATCCCCTTCTCCCATTGCTTAGTTCAGATCTATCTGGGCATTTTTAACTGTGCTGGGTCGCCTGGCACTGCTTCAGGCAGGTTTATTTGCTGTTGCACAGGGAAATCATGGAAAAGCTGGTGAAGCCACATGCCAGGGAGCAGGGAGAAGACGGCGGG
The DNA here is from genome assembly GCA_013397555.1 of Urocynchramus pylzowi. Lineage (NCBI taxonomy): Eukaryota > Metazoa > Chordata > Aves > Passeriformes > Fringillidae > Urocynchramus > Urocynchramus pylzowi. The sequence goes on from VZRH01001152.1 coordinate 566,320, forward strand.
GCGGGGGTGGGATGAGAAATGCCGAGAACCCTTCATGCATGAACAAAGCAGACGCGTCGATGGATTTATGCAAAACCATTCTGCCCTGAATGGAGAGGGACCCAAGACAAACAACCCGGATGGGATGCAGGGGAGCTATCCCACGCTCACGGCTGGACATGCTCTGCATCCCAAGGCTTGTGAGCAGCAGCAGCAGACGGGGAGAGTGGCAGGTTGAGGGGCAAGGGCCGAGGAGGGGGGGGTCTCCTTTCAGAGGAGTGCATGTTAATGAGCTGTGCCTCTGTTGGGGGGTCCGGCTGCCCGGCTTGCCGATGCCAGGGGGGTCCAAGCTGTTCTCTATTGATGCCTCTAATCTGGGTGGGTGGCGGGGTGTACAGCAGATATGATCATAAAATGGTAATTTACTTCCTAAAGAAGCACATAATCCCTATTGCTGCCCAAGACAATATTCCTTTCTTGCCTTTCTTCTTGCTTCTGGAAAGAACAAATGGCATGGAATTCTGCTCTCGTTTCATTAGTGGTAAATCTCTCTTGGTTCTAGGAAGATGGGACCAATTTCCGGCACCTGAGGATTTTTGGTTTGACCTTCATCTCTGAAAAAGTCGGATTGAACCTCTCTGAGAGTACGGTTGGCTGCTTTGCTCTCTGCATCATTCTTTGTTTCTTTTATCTATTTTCTCTACAGTACACAAAGGGAACACAGTGTACCAGCCCCTGGTACTCACTGTTCTGTTTCCCTTAGATGACTTGCATATGTGCTCTTGAAAAATTATTCTAAAAACCAAGGGGGGAGAAGGGAGTGGAAAGAAAAAAAATATCCCTTGAGTGTTTGTCAAAATTGCTTGGAATCTCCTCTGACATCTCATTGTGTTCTCTCCATCCTCCCCTTACACAAATCAGCCAGAGGCTACAACATCAGCCATGAGGTCTGAGCTTTACTCCAGCCAGGAGCAGAGGAGCACTGGAAGCCATGGGGGTGGAGGGGATCCCTGTCTGTGCTGGCTGGGAGCAGGCAGCCAGGTGAGGGGCAGCATCCTCCAGCCAGCTCTGAACTGACTTTCAGGGTAATGCTCTTCCTCAGCCAACTTTCTGCAAATGAGCCTTTTCCAAACCAGCCTACCTAGAAATCCCGTTTCTCATTTCATTTAGCTCCCCAGCATGCTGAGATCATTCCTGAGTCATGGCACTGATGGCATATGACACATCCTTGTAGCATCCCTCACCTCGGACCCTTGGCATGGACCACCTCGTCCAATGAGGCAGAGCAGCAAAGCAAACGTGCAAATAAGGACCAGTGGAGCTCCCATGGCAGAAAGGTTGCAGAATCCAGCTTTCCTAGCAAGTCAGGTGGGAAGCAACATTTCCAGGCATTAAAGCAAGGAGATGGTGGGACAGTTTTCCAGTCCTTTTGTACTGGGAATGAACAGCCAAACTGTGCTAAGATCAAGACTGATTAATTCCCAAACAGGATGATGTGAGGGGGCTGACAGAGCTAAAATGCAGATTTAATGACCTCAAACCCCTCCAGGGCTCTGCTCCTGGGCAGCAACTCTCAGCAAGCCCTGAAATTTTCTTTTTATCCAAGATAGGAACATTTCCCTTTCAAGACTTCCTGAACTTCCTAGTCCTTGGGAGGTTTAGGCTCAGTAATGCCCAGTGCCTGCAATGTCTCTGAAGGATTTTGAGGTCTAATCCTCAAACAGTAGCTTTACCTTTCCATGCTCCCATTTCCACCTCTATTAAACGGAACAGAAACCAAGCAATGTGGCTGTGATAAGGCTTAATTAATCACTGCACATTGAAAAAAAAAGAAAAAAGAAAAGAAAAGAAAAATATCATCACTTAATACAAGGAAGGAGCATTCCAGCCTGAATTTGCTTGACAGTCAGGGCCAGGCTCATGACGCAGCTCTCCAGCCTCAGGCAAAAGACCAAATTGGCTGGTCTGTAGTTTCCAGGGGAAATGAAGACAAAATTTTGGACCCCTGGAACTAACTTTAGACTGGGAGACTGTGTAACCTAAGCTGAAGCCCTTTAGTGGATCAGCCAGTACTGGAAATGAGCTCAGCCGCGTACAGCAGACCTACATTCCTCCTGTGACAGCCTGTGCACAGTGTCCAGTTCTTCTTTTTCCAGAACTGGTCTCTGATCACTCATGGTTCCTCCATTAATGGTTTTGCTTAGTGGGATTCTGCCCTCATCCTCCAGAGCTTAGTGGTTCAAAGTCTGGCTCGGCTATAAATAACAAAGACATTTGCAAAGCAAATCATCTTATTAAAAATGGGGATTTTTTATCCCTCCAACCACAACAAAACTCTTACCGTTGAAGAGCAACAGGACTTGGCTGTGAATTGGGAAGTTCAAAAAGGGCCACTTGCAGAGCCGACAGACAGACACCCTCCCTCTTCTCAGCAAGATCACCCCAAAGGAAAGGAATGGCTTCTCCATTAAAAGTTGCAGGTTTCCTCTCTTTCCACTCCTGTTCAAGATTACTCTATTTGCTGGCTCTGCTGGATCTTTGGGGAATCATCTTCAGCATTATATTTATTAGACAGAATAAAACTGCATGGCAGAGAACTTCATCATATTTCTCTTTAATTTTCTTATGGTATTTTCTTACTACTCTTGGAGCCCTTGCTCTACCATGTTATTTCTTTTAGTAGTCAGGATATTTTTGTGCTCCTGTCTTCTCCTTTTGTGGGCTATTCCAGACATACTGCAATTCTAGACATCTTAGCTGCTGGTGGAAGGTTTGCTGCAGCAAGTCTGCATGAGTGCAATTGTGGGAATGGTAATGGGGCAGGAGGGGGCCTCTGTTTGTGGGAAAGATGTAATAAGAATCCTCTTCCACAACTTCTTACTCCATAGAAGCCCCTGTGGGGTACCCAGAGGAGAACAGGGTGTGTTCTTTAGTCCGGGAATGAAAACGAATCCCAGGATCTGTCTGTGCCCAGCAGCCTTGGGAAAGAGTCCCTGTTCTGTTAACTGTGCCTGAGCTGTGTGGCTTTTTCCATACACTGGAAAACCAAGCTCAAACAATGGCATAGGGCAAAAAAAAAAGTTATATATATATATATATATATATATGTATGTATACACGTATGGTTACTTGGTCTAAACAACTTATGCACAGCTGTGAGGAAATGCAACAAAAGGCAGTTCCTGGGGGACTGTCCCTCTAAATCACCAACCCACACCAACAGCCAAGTCTTGAGCACACATGGCTGTGACCGGAGTAACAGGGTCATGAATCAGGTACCTAAAGACCCAGTAGTCCCTTCCTATAATTCTCTGTTGTAAAGGCTCACAGGGAAGTTTCAGATCAATCAGTTCTCCAAAAGCAGGAGTGCCACCAGTAAGAGGAAAGGAGAAATGGCATCTCCAGTGTCCTGTGATCAGCCTGCACTCATCTGCCTGTGCTCTGCTCACCCCAGCTGGAGCATCCCTCCTGGAATGGGCCTGTCAGAGGCTTCCTCCAGAGGCCTTAGCAAAATACCCAAATCCCCCCTGCTCAGTACAACTGACTCCAGCAAGAGAGACTAACAGGAGCTAATGCACTCACCCAGCATTAACTGTGGCAAAAGAAAACTGATGTGCAAGGAGAGGCTGTTTGCAAGCTCACAGCAGAATCAGGTAGGAAAAAGAAAAAAAGCAGATTAAGAGTGAGCAAAGCCCTTATTGCTGAATTCCTCCTGCAGCTGACAACAGGTAGTGAGCATCATCTGCTTCCAGGTCTGTGGAAGACACAAGATTAGAAATCAAACTGCAAAACTACCCTGCACTGGTGTTTGCATTTCTTTGCTGGTGCAATGTTGCTGACTGGCCCTCTTTGGCTCTGAATATGATGCTGTCAGTACTGAGAATATTTCTTAATCAGCACTGAAGGGTGGCTGCCAGGAAAGTAGAAGTGGCTGTCTCTCAGACTTGCTTCTGCAGAAAGGGTGATTGTTTAGAGGGGGGGCTGTTTGACCTTTCCATTTTTCAAATCTGTATCTCTTCGCCAAGACTGTGTCATTCTTTGTAAGCGTTTTATTGTTCAAAACAAATCTTATACTGCAAAGTTTCTTTTTTATCTCCCTTACTATGTTGCCAGTCGGCAGCCTCACACTAACAAGTGATGTAAGAGCCATTTCAAACTAATAACTAAGTATCTAAGGAAAAGCCAGCTGCAGACACGGGCAATGTCTGCAGTGAACTGAGCAAGGAGGTCACAAAAACAGCCCCACAATAACAAGAAAGTGCTCTCCAGGTTGTGCTTATCAGCAATCCCCCAACAGGTAAACAAGGCACATGGGCAGATATTGCTGAGAGATACCACCACGACCAACCAACTTGGGATGCAAACTCCTCAGAAAAAGCCTTGGCAGAACTATGACAGCCATGCAGAGAGCCTGGCGTTGAGATATCTAAGGATGAGAAACATTTTAAGTCAGGACATGCTTAAAATGTTTTAAAGCACCTTGAGAACGCTGGGGCAAGGATGAGAGGCGGGGATGGCTGACAAACAGGCAGCTTATGTATTCTGTATATTGCTGGGCACTGCACTCAAACATATCTTTCATGGCATTCCTGATGAGAAGCCAACACAAATACCACTCTGATTAATCAGGAAGCTACCCAGCAACAACATGAAAAGTTTGCACAAGACCAACAAGCACACAACCTACTCTGAAAGGTATCTGGGTGAGGAAAGGTGCTCTTTTCATCAATAGAGAAAACCCCTAAGGCTCAGTGCTTGTGCAGATAATGAAGCCAAACATGTTTACACACCAGTGATCATTACATGCAGCGATTAGAGGACATCTTAGGTTAATTTTCATCCCCACAAGCTAACAGACTGATGACCTGCTGCCCCACCTAACCTCTCCAGAGTGACAAGTCAGGTGCTTTCCCAAGACAACTGTCTTGTTCCTGGGGGAAACAAAAACTTTCCCATCATCTATATGATTTAAAAGGTCAAGGAACCCCATGCATTCAAACTGGTGTAATAGTACCAGCTGAGCTAAGGCAAAAATTCTTTTTGCTGGAAGTAAATAGCACACTGTTATCTCCCCAGGGGCCAGGCAATAACAGGAGGCATGTTCCCATTCACTCTGCCAGTGTGTGATATGCCACTGCTCTGTCTATAAATACAACAGCTTTTTTTTTTTTGCCTTTTTTTTTTTTTTTCTTTTCTTAAACAAAGCTGTAACAACTTCATCTCATCTGGGTGCAACAAACACGCCTGAGTTGTGGCTACACAGCAGGGCTTTGTGTTGTGTGTGTGTATGATGGTGTTTTTTCCACCACAGGACCATATGTTACCTACTATGTAGCGTGGCTGAGCTCCTTCCAGTGCTTCAGAGAAAATCAGGGCAGCTCTGGAGCAGCTGCAGGGGGACAGAATGCCTGGGGACATGCCCAAAAAGCAGCACCTGAACTGGAGCCACTGGCCTTTGGTCTGCACAGGGAGCTTGAATGGGAAAGAAGTTGTGAAGGTACAAGCAAGGGTCCAGAGGAAAGTTCCTTTTACAGTGCGAAATACTAAATGAGACCATGACAAAAAGTCAATACTGGGCTCAGGATTCTGTCTTGATTCCCTGCCAGCTAACCACGCTTTGTGCATTTAGAACTGACCTGGTCATTAATTTGTTACAGACTTGTGCAATGTGAGCAAGGCCAAGTCTCTTGCATAAAGATGTTTTCTCTTGCAAGCCAACTGGAAATGCTTAACATTTACTATTCACAGAGAGATCTGCTTGTCATATCTGTGACACGGCACTCCTCTCTGCTCTGCCCACTCAAGACACCTCTTGGATAATTAGATTCTTAGAAAAACTTTTCTGCATCCAACCAGAAGTCAGCCAAAGTTGATTAGTGTGATAAGTTCTCTGTCTCTAGTAAGGGACAACAGTGGGGGCTGAAGGAGGAATATACAAAGCAGCTCTTATATATGAAGAGCCTTTCCCTCTAAAAATCATCAACAAGCAATGTGGGCTTTCCCAAATCAGGTTGCATCTGAACTGCTGCATCTGCATCCTGTACAGCTCTGTTTTCCAGACATCTAGCTAATGTTTTTTTGAACTCATTTGGATCTAATTCTCTCAAAGAGACAAAAGGTAAAGTTATGGTAACTGGAGCTATTTATGTTACAAAGGAGACATAGGAGAAGGGGGTTAAAGCTAATGAATGGCTTTGGGAATGGACAGGACCTTTCTCAGAATAGAACAATAGGGTGCTTTTATGGAACTGGGAGGCAGAAAACACAAAACTATTAAAAAAGAAAGAACACTCTTTTGTATTATTCGGCATTAGCCTTCAGAACTCATTGCCACAAGCTCATTCCCTGTGCTTGCTGTGAAGAGCCCGTCTATCTCTGAGGTGATGATGGTTGGGAGAGGTGACTCCTGCACAGCTCATTGAATCAACCCAGCCACAACTTCAGCTAGTTCCAGTTGGGTGACTGGGACTGAATTTCAACTCATCACTACTAATCAGGCTCAGAAGGAGAGGAACTGATGCCAGGGGCCATCCTTGGTGAAGCAACAAGTGAGCAGGCAGGGATAACAGCACCCCTGAATGCCGACCAGTGAGCTCCACCTGCGAGCATTGCTCCTTGCTGGACTTCCAGGAGAGGAAGAGGAACGTGCTGTCCTTACCTGGGTTGCTGCTGGCTGACCAATGACCACCCAGCCTGGGCACTGCTGGTCACTGTGGTGTGAGACAGAGACGTTGGAAGCCCACTGATCCAGGAAGCCTTTGGGAGTGTAAACGCCACAGTCTTTGATGCTGGTCATTTGCTCAAACTCCTCACAGACTCCATCGCCGTCGTGGAAATAGCACCTGCTGGGTTCATCTGCCAGGGGAAACAGAGAAAAGAAACTACACGTGTCTGCAGGGTAGTTCCTAGGACCTGATACCATCAGTGGTCGTGCATCTGATGTGTCAGGTCACTGGGAGGTGGAAGCATTGGTCACTTCTAGGTCATACCAAGGTGATTTAAATAAAGCCAAGCAACAATAGCCAGCTTTTGTATTGGGCAATTCCCTGAAGATATTTCCTAATGTTAGGGGGGTTCTGCTTATTTTCATCTATCTCCTTTTGAAAGAGATAGAAGAAAGCAGAGATAGAAAATACATAGAGAGGCAAATGTGGGTGTTGGCATAATTCCACCAGCTGGGATGGAAAAATGCCAGCAGAGGGTTTGGTCTAAAATGTTTCCTTTTTTGTTTTTAAAAGATATCTGCAAATCAACAACAACAACAGCAACTGTGGCTGTAGAGATGGTGAAAACTGCCAAGTTCACAGTTGTAGTGACCAAAGGGCCAAATAGATCTGTTTATCCAAGGCAGATACAGTACACACAGTGTGAGGGTGAGTTTGCCACATAAACACACGGCTTCAACCAACATGACTCAGATTTGACCTGAAAGGATCAAAAGCAGCAGGAGACTTTATTATCCTTGCCCATTTATTCTGTGGCTTCTCTAATGAGACTGCCAACAAAGATGCCAAATTTTTGAGGTTGTTTCTGTAACACTGGCCCATTAAAAACTGAACTGAGATCCATCTACTCTTTTCAAACAGACTGCATAGCAATAATGACTTTCAGTCATTAGAGTACTCTGTGAAATGGAAACCTTTGACCTGTTGGTATCCTATTTTGTATTGTATTATCATTGCCAGTCCCCAGAGGTATCCGGTTCTGACAGCCTGTTGTATTTTTGTCTGGCAAATAAGCCTGTTGAAAAAATGGTAGGAAATTAGCCAGAGCTGCTAGCTGGACTGATGGAAAGGATCCCTAAGGAGAATCCTGTCGGTAGCATTGGACTATCATGAGCTAGGTGTCAGAAAATCCAAGGGCTGCTCAATTTTGAGCTACTTGCAATCTACTAAATCCCCTGTTTATTTTTTCTCCTGGTTTACAGAGTGAAATACCATCATGAGCCAGAAAACATCAGTTTATTGCTATTCAATTATTTAATGACTTTCACTCCTTTTCCTCCTGTGCAAGATTCCAGGTCTTTAAGAGAGGGTGGTTTTGAAAGAATAGAGAAGTCTATCAGGGAAAAATGTCATTATGGTTTGATTTCATCACAGTCTCTGTGGACAACTTGTGTACATGGATAACTGTAGGGAACTGTGTGTTTGACAGGCCAGAGTTCCAAGCTGGTGAAAAGAAGCACAAGTCTGGAAGTGTTTCAGCTGTATGACTGCAGTCCTGAATGAATATTCCCAGGGTGGCCAAATTTCTTGCCCTTACGTGTCACATCTTAACATCTTCATTTGTCTGGGAACCACCAAACATATATCCCACTCCTCAAAGAGCTCAGAGGAGGGCTTGGGGGAGTGTTTCCCAGACAAGAGATGACAATGGCTCCTGGGGTGTCTGGGTGGATGTGCTGATGGGCCCTAAGGCAAGCCAGCAGTGCTACCCCCATGGGGCTCATTCATCCCTGGAAGAGCCATGCCCTGTGTCTGAGCCTTGGCCAGCTCAAGGAATGGGTGGAATGAGAATGTCACTGTGATGGCCATGGAGAAAAACTCTTGGTTCCCTCACCTTATCCTTCTGCATCTCCTGTTCTGCTCCTCTCACACACCAAGGCATAAGTCAGGTGTCAGGACAGTAAAAACAAAATTGACTATGTCCCAATTTGAGTGAGAGGCCCAACAGAAATCTCTGAGAAATATTCAGCCCTAAAAAGACTGAGGTCAGCAATCAAAAATCCTCAAAAACAATTGCCAAACAGATGCAAATATGCACTTTTGGAAAAAGAATTTCTTTGTCATTTTATGAAAAGAGGCTTATTTCTGTAAAAAAAAAAGGGGGGGGGTGAAAGGAAAATACCTACCCTGTTAAAAAGACCTGACCTTCAGCCTATAAACATATGCACAGTCAGATATGCACACGTACAGTGCAACATCACCACCCTGCTGCACACCCACGCTGACAGAAACACTGACACACAAACGCACAGGCGCTCCCTTTACACATCCCCGACTCAGCCACCCCCCCATGCAAACACATAGCCTCAAACTCACAGCCTAATTTTAGGCACATGGATTTAGACAGTGTTCCCCGGCCTTCCCAAAGCACTGACTTCTTTTCACGACAGGCACTGAAGTAAGCACAGCATTTATAGAGCAGCATACTCCTGCACTGGCTCCAAATGCTCCCTCCTAATGCGATGATAAACGTAATGGGCTTCTGATAAGATCATATGTTTGGGATAAAAGAATACTCAAGGCCTCCTTCAGCCCAATGACTTAATTCATACTCACATGGAGGGGAAAGCAGCCTTTGAATAGCTGTGATCCAGGACAGTGTGTGATCCCAACAGAGGCTAATTTGTTCCTGATTATGCCTAAGACCCCAATAAATCTGTCTGCTCAGAGTCTGCAAAACCCGAGGGAGGAACCAAACAGAGAGCCTGAGATGTCTGAATTAAATGGGGGCTGCCTGAATGATTAACCAAGTCCTGCTGAACTGCACTGTCATGAGCCCTGGAGCTGTGCTGGCCCTGTAGAACCACTGCATCCATGGGACAACACCGTGCACAGAAGCTGAGAGATGAGGCACCCACTTGCCTTTGTGTGCTCTGAAAAATGATGAGGGAAACTGGCTTTACAATCCTGGTTACTTTAAAGCAAGATCTGTTGGTCTCACTATTGATTCAGTGTGCAGTGGTCTGCATTGCTGGTGACAAGAGGGGAAGACCTTTCCTGCCAGTGGGCTTCTCAATTCTGAGTGATGGCAAACAGGGGATTGTCATTAAATCCTTCCCAGACACGAGGGCACCAACCTTCAACAGCCAAGTGTGGTACATCACTGAATGGGCTGCCAAAAACTAGCAGAAGTTCTTCCTTCAGGTGTTGAGCACCAGCTCTGATTCCAGATTCTGACGGTGGCCTTGGACTGGCAGGTTACATGTTGAGCTTTACATTTTCATGAGCAAAGCAAAGAACAATCAGATTGTTTCTTCCTGCAACTGCCCTCACAAAATAAAAACTAACAGGCTTTTTCCCTTTCTTCAGTGGTGGGGACAGAGCTTAGTTATTTTCATAGAGTCCTACAGGCTCAGAGCCAGAGAAGACAGCGTCAGTAGTATTTCTAGGAATGAGTAGCTAATGGCTTTATTCCTATAATGATGCAAAATGCTTTTTCTGTTCTCTTCCTAACTACTGTGACACTAAATGTATCTGTGGCCTTGGCAATATGAGCTAATTTTTGTTTCCACAGAGGTCCAGAGGCTCCCAAGACCTGGTGATGGTCAAGGCATTGGTCATGCATGACCTGCACCATGGACTCTATTCATCAACACTGTGGACTTTGCTCTCCAAAGATGAATCTGATTTGAAGAAGATATGGAAGGGAACACAAAGGATATCTGATTTGTCCTCGAGGAGAAAATTACTTCAAAAAATTAAAAAGCAGTTGCCTGGAAATCCAGCTTAAATCTAGAATAGTAAAATGTCTGCAGGCATAGCACCTGGCAGCAGGAGAGTGCATCTCTGGGGGATTAAGAGCAGGTGCTGGAGAATACTGAGCTGAATTCAAGGAACACATTTCATTCAGGCAGCCCAAGCTCCTTTTCCTTTAGAAAGTTCTTACTGAAGGCAGAAAAACATTAGGGCCAAACCAAAGTTCCTGTCTTGCCCTTGTTTTGGGAAATGGCAGTCTCCAGTTCAGCAAAGATTTCTGTGACATCTGGGAAACCTTGAAGGAGGCTTTGTGGCAGCATCAACCTGGAGAAGTGTGACTTGAGGAAACAAATTGGCAAGACCTGTTTTGCTAACTCCTGAAGTCAGGCTTTAAGATCCAAAATAGTCTTGGGACTCTTGTGTGTTGCACCAGAAAATTATGCAAACTCCATCTCTCCATGTTTCCTAAGCTGCCTGAGCACAGTGCAAGAGGCAGCTTTTTGTACTGAAATACAGATCTTTCCTCTGGGGTTCAGAAATGAAAGGATGCCTGAGATACACAGATGGTTTAGTGAGCACTGGGAAGCACCTACCAGAGCAGGTCTGGATAAGCAGGTAGGTCCTTACCAGTTTGAGGAGAAGCTGGAAAATCATCAGCAAAATGAGTGAAGCCTGAGAGAGGCCAGCAAGCAGACATGCAGGATATACACTTATCTGTGATAGGCAGCCTTCCATCTCATGAAATAAAGAAAAAAGTGAGATAAAGATATCCAATTCATAGCACAGGGCACATCCTCAAACAAGGCTTTGAATGTCCAAGCGGGGTCGTCAGAGTGCTGGGGACAGACACTGGGGGCAGTTTCCTGTTTTCAGCCAGGATGCAGTGATTGGCATCGGCATAGTCTTCTTTTGTGCAGTAACTACCATTTTTTTAAAAGGCCAGACAAAAAAAAAGGAGTATTTTTAAGCTCAGCTGTTTACTTAGGGATGTTTCCAACTATAACAAGCCTCATGCCATATAACTATTTGTCCAGAAAAAAAAAAAAAAAAAAAAAAAAAAAAAAAAAAAAAAAAAAAAAAAAAAAAAAAAAAAAAAAAAAAAAAAAAAGAAGGGGGGGGGGGGGAATAAAATGCAGAAGCATTGTCTCAGAGTGACAAATTCTTGGAACAGAACAAGATTTGCATTTTAACCCCTGAAAGGTCTGTCCAGAGGTGTGCAGGCTTTCAGACACAGCAAAGGCCAAACTCCAGGCTCACTAAAGTCAGCAGCTTCTGCAGAAGCAGGGTTTTACCACCACGTCACTTAATCGGCATCTCCAGCACTGGTGTTTATGTTCACACAGAGGAGGAGAAATGTATCCAGAGGTTTCTGTCACAAAAAGGGAAATAATTCCACTGCAGATCACATGAACTCGGCAGCTGAGTGACCGCAGAACCTGCTCCATTTATTTCTATGGGAGTTTCACCTTTGGCTTCAGTGGGAAGAGAGTGAATAATATGGCTTGCTTCCAGGATATCTGCTAATCTCTTCTTTAATATTGAAGAAGGCAGAGACAGAGATATTTCCTGATACAGTAAAATATTCAAGAGTTACTTTCCTTCCTGGATGTTCTGATTGAAAGGAGGAAAACCATTACGTGGAGCTTGGGCAGACCTTTCAGAATAAAGTCGCATATCAATAAATGGTGACGTCTTCCTTCAATGAAATAGAACAGACACCTTGGAAATGAAGGCAGCGTGGGTGTCGCAATCTACTGCGGAACATCCAGGGGCCTCGCAGGAGGCTTTTTTTTCCATGGAATATGACAATCATGTCTGAGCATCTCCTGAGCAGAGCAGGCAGGGATAATGCCTTTGCAGAGTGAGGCTCCCTGGTAATTCAGCTGCTTGTGGAAATGCATTCCTGGGCATGACTGCCTTTCTTTGTGTGGTGGGACTCGGCTCCTCACTATGATATAGCAGTCGGAGCACCAGAATTATGCAATTGATCTGCCTGCTGCAGACAGATACAATTACAATTCCCTCGCAGAGCCCGGCACTGAAATTTGATATTTCACCTCCAAGAACATGAGTCTTTGTCACTTAAGAGAAAGGATATCTCCCATGGCTGGAGGTGGTAGAAAGACCTTGTCTGAGCTATCACTGCCAAAGTGGCCATCCCCAACCCTGGCAACCAGGCAGGGCCAACATGACCCAACACAGCCATCCCCAACCCTGGCAACCAGGAATGGCCAACAGAACCCAACACAGCCCTCCCCAACCCTGGCAACCAGGAATGGCCAACAGGGCCCAACACAGCCCTCCCCAATCCTGGCAACCAGGAATGGCCAACAGGGCCCAACACAGCCCTCCCCAATCCTGGCAACCAGGAATGGCCAACAGAACCCAACACAGACATCTCCAAACCCTGGCAAGCAGGTATTGTTGTAAGAGCACTAACACATATGTTTTCTTCCTACCTCACCTTGTTCCCCTCCCTGGATGGCTGGATAAAACAGTGCCAAGATTTTGATATTACGCAGATTTATCAGCTTAATTTGGAAACTGCTCAAATGAAAGTCTTGAGGTTTCTTTCACACAAGGGAGTAACCATTATGACCATGAGAAAGGTGGCCAGCATGGCCCTTTGAGACACCTGGCACACTTGTTTGGGAGGAGGAACACAAGAGTGAAAACCCAGAGGTGCCATTCCCCAGTGAAAACAAAGTGCTTATTTGTGCACGTGGTTGGATGTTACTGCAAAGGAAGGTCTTGTGCTCAGCCTCATCCTCTGAGCACCGTTGTTGTTGAGTCACAAAGGATCCTCTCAGGATGGGAGTCTGACCAGCTGTGGAAGCCTCTCAGATCCACGGAGAGTAATGTGTGAGGGATGCAACAAGCAGAGGAGTAGTTCTCCTGCTGGACTCTCATTGTAGCTGTGTCCTAAAAACTAAAGCTGGATTGAGCTGGGTTGGAGTCACTGGCCTAGGGAAAAATGCAGGCAAATACCACTCCAGCCCACATTCTCCCCCACAAAAAAGCATCTGTCCTTTGTATTTTGCTGCCTGAGATGTCTGCTCTCTCTGCTCTGTGGCTCAGCTGGCCTTCCTAGGATTGCACTATTAATGATGACAGTCTGAAAATCACTTTAAGGGACTTTACGAGGATGCTGTGATTACTAACTTGCCAAATGAGTGCTTAGACATTTCAGAACATGCAGCCACACTTCTGCGAGCTGCAGGAAACAGTCAGCTTCAAAGTATTTGCCTTAAGCTGAAGGAGTCACACAAATATCATCTAAATAACCCCGGCCAGTAAATTCATGACTATTTGCCATGAAATTCTGTTATAGAACCTCAGCTGCTTTAACAACAGCAACTCTTTCCCAAGCTCCTTGCTCAATGCTTTCACCTTATTGATGCCCTGGGAGATGCTGAGTTTCTCTTGCAAGGTGGCTCTGTTTCTCCCATGCTGTTGTTCTACTGAAAGCCCTCGGCAGGGTCAGCCAAGGCCTATTTAATGCTGGTGAAAGAAGGCAAAATCACCATTAGCTGCTGCATGGGGCCACGGTTTGGGCAGCCAAAGCTGTGTTCCTGTGCAGTAGTATGAGGAAGGGAGGGGGAGAGGATGGGAGCACTCTCAAAGCATGCCCACAATGAATATGGATGGTCATCCATCAATTTATTTTAAGCACATTACTTCTCTGTCAGAAAGGGAAAAAAGGAAGAAGAAAGAAAGGAAAGAAAAGACATATAAAATTAGGTTTGTGTCACTCATTTAACACTGCAATTTCCCCAGAGGATTATGCACCAAACAGAGATAGCAAGCTCATGAATATTAATCATTTCCCTGAATGCAATGCAGCCCGCCAAACAATAAGATTAGGGGAAAGTGCTATGCTTAATTTATGGATAATGGGAGAGGTAAAGGATAGAGCTCCCACAAAGGTAAGGCTCACAGCTGGAGGGAGAGGCCTCTGAGGAGGAGGAAGACAGATCCAGATTTGTAAGGTAGCAGAAAAACATTTGGGGCCAAGCAGGAGCAAAAGAAAAGGTGTTTAAGGATCATTGTCAAATTAAAATCATACTTCTCCCCGAACAACCACTGGTGACTAATGTTTCAAGCATGCCAGAAATTGGTGGTAAATTCAAGAGCTAGATATATTTATTTTCTCTTTGCCTCTGCTCTGTGTCTTTTCTTTGTATTTTATATCCCTGAGGCCCTGATCCCACACACCACTGAGACGTGTGTCTAACCTGAAACATTCCCATTCTTCAGGGTGACCACTCCCATGTGGAAGTCAGTGGAAGCACTGCCCTGTTTTGCTGTAAAAAGGCTTTAGCCAAGAGTCCCTTATAAGCAAAGGAGATAAAGTATAGCAATAATAACACCAATAAGAAGTGACTGAAACCCCCATAAATTACCTGGCAAACTTAAGGGGAGATAGAAGTTCTGGAGCTACTTCCCAGCTGTGTTTCAATGTGTCTATCAGTCTTTACTCATCTCTTTTCATATTACTTTCTCTCCCCCTCCCTCCCTTTTTATTGATCTCTGCATCTTTTTTATTATATCCTTCTCTTTCTTCAGCACTGGTGAGCTAAATCAATGCATAATGCACATCCCACTCCACAAAAGGAATGCAAATGAAAGCCTGGCTCTTTTTCAATGTCCCACACATATCTGGGTGTGCAGTGCTGGTGTGTGGGAGAGTGCACGCCAAGGACAAGGTGCTCAGCTGTGCCTCAGACACCCATTTCTCAGCACTCCACTGGGAATGGACCAAGTGCTAAGCCCCGGGTTCCCACCACTGCAAATCATAACTCTTACAAATGGGGTCTGTTTTACACAGGACACGTCGGGTTGAGCTTGGCTGAGATCCGCGGCAACCGCAAAAATAAGTTATCCTGGGAGTGATCAGGGGCAAGGTGAAAGGAGAGCAGCCCAGAGGTAGGAGAGGGGTGCATCAGTCACACGGACATGGCTTTGAATCACCTGTCTCCTACTAATCAAAAGGTAAAGTGAAACTTTCCCCATGGGGCCAAATTCTATGTGGAAAAGATGAAAATATGCAAAATCCACCACAGGAAGCGGCTGGGGTGGGGGAGAAAAGGTAGAGATGATAAATTTCACGATGGGGAAGGGCGAGAGTGCTGCAGAACTTAAAAAACGGAGCACTGCCAGATGCTTCCATTAATTAATTAATTAATCTCACTGTCGCTCTTCAGCATGTTGCAGGAAGAAAATGCTATTAATCTTTTCTGTTTTCTGTTACTCGGCTTTGTGCTTGGAGAAGGCCAGGACAGCCTGACAGTGAGACCACACAGTTTTCTTCCCTGCCTTCCTCCTTCCTTCCCCTGCGCCCCTCCTCCCTGGCAGAGCAGATTGATCCACTGTTATCTGATTAGAGAGGAAAGAAGGAGGAAAAACAAAAGCAAGACAAAAAATAAAAAGAAGTGTAATTTCATTACAGGCACTAGTGCAAAGTGTCTTGAGAGCCTTGTGCCATTTAGTCAAAGGAAAGTTGGACAAAATAAAAAAGCCCATAAACCCCATGATCCTAAAAGGCAAAGGGAGTGAGAGAGGCAAAGGGACACCTGCAAACAGGCTGCCTCCATCCCTGGAAATATCCAGAATGCAGCTGAACATGACCCTGAGCAACATGCTCCAACTTTGAAGCTGGCTCTAACTTTGAAGTTGGCCCTCCTTGGACCAGAGACCTCCAGAGACTCCTCTGAACCTAAATTATTCTGTGATTCATGGCTCTGAATCTAAAGCCTGGTGGTGCTTGCGGGCTCTGTTGTATTTTTCTCCTACCAAGTGAGGTGACTTGCGTGGTCTCTGCTTTAGGAGGCAGGAGCCCACTTGGGCTTTGCTATCAAACCTCCTCCTCTGGAACCCGCCCACGATGCCCCTTCAGCCCCATCTTTAGCAAACAAAATGTTTAGCAGTTCTTTCCAGCCACGTGGGACCCAATCCTGCAGACAATTTGTGACAAGCATTGCATTCACTGTTGTGGTTAGATTTGCTGAAGTCTAAAGAATGCCTTGTGGTAGTTCAGAAACATGCCTGGAAGAAAGCATTTGCAAGATCAAACCCTGAGGCCCCCGATTCAACAAAGCCTCTGAACATGTGTTTGAGGCTCACTGAATTCTTTGGTGAAGGGGAGTGATTCCCGGGGCTCTGAAGAGCTACATAATACAACAAGAACATCACTGAAAAAACAACACTCTCTGAAATAACTGCTTGTTGTTCTACAGGATTATAACATGTGTTAGCCTTGTAAACATGGAAATAAATTACACTTATTTTTCTGTGCTCCTGAAACGGGGACTCAAGAATTCTGTATTTTCCAGGAAAACACCCCACCAATATTAAAGAAGACTTTTGCTCAGCTTAAGGCAGAGGATTAGGTGTGATATTGTTAGATTGTGGAGAATGCTGAATTTCTGCTCTTTTTTACTATTATTTATTATGTAATATGCACAGCCACTCACTTCCCCAACATCTTTATATTTTCTGGTGAGATTTTAATGCTTGATATACCAAGGAGAATATAAATCAGCACTGTTCATTTGTCTGAAAGACAAACTGGCAGTGTCTCCTTAGCTCTTGGGGTCATAATTCACGGTGGTCCAGCCAACAAGAGCCAACAGGATGTGTTTCACAGGTATTAGCTCCTCTGAACCTGTCCTAGAGACCTGAAGGCAGTTTTTGCCTGAAAACAGCAGTGGGGCTGCCCTCACAGACCCTGCAGAAACACTGAGCCCATCACCATCACAGCAGTCACACCAGCACAACTGTAAAGTCACACAACCAAACATTTTTAAGGTCCCTGTTCCTTCACCTCCCCTTTGATTCAGCTAATTTGATTCATCTGAGTCCCTATATTCAATATTTCACAAGGAATTTGATATCATTTGTTTTGTAATCCAGGATCTGTGCAAACCACAACCTTCCAAAGCCCGTGACAAACAAACAACTTTTTTGCCCCTGGAATTTCCCTCTCTTTTCCAACACAAGCAAATCTGAAAACCCACTTCCTCTGTCATGGAGTAGAAAAATCTGTATGTTTTATTTGTTTCATTTTCTAGTCAGACTGCTGTCAGACAGCTTTGTCCCATACTCTCAGGAAGCCCTGTTGCTGCTCCTGGAGTTGGATGGGGGATGAATGGTTGGGTGACGGTGGGTGGATGATACAACTGGATTCCATGATCTTAAAGGTTTTCCCAACATAACCAATCCCATGATTTTATATGAAAAGGCATAAAGCAGAGTGTTGCATACCCCTAGGACACCACTGTGTGGTCCAAGGCTTGGGACACCCCACTCTTACTCCTGTCCATGGACTTATTTGGAGCATTTTGCAGCTCCCACCCAGCCCACATCACTGGGTTTCCTGGAAAACTAATGGGCACAGGGGAGGACCTGGGTCATGTCCTAATGAAACACTGGGATGTGGTCAAAGGATAGACCTGGACCAAAGAATTAAGCCCTGCTGTGGAGCAGGGTGATACAGACACAACCATCCAGCACCAGCCCAAATCCTTGCTGGAACCGGCCTCACACCACGCCTGATGTCTGGGGAACCCAAAACATTTGCGTAAGTGTTTATCCCACTTTCAAAATATTATGACTAAAATCTTGCAGTGCTTGAGGCTCTGAGGCAGCAAGTTACTTGAAACACAAATGTAACTTCAAGACCACCAGTTGTCGCAATAAGTCTCGACCATAAATATCCCTGATTTCAATAGAACTATTTACATATGTAAATAAGTTCATCACCAAATCAGGCCTCAAGTCTCACTCACAGTGTGGGAAGCTGAAGTAAAAATGCAGCTGTTGTGATGAGCCAAGCAGTCCCCAGTTTACCACCCAAGGGAAACATGGTGCCTGTGAGGTCCATTCTATGTTGCTCCAGGCACAAGAGATAATGGCCAAATTGCCAAAAAGAGCAAATTTCAGACTTGCCAACGTTACATTATCTCTTGAGGACTGATGACCTGAACTGAAGGCATGGGATCACTGCATGGGGCAGGGTGTTTGCTTGGGCAGTCCAGATAAGCAATCTCATAAAATGTCTTGAGAAGAAGCCGACCCTTTATAAACATTAACTTTGGTTCCTGAAGCTCTGCATGTTTTGTTGTTTCCCAGACCTCACAGACCCCTGGGTGGAAAAAGCAACCCCACAACATGGGGCTCCTCCACAGATGGTGCAGTGTAAATTGGTCTCCATTTCCCTTCTCTGTCCCCAGCATTCCTAGAGAGTTTAATAAATATGTAAAGCTCGAAACTGCAGCCCGATAGCTCGAGCATCTTCTGGCCATTGTGCTTACAGGTTTTGCTAATCAGAGCAAACCAGGCTTGCAAATGAAATCTGATTAAGTAGTTTTCACCTCTGAAAAAGGGGATTAGCCAGACCTTTGATCCTCAGATATTGATTTGCAACTCAAAGGAGGTGTGACCTCAGCTGGACTTGCTTCTGGTCTCAGTCCCTTCCCCTTTCACTCCTCCTCCTGTTTACCAGAAAAAAATCAGTTCATGTCTTCTCACGTAGTCAGATCTAAAGCCTATTGAAGCCAGTGGAAAACCACCCACTGACTTCAATGGGCTTTGGACCAGTCCCACAATGGCTGACTTAGCCCTAAGTCCTGGGCTGTTTCAAAGCCAGCAGAACCAATTTCCCATCAAAATGACCAGAAGCTGGGAAGATATGTTCACCTTTCAAACCTACAAATTCCACCTTTTTTCTCTCTCCCATGACAACTCTTCAGCTGGAAATGCTGAAAGTGCTGCTGGTTTTTCCCTTGCACTCTGCACTGAGTTGTTGCCCACCGTGGGTCTGAGGGCTCTGAGCCAGACTTACCGATGCAATTAAAGGACAACTCCTGCAGGCAGAACAGGGAACAGCCATCGCCGTTTATCTTGTTCATGTCATCACATTCTTCCCCCAGTTCTCTGCAGGTAAAAATCAGTCAGCTGGCAAAGTAGCATCAACCTGATGGTCTGTGCAACCCCTCTGAAGGACCCCAAAGCCTTACTATCTGGTACAGCAGCTTTGTGTGCCCTCCCCTAAAATACCTCTCCCTTCCTCCTTAAGGGAGGGCTTTCATCATTTCTACTTCACAGGCTCGCCTGGCCAGTTCCCTCCTGCACATGTGGATAGCACTTGCTGTCCTCTGATGAGGATATGAGCAACTTCCTTCATAGCTGGTGTGGCTGTAGCTCAGCAGGTGGGGAAAAAGAGAACAGGCATCTCTGAAACTCTTTGTATTAAATCTGGAAGGGCCAGACTGTGACCCCAGCATGGGAATAACAGGGCATAAAGCCTGGAGCGTGGCTATTCCAGGTGGCAGCACTTGGAGGAGAGCAGTCAACAGGGAGCAAGGGGTGTTGGGGACAGAGTCCTGCCTCGTGCCAACCCACATGGCTGCGGCAGGGTGTGGGTAGAAGAGTGGGAACCAGATGAGAAAGGGGCTGCCACAGCTGCAAGTGGGGCCACAACCAACCAAGCTGTGACACAGTCTGGTTCCTGCTCGCTCCTGAGGCAGCTCAGCTATTGTTCGACACTTGCTGCAAAGCCACAAGTGATGTTTGAGGAATGTGCAAACATAACAGTAGCAGAAAAGTTATGTAAAGCAAAATTAATCTGTCTTTCTCCACCTCTCTTTCCAGGATTGCCCTGGATTCATATGTTGTTTGATTGTTTTCTTTGCTTTCCTTGCCTGTTGGGCCTCTTCCTGCAAATATTTGCTGCCAGGTATATCATCTGACAGAGTTGTGCTGCGTGATTGCTGATCAGCATTATTTCAAGCAAATAATACTGGCTGGATTAAGCACTTGCTTGTTGTTACTTCCATAGTTTAAATAATTAAATTACCTAATACCAGGAAGCTTTGAAGCAGCAGCCTTAAGGGCCAACATAGTAAAGGAATAAACTCTAACATAGTTGTGAAGGATTGATTTACATTTCCAGTGGCCTGGGGACTGGTGAGAGAGGGGAGTTGATTGAGAACATGCAATTCCCAGCACTCTCCCTCCAAGGCCAAATCTATCACTTCCAAATGCATCCCAGCCCTGGTGGTCAGTCAAACAAGGGGTTGCACCAGGAACTTGGCTCCAGCACGTGGCAGGGTTTTACCCAGCTGCCACACACATGGGACAGCACGGCTAAGGACAGCATCGAAAGCTGTGTGAATTTTTCCAGCATCAGGCCCGTGCAGGAAATGTCACATCCATGTATAAAGATACAGATACACGGGCAAACAGCATAAACAGCACAGAGCGTCCTTGCCTATCGATCCTGCT
Organism: Urocynchramus pylzowi; assembly: GCA_013397555.1. NCBI lineage: Eukaryota > Metazoa > Chordata > Aves > Passeriformes > Fringillidae > Urocynchramus > Urocynchramus pylzowi. Next base: position 587,004 of record VZRH01001152.1, read on the forward strand.
GTCTGGACTCCATTATCTGTATCTCTGTCTGTATCTCCTGGTGCCAGGAGAGAAGGGCCTACGTTACAATTAAATGTCATCATCCCGGTAATCATCAAGCACGTGAGTCATTATCTACCGACGAGAGCCAGCCTAACCTACGGAGACATCAGAGGTCATCAGTTCCTTCCTAGCCTCAGATTGTGGCTGAGGAGATGTGCCCAGATTTATCTGTTTGCTCGCTCCAGACTTACATTTGGATAATCCCGTCGCCACAGTATCCACTCCCAGAGATATAAACGAGGGCGGGGGACGGCTCGCTCTCCTCCGTCCCGGACACAATGACCACCTGGTATCTGTACGTGGTCCTGTCGCTCAGCTCCCTGCCAGACAAAAGGAAATTCAGTCATTCATACAACAAAGGCAGCAGAAGCAAAGGGCAGAGAAAGAGGGACTGGAGCGGGGTTTGGCTGCCAAAAAAGGAAGGTATAGATTCAATCAGCTTCTCCCAGTGTTCCTACCTTGTTTTGATGGGATTAATTTTTGGTTGGGTGTCTTTTGTTTGTGAGCACAATCAGCACTAACTTTGTTTATGCTTGATTTATGCGTGACTCTGAAATAGGTGCAGTTCTTGACCACCTGACAGCTAAACAATTTCCTGATGAGAACAATTATTTTGGTGAGTTGTGCTTACATCTCCACCCCCTGCAGAGAAGCCATTGCAGTGACACCATGGCAGTGCCAACCCTCACCATGAGCAGTGAGAAACACTGAGAGCATCACCAACATTCAACAGTACTTCAACACCTGAGGAACCAGCCCTGTGCCTCACTGTGTTCAGCCTTGGATACTTCCATGTCAGGGATAGTGCTACCAGTAAGTTTGTTCATTTAAGGAATTTAAAATACCCTGTTATTCATTATTATTATAAATACTCATTATTTCCTGAGCAGCCCTGAGCTCAATCCAACTGCATCTGGAGCCAGTGGGAATGTGATGATTAGTGTAAGCTGAGGATGTTTCAGTGATGGACAAATAAGTATTCCACATCACATATGGGCATTACAACAGAAGAATTAAAAAGTTGGTTTCTTCCAGAGCAAAAAATAGGATCCACACCACAGCACAGGAACAGGGTATTAGCATCGAAATATTCACAGAAAGAATTAGCAAACTGTTACATATTTATGCAAAGCCATAATTACCTAAAACCTGTGCATCTGTAAATGAGGAATAATATTTTTCATATGTAATATGGGAATAATATAATCCTAATTAAAATGTTTAGCTCTTTCACAATGCCTTTTACACTATCAAGACTCAAAACCTTCCTCAAAGAAACTCATTTGTTGTCCTCATTGTGCCGATTTGTAAAGCCATGGAGTGGCCAAGGTAAAATGATTTACTCAAAGTCATCAATCAGGTTAATTGCAGAGCAGGAAAGGCAACCCAGCTCTTCCCTAAGCCTGCCAGTCCTCTGCTCACTGCACTCACATTGCCCCAATTACTGACAGCAATGTACATGGCTTTTTGTCACAGGAACTTGGTCAAAAAGCATCTACTAATGAAGTGTGTACTACGAGGAGATAAATCTACTACGCAGAGCAGCAAAGCCATTGGAGTGGATATCAATGAGTTACTGAAATCTTCAGGTTCATGAAATAAGTATCTCCTTACAACATTCATTAAATTAACAAGCATAACTTAAACTCCAATATCCCACATTATATTTTACAACAAAGCTGTTTCTCATGGGTACTGTGCCTGCAAAAAAAACCAAAAAAAAACTGGCATTGAATGAATTGCATGCCAAGAGCACTGGGATCTGACTCTTTGTTACTGCACATGGCAATGGAATGGGAGTGCAACTCAGTGGAAGGAAAACAGAACTGGCTTTCTCTTTCCTTCTGCACCTGATTCCTGCCAGCAACAGTCTGTGGCTCCTATTAGCTAAATTTGAGAGTTCATGTAGCACAAACAGTATCTTAATTCACCTACAGGCTGGGGAGATGTCTACCCAGATATTGGTAAGACTGTTTATTCAATCAAAGTGAAAAGTTTCAAACTTCTGCCCCTTGGGACTTGTTTAAAGCAACGGTTTTTCTGGGAAAAAAAAAAAATATAGGAAATAACTAAAGTGGCCAAACACACACAGTAGTAAAATAATGAGGGTTTTCCTCTAGATTTCACTCCCAGATAAATCCACTTACTAAGAGGGGAGGTTTTCATATATACTGATGAAATCAAAGCAGAGCCAAGCTTTGATTATAAAAGAGCAGTTATTTCTCAAGTTCTGTCTCAAAACCATCTCAAAACCATTTGTAAAATATTTAAGATTAACAAGTACACTTGCAGAAATATGGATTTTGTCACTGGGGATCTGCTAACCACAAAAAAAGATTCAATTTTGTAAAAATGGTAACAAATGAACAGTTGGGGCAGCTTTCTGTTCACACTGCTTTCTGATGCACTGAGATTGGGGACCTGAGTGTAAAATAGGAGTTTGCAGATTCTGATTTTTGGTGTGATTTCCCCCAATACCTCCAGGTGATGAGGCAGGCTAGGAGCAGTGAGTGTGCCTTGCACATGGGTTCTACTGGAGGGAAGTATTTGTGTGCACATGTAATCAAAGGGACAACAGGAAAAGCTCACATTTGTTTTGAAGTTTGCAGAATACAATGGAGGAAAACCTAGAATCAAATCAAGCACAAGAATTATGAGGTGGCTGGAGATGAATGTGTACGTGGGTGAATAAGATAGAAAATTGGAAATTAAAGTTATTAGGTGGGGAGAATTCTGTCCTATTAAATTGTATGGATTAAGAATGGAAAACTTTGTATGGGGAGAGGGCCCTTGTGGACATGGAGTACATTGGTTGCTGGCTTTGTGGCACTGGGCTGTGCTTTAACCCTATCACCTGCTGCACATGCAGGGGAGATATCCAACTGCAACCTGCTCAAAGATGGAATGCTCTTGGAACTTTGTGTTGTGACAGGCAAATGACCCTTCAAATTTAGTGACAGAAAAAAATCCCCAAAAAATCTAACCCATTTATTCCCCAAAAAGAAGGTGAACAAATTCTCTGCCTCCTTACACATTATTTGCACAGTCTGGTCCCCCTTACTCCTCTGCATTTTGGGTAGAAAATAAGAGCTATTAAGTTATTTATGCTCATGATACCCCAATATCCTTGTCTTAGGTTAAAATACAAAGAAAGGGAAGACAAACACCTGGAGACATGTGGTCCCTGTAGAGCAATGACAGGGGGGCCAATCCTCCCCATTCTCATCTCAAATCTCCTTCTGAGCAACCTGAAGCTTCACAGTCTTTCCTGCAGTGGGGAACAGCAGGGGAACCCCAGGGTGTGACATCCAGGGCAGCACCAACAAACCAGCTGCACCCAGAGGAGCTCAGAAATGGGATGTCTGCTCCAGAGGGGCTCTTCAGCACCACACAGGCAGAGCTGGAGATGTGGCTGGACTGGAACATCAAAAAAAACACCTCAGAAACTCAAAACTGAAGCCATCATGCTTTCAACTAACCCTGGCCTGACACAACGAGTGACAAAAAGCTGACTGAGATGCATGTGGCATTTCACGATTCAACAACTGGAACGTGAGATACTTATATCCTCCTGAACTGTTAAATGTGTCATATTGGCAGCAACTGAGAGTTTCAGCATTCCTTCACAGTGCCCACATTTTGGAGAAATATAGCTGCTAAAGGGATGGTATGTGCAATAGCCCAGGCAGTAATCCAGTCCCATAGCGAGGGAGGGAGGAATGCAAGAACAGGGAAGGGTTTATTCCATCTCTATAGCTACAGGATACCAAGGTTGATAGTACAGACTGCATCTGGAGATGTCAGCAAGACAAGCAGTGCTCCAAGTGGCAATAAAAGTGTGATTTTTGACCATTTATTTCCTCTCCCACCTTCCCTGGGAACTGGTGGCACAGTGACAGCAACAAGGGGCCCTTTCCACTCCGCTGCCGAGCAGGACCCGGCCCACAGTGGCTCTGTAAGATGCAACTTAAGGAAGTGAGAGAGAAGAACATCTTTAACATCAAGGATGGGAACAAACACTCTTCAAATGTATATCTATGGTCTTTTAATGACCTTTTCTAGAACTGAGTAAGCCACATTGATCGCTGCAGCTTCCGCCTGTGGGGAGGCAGCCTTATTAAAAAGCAATGACTCAAGCCCTCTGCTTAGAGAGGGAATTAGGACATGCCATGTGAAATACCACGAGGGCAACTTTCCTGTCTGTTGTGGCAAGTGACGGATCCAGGGTCAGGAATATAGAACCCTCTAATTCTTTTCCTGTTTTTACTGGGGAGGCTGAGCAGTTGAGTTAATCTTGCTCTCAGGCGAGGGACCTCTGCTCTCAGTTTGGGTGTTCCTGGAAAACTTAATGGGAAAAGTTATACCTGTGGAAGTTGTTTTTTACTCAGACCAAGGTGGGTTTAAAGGATCACTGAATTTACAGGAGAAATACTCATGCCCTTGAGGTCCAGCAGACCTGCAAGGGCTGACGCTGCCCCAGCCACATCTGCTCTGTGCTCACTGTAGGGTTTCAGCATCTGAGGACTCACTTGAGATGCAGTGAAAGCATTGAGGGAAAGCAAACATCCTATGCCTCTTTTCCTACTACCATGGCATATATGTTTTTCCTACTACAAATAACAACAAGAGGGTTTCTTATACAGCAAAGACTTGTTTCCCACAGAATTGAAAATACCCTTAAGGCTCAGCCCAGCTTCTATGAAAAGACAAATGGTCAGACAGCAATGAAAGCAGACAGTCTTCCTCTTATTTAAGGACAAGATGACACAGGCTTAAGCATCCCCAATTAAATTACAGCCAGTGTTATGTAAAACAGGCAAATTCTACACCTGAAGTGTCCTCATGAAGGACCCATCTGTCTTTGACCTTAAACAGCCACCAAACACTTGAGACAAAAGATGACATATTCTTGCCATCTCTCTGCAGCCCAGAAGGAGCCCTGGTCTGGTGGGGACAGCCCTGTTTCCTCCTAACACTGTCACCTTTGCTCTTCTCCTCTAGCAAGGAAGCCTTGCCGAGCAAAACAGGAAATCTGCTGGCAGCAAACAGCATCAACCCCACATCTTCCCTCGTTGCAATGCTTTAGATCAGCTGCCAGGGTGGACTGGATTACAACCACAAACAGAAGAGCTGACAGTCTACACCATCCCTTGCCCTGTCAGACGCAGCCTGGAGCTGTCCAGTCTGTCCCCACATGCTGCTCACAGCCTCCGAAAGTGCCAGTTCCAGAGGTCCTGAATTACCCCAAATGTCCACTAACACCATGGTGTTTACAGGTTTCACTATCCTCAGGTGCTCCAAAAGCAGCTGATAAAGAGTAAGCTAGGGGGATGAGGTCACTTTAGGACAGCCCAAACTGATCTGCTCCCCAACTTCCATTCTTTTCCCCTTTTTGCCATTGACTGCACAAACACAACTGTTTTCTTCTTCTTCTCTCTCACACATGCTCCCCCTTCCTCTGCCTTTTTTTTAATAAAAATGGTATGAGAAGCACGGCAGAAGATAATGAAGAGAATTCCTGCCTGGCTCTGCAGTCAGGAGAGAGGAGGGGCGGGATGCTGTAAACACAAGAAGGACGTCAAAAATCCCGAGCTCTTGCACCGGGCTGTTATTTCAGCTGTGGTCCAAGCTCTCCCTGTTTGGATAAGCCCAGCAACATGGCAGGTGCAAAGGCCTCAAAACAACTCTCTTGCCTCTCTCTCAGATACTGAGCTGACTCAGAAGACACAAATGCCAAGGAAACAGCCTTGGAGAGGCTTTTCTCTCTCTATGAGGAGAGAGGTGCCAACAGGGGCCACAGGTTTGCTCTGTGCCCTCCAGCTTCTTTATGATTTGTTTATAAGCACAGGATTTATTTACAAAACAGGGTAGTTGGAGTACAAAATGAACACTCTGGGGCTGGATGGGAGACTGGGGACTGTATGGTGGATTTCTGCTCCCAAACTCAACCTAAACCTGGACGGGGTTTTTCCAAGGAAGAACCATGGAGCAGCCAACGGCCTGAACAGATAATCTCAGCTGGACACTTGGTGGGTACATTCTGTACTAGCAGGACTCAGTGCTTTCTGAAGGCCAGACTCAACTTTTGCTTCTGGCTGTGTCAGAAAGTTCAACTAACACCTAAACCAGCCACCTTACCCAATTATGCAATAACCCACAGGTTCGGGACTGAAGTCAGAGGTTAAAGTATCCAATGTATTAGAAAAGGAAAATATCCTTTGATCCTTGGAATATTTCTAGGGACCAAAGCCACCACCAACTCTCATAATCACCACAAATCCAAACTAGGCAATTAGTCTGCAGCTCTGCTCTTGCTTCCATTGGTGAAAATCTTAAGTAACTCAGCAAAACACTGCAGATTTAAACCACTGCAGTTCAGCTGCCTATCTGTCCCTCTGAGGTGCATTTGCTGCTCACAGCAGCTCCATGCCTGCACAAGGTGCCTTGGGGCAGGATTACATGTCTGCCTGTAGCATCTGTGCTCTGAAACCCAGGTCCTGTTTAGGACCTTAAACACATTTGATTTTGACCTTTTTTTTTTTTTTTTTACACATACTGCTCTCCTCTGCCTTTCATGCAAGGACTGTTAAGTTTTGTAAGTAGCAAACTTATAGATATATATGCAACTGATTAACTCCTGCAGACTTTGCTATAATGCTCCAAGCATTTTCCCTGCTATCAGTTTAAAACACAGTAGCATACTGAATACAAAAAAAAAACCAAAGTTTGCAGCCAAGGCCTTAAAGACAGTTCTTAAAACTGCTCTCCCCCCAAAAAAACCCAACAATGTCAAGAAACGATTTTCTCCTCTCATGTTTAACAACAACAAAAATATGAATTTTTAGGGTGACTGATATAAATGGACACTCTCACTGAGATTAGGTTACAAATCCTGGGATAAAGTAAATCCTCAAGGCCTGGGCCTCACATGGGTGTTTGCACTAGACAGGCAATTTCACGGCAGCACACAGGTTAAGTGTCAGAGCACCTGGTTGCTATTAGAAGCAGGGAATGAAGGAAGGAAAAAAATCTGTTGTGTTTTCTTCTTTCCTGCTGCACTCAGACCCTGAGTGAGATGGGAGCACTTCTCAGTGTGAGGCTCAGACGTGGCCACCACAGGAGGGGAGGCTGGTGTGGTTAAGCTGAGGAAGGAAAGACTGAGGACATGAAATGCAGAAAACCCTACTTCAAACTGACAGAAACCAGCAGTTCTCCACTGATTTTGAGGGAATGATGCCAGTATCCTCCACCTGAGGACACTGCTCTGGTGTCCCAGTGCAGCAGAGAGAAAACTGAAATGCAGCCAGCAGGCAGGCTGGGACAGGATAGCTGCTGCCAAGGCCATCACTGTCACTGACGAAGCTCTGCCTGTTGCATCATGCCTCTCTGTGAGCACTGCCTGGCTCCTGACACCCTTAACCACGTCCTGGATGTGACGAGGTGTCTCCGTGCAGGACTGCCAGCCCCAGCATCCATCCATGGTTACACACAGTGTAGGAGAAGTGCCTGATGCACACCCTGCCCACCACACTCTGGGAGCCAACAGCCACCCCTCAACTTTTGGATCACCACTGGGACTGGGAGCACTTCAGCTGCTGCCCTCAGCCCTGTGCCAGTCCATTGAGTTTGGGCAGAAATCTCTTCTCAGTTTAGGGTGGTCAGCTTGGCAGAATAATCTTCTTCACCTTCTCTGAACCAGACCTGACTTCTTGGATTTCTTTTCAACAGGCCTAAGCCAAGACCTGATTTTCAGAACTCAATACCCTCCTGTTTCCCTGTAATCCCACCAAAATGGTGAACAGAGCCACAGGAGCAAACACTCAGTGTCTGATCCAAAGGCTCCTGGAGCCAGTGGAAGTTATTTTGTGCATTTTCAGTAGAGCTTAGATTGGGCCCCAAGTGAACACAGATGTTTGCAGTCTTCTCTGGTTTCACATCCACCATCCCACCTCACCAAGACCTATTTTGAGGGTTCCAGGCAGGAGGGCTGTGGCCCTCCTCCTCCTTAGGAGGAGGGAGGGATAACAGACAGGGATGTGCTGTCACACCAAGAGCAGAGCACAGACATGGGTGAGGAGATGAGGCAACTCTTCCAGAGGAACATTTTGTCATTTCCCTCCTCAGGGGTTCTGTGTTTTGCCGTAAGCCAAGGTTATGATTATGAGAAATCCTACTGGCTGGTCTCCAGTGGGATCTCTAATGGTTTAATAACTGAACATTACTGAACATACTTCCACTAGCCTCTTCCTAAAATCCCATCATGAGCTAATTTCCTCTATTGTCATTACATCTGCAATTGGTCTTACAGTTTAAAAAAATGCTGTACCACTGTGAATAAATGATCTGGTTTACTGCACTGGGCTTTCAGGGACTGATAATTTGGGGTATCAAATTCCAGGCACCATCTCTGAGGTACAATTTGAAAAGAAGAAGGAGCTTTCTTTCCACCTTGCTCTTCCTATCACAAAAACGCCAGGAAAATGCTGAAATTGGGATATCAGCACAGGGATGCCCAATGTCACCATTCATTTAAGGAGATCCTGACCAAAAAGACTGAGAGAAGTTTGGGTGAAACAACCACAAGATGTGTGCCTTGGGCCTGCAGCAGGATCGGCAGGTTGTACACCACGTCTAAAATCATGGAATTCCAGAATGGTTTGGGTTGGAAGGGACCTTAAAACCCATCTGATTTCAACCCTTCCACTAGACCAGATTGCTCAGCACCCTGTCCAACATAGCCTGAACACACTTTTGTCTTGTATGTCGCCGGGTCCCACAAGATATAAAGGACAGCACAGGTATTTCAGTCTGACTGCAGAGTTCTTCCCAAACCCTTGCCTGCTTGTGTGTAAATTCAAATTTAACAGAGACTTGGAATGCATTTCCTAGGAAAATATATTAAAATAAAATGCCCAGGAAATGATCAGGCCAATAGTTCAGCAAAAGTAGCTGAGAAAAGCTGTATTGGCTGACTGATAAAAAGGTAGGTAACACATTTCTGCTACTTCTGCGGTATTTGAGGCTCACTCCAAGTTTTACAAGAGAGTTATTTTTAAATTGTTGCATAACACATGTCTGTCCAATATTTCTTTCCTCAATCAAGCAAAGAAAATGCATTTGTTATTCCTGGGAGATTTCTGGTTCTTCTTATCTTATTTAGAACCCAAAATAAAGATGCACACAAGAAGCCAAACATCAGAGAGAAGTTATTATCCATCAGATAATGCACAGCCTAATTTACCACATATCTGAGACTGTTTCACCTGCAATAAATTATTTTACCCAGCAGGAAAAGTCCTGTTTGACCTTCTAGTTTTGTTTTTTTTTTTTTTTTTTCTCCTGCAGCTGAAAACTCTGCTACTACTTCTAGGTCATGAGATCAAATTCCACCCAGGCTGGGAGTGATTAAATATACCAATTTCTAATAGTATCTATTTGGATAACAATAGGACAGCTGTTAATGTTCACTTTTTTAGGGACACTTCCACATGGTGATGTTGTAGTCTACAGGTTAATCTCTCTACAGCCTCTGTGTATTGCCCAAGAGGTACTTTGGAGATGGGAATCCAATGTAGCAGCAGTCCTTGGGGAGTCCCTGGCTGGAGCACAGCTGATCCCAAAGCCAAGTGTCACTCCTCAGATGGGGCAGTCCCTTTTTCCTGAAATAATTTATTTAGAAGTGGCAGCTGTGGGGCATTTAGAGCAATCCCATCCTTCAGGAATAGACCCAGGCGAAAAAATTCCTCTGGGGTGCCTTGTCTTGGGATCACAAAACCATGAAGGCATCAACCCGCCCTTACTACCTTTATTCTTGCATCATGTGCAGCCGAGCCAGAACAGGAGCCATGGATTCTGTCAAGTGCCAGCTTTAGTTACAGCGTTACATAAGAAACCGCAACAGCGAGGAACCACAAATCTATCACTACAGCTGGCACCAAACGGCCTCTCTGCACAGGCTTAGCGAAAAAGCTGCCTCCTGAATGGGCAAAGAGTGTCAAATTGCTCTTTCTCCTCTCCAGGGCAGGGTTAAGGCAATTTGGCAGAGGGTGGTAAGGGAAAAAATTGCTCTATCTGCTCTGTGTGTGAGGTCAGGAAGCAGGTTTTCTTCTTTTGCAAAGACAACCTGGCACCTTTAATGAAGAAAGCAGAGAAGAAGGAAAGCCATCAGAATGTGGCTTCCAGCTGTCAAATCACATCAGCCAAGTGGAGATGCATCACCCCTGAGAGCAGCAGCAGCACTGGCCCCCAACACTTCGTTGGGAGCTCTTTGGATGAAGGCACTCTGTGTATTTCCTCTGTGAAACACCCAGCACTCCACTGGCAGCTATAAATAATAACAACCACTACCTCGGGATTTAACAGCACGGCACGTGAAGGAGAGAGGCAGGAACAGGAGATGGAATAGAAGCAGTTTTCATCTTTTTCCTCTTCCTGGCTCACTGAGCCCTCAGAGCAGAGCAGGGCTGTGTGCTCCCACCTGGCACAGGGAGCAGCATCAGTCACCCCTGTGCCTCCCTGCCCAGACCCGTGCAAGCCACAGGTGAGGCCCCACTGCTGGGAAAGGAAAGAATTTCCCCAAGGGGTGTTGGCAGTGGAGTTGCTACTGCGTGGAGGTGTCTCCTTCACCACACCTAACAGAGTCACCTCTGTTAGGGGCAGGTGAACCTATGAGCAGTTTCCTGATGCTGGGAGGGAAGGTGTGGGACAGGCAATTGTCCTGTATTGCTCTGTTCTTTCATCATGGGGGATTTCTAGGTTCAGTAAGCAGGGAGAGCAATCTATACTGGCTGCATGAGGAAGGAGCTGATGACACAGCCAAGGCCAGGCATGGCCTCAGAGCAGCACAGGGACAATGCCAGCCCCTTGCTGAGCACCAGGACTGCTAGGCTGTCCTACACCAGCTGCGTATCAAACATCACAGCTTCGCCAAAACTGACCACAGGCAGCTCTAACACACTCAAAACTCTTCACTGACAAGGTTTTCATGCAGTGACAGCATGGCCACTATTCCTGCTGGGAAAGTAGGATCTGCAAGGGAAAAATGAAACATTTACTCCTTAACAAAAGGACTCTTGATGAAGAACTAGGCAAGTTCTTGAACCCGAAACTGGAAATTACAGGGATAAGAGAAACCTGGTGGGACAGAAAGGAGTTTGCTTCTTGGGAAAGCTCAAAATAGCTTTGTCCATGGAAAGCTAGCATGGAAAGCTAATGATAGGGAAGCTCTTAGAAATGAGCAAGAAAGTGTGAATAAGAGTATATCCATTCCTGCTGAAGCTTGGTAAAAGTGTTTCTACTGGGAGGAGCTGTAAAATGTCATATGAATATAGCCAGGGATCTCTAGCCTATTACTAAAGAAAAAATAATATGGAGAATTGTGTAATTATGGGAAAGAAACCTCCTACTTGGAGACTAGTGAAAAATGTTTTTAATAATTACAGTTCCCTGGTAGTATGTGATGTGAGAGTGGGCATTAAATACTCAGTGACTCAACAACAGACACACTGTTTTGCACTTACATCTAGTAGCAGCAATAGGTTGGACAGAAAGATAAATTTGAATGAAAATGGATTTTTTTTTCATTCAGTTATCACTTTGAGGCTGACTAACAAACATTTCCTGAAAAAAAAATAATCAGAAACCCAAAATTTCAAGTATCCAAAGTATCGAGAGACATACAGAATTGGTAAATAGGCTCAGTCAATGCAGAGAAAGATGGAGTTATAATGCAGAAATTAATAACGTACAGTTTTGGATGTCTTGAAATAGTCCATATGTTGGTATAAGACAATACTACACATGTTAGGACCAGGAAAGTCAGAATAAACTGGAAACTTTCTACTGCAAGTGACAGAGGAAGAGAGCAGTTAATTGGAAAGTCAGGCTGCATGGAGCTCTGAGCAATCTGGTCTAGTGAAAGGTCTCTCTGCCCATGGCAGGGGGTTGGAATGAGATGATCTTTGAGGTCCCTTTCAATACAAACCCTTACATGTTTCGATGATTCTATGATTTATTAAATTGCAAGGCAACTATGAACCATCAGGGGGATGAAAAAGCATAGGAGGTCCTTGCACACATCAAGGCAAGGTCTTTCCAGGGTAGCTGGGTAAGTGTTGATGCACAAGGACAGCTGGAATGCCATCCACAGTTTTAAAGCCAGCTGAGAATCCAGATGTGTAGCACACCAGTATCACATGGACAACATTGCAGATAAATCTGGGCATGCAAAGAGTTTTCTTAATATTTCAGTCCTATCTTAGGTAATCCCCAGTATTTCCTGGCATATCAAGAGAGGTTTGGCATAGTAACTGTGGAGGAGGGATGAGCTGAAGATGGGTGATAATATGGGCTTCAGCTTTTGGTGTCGGGAGAAAAACCACCCGGTGATCTGTATCTTGTTTGGGTGGAAATATGGTGTTAATTATCTTCATGACAGATAGATTTGGCAATTCATTTTAGCTGCTTTAGATCATACATTCCTCTGGCTGGTAGACCTTCAGAAAAAAAGAGAAATAGATCTTTGAGGTGAAGGAAGGAATGCCATAATAAGGACAGATGTCACTGTGAAGTTTTAGTGTTGCATTCTGCAGGGACTTGGGTTTAGATATTATCAGTGTGATATTCATAATTTCCTAGTCCCATTCAGCTGGGCCAAGGTTAGGTAAATGCACTCTTCTTCTTGAGCTCAGGGGCTAAAAGGCACACCAATAAGTGGCTGTAAGGAAATTACAAGGGTAAGAGAAACCTGGTGGGACAGGAAGATGTTTGCTTCTTAGGAAAGCTCAAAATAGCTTTGTCCATGGAAAAAGAAAATCCTTTGTCTTGCTTATTATGAACAGCTACTGCTGATTCTCCAGCATCTCTGCTTGTTCATATTTGTAGGAGCCTTCAGACTAAAGAATCACTTTCCATTTTACTCAACTTCTTCTCATCTGGGATTACTGACAAGTCACTGACCATATGCCCCTTCCAGCTGGGGACCAGTAACAAATGGTATATGCATCAATAAGGCAAATTTGGAAACAAATTATTGTGTTGGATGAAGTAGAGGGCTAAAGCACATGAACTGCTAAGGACCCATGAGCAATGAAACACTGAGGACCCACAAAGAGTGCCACAGGAGCCCTCCAGCCACCTGCCATCCTGAGGGTGGCAATTTCTCTGTCATTCTGCAAGCACTCCAAGAAGACAGAGTGAGATCTTAGTCCACCACCTTGAGGTGTTAAAACAGACTTAAAACCCAAGAAATGACATGGATTTTACAAGTTCAGCACTGAATGGAAGTCCTGATTCTACCAACATATTTTAAAATATTGTACTTACTTGAACAAGAACTGCTGTTTACACAGATGATGATCAGTCCCCTCCAACTATTATCAAGGAACAGAAGAGGTTTAGCCATAGAATGTCAGTGCAAAATAGCCAAAATTGAGAAGAAAAACCTATTCCCTGTACAAGAAAATGGAAGCTTCTCTCTCAGTGTTTCTTTTTTGAAGGCTGAATGCAGGATCTCTATGTGTCAGCTGGTAGGAATAGCTCAGAATAACATATCACAGGACTGCAAACTGGCTTCTCAGCAAAGCTCAATTCTGCAAACCCAAACCTTGTACCAGGGCTTCGTGCTGAGATTCTTTCTCAGGTTATTTCAGTCAATGCCTTTGTCTTGAAAAAACCCTACTGGTTAACACCACAAAGACAACCTGATCCAGTGCTGTCCACCACACTCTGAGGCTTCTTACAAAGTTTGTGGCAGAAAACTTGGAAAAATTTCCAACTCTTTGAAAGTTTTTCAGTTAATCTGACGACTTTCCAAAACCAACCTCAGTGTGTCTTGGCTTGGTCTGCCAGAGGAGAGCATGTAGGTCTTGTAAGAGCACTCTGCTCCTCACTGCTCACAAACTGGGATACTGGGAGTGCCATGGGGAATGTGGGCTGCTCACCCCAGGCTGCCCTGGGGGGACTGACACCCCCCAGAGAGCTCTGGGCACTGCCTGTTCACTGAGCTCTTAAAAAATCAGCAATGATTACTTTCCAACACAACAATGTGAGCATAAAAAAAAAAAAAAAAAAAAATTCAGTAATGGTGAAAAGCCACTACCTCAACTGCCATTGTGACCATGTCACAGAGTATTTCTAGAGAACAGCCTCTGAGCATGTGCACAACCCACACGTTGGATTAAATTGTGAGCTGAGACTTTGTGACTTGCAGATGAGGCTCCTTCCTTATCAGTTGCTGTGGTGTGAAGACTCAGCACTTCTATGCTGCACCTGGCCTGACCTCTTTTTTTTTCCCCCACTGATTTATTTAGGTTTCTTCTCCTATGCTCTGACTCTCATTTTGTATCCCAGATACCAGCAATTCTGGCTGATCACACACAGTGGAATTGAGTGTATCTTGCCTGGTTTCTGTAAAGCCCAAGGATAAGGTCCTGGATAAGGTCCTGTCCCTCAGAAATTAATGTTTAAACCTCAACTTGAGCCAAGAGTTGAGATTAAAATTCAGCTTGAGAACAGAAGGTCTGGCATTATTTTGCATTTCTTAATAAAATGTTTCCACTGTTCTAGTTATTTACTCTTCTCTGTGGAGCACCCAGTGCTGACTAGGCAAGGGCTATCCATTAAAGGCTGTTTCTCCTCCCAGCTTAAAAGGAAGTTCCCTCTCTTTGACAGGAAGAAGGTAAAAGAAATTAATTTTTCTTTCAGCATCACCACACCTGGGGAAAGGATCTTGCTTACATATAACAGTGCAAGCAAATATTTTCTTTGGGAGAAAAAGAGAAAGTAAAGATCAAGGTCAGAGGAGGCAAGAGTAAAGATATGTGACTGCCTTCAAAATAGCCTTCCACAGAACATGTGGGGGTGTTGTTTTATTTAATATGGAAAACATGCAAGGGCACCAAGGAGGGGCAACTGGCTTGGGGCTCACAGGGAGATAAAGGGGCTGCAAAGTCTGGCTGCACAAATATGCTGAATTCCAGTGGTGCAGAATGAGGTAAACAGGCAGATGTGAACAGGGCAGAGAGACAGCATTTATCTCTACACACATTCATGAGCAGGAGCATGGTCCTGTGCCTATGTCCCTGAATTCCCTTGTTCTTTCCTTCCTGCTCAGGGAGTGCAAAGATTCTGGCTAGTCTTTGCACAAGGTTCCAATGGAAAATTCATAATGCTTTTGCCTCTACCAGAAAACCACAACCCCATGCAGAGTTTCAAGGAGTTTGTTGTGTCTCAAGGTATGGTCCAGCAGCAGGCTCTGGATCTCCCCATCACCAGGGGATACAAATTGGTGCTGTGCCCAGATGATATGATAAAAAATTCATCTCACTTCTCAAAAGTTCAAACACATGCAGAAGTCTTGAATCACACAATCACAGAATTGTTTAAAGATCATCTTGCTCCAAACCCCCTGCCATGGCAGGGATACCTTCCACTATCCCAGGGTGCTCCCAGCACCATCCATCCTGGCCTTGGACACTTCCAGGGATCCAGGGGCAGCCACAGCTGCTCTGGGCACCCTGTGCCAGGGCCTCCCCATCCTAATTCAGCAAAAACAGTCTCAAAGCCATCTATGAGTGCTTAGGAATCTGCATATCTCCTCACCCAGTGACTAAAACTTCACTTCCCAAGTGTCCCGCCAGAGCTCACTGGCAGGATTTTCCCTCTGGTCCCTGGTAAGACACAGAGGAAGTGAGCCCAGCTAGCTTGGAGGGTTTGGATGGGATTTGGTTGTGAGGTTGGCTGTGCCAGCTTCCAGGAGCATCTATTTCTGTCCACTGATCACAGGTGGAGCTCAGAAGGAGTAAATTAAATGTTCTGTCTGATTTTTAGCTGGCTGTGTAACTACCTGGGACATACAGACAGGGACAGTACTGTTACCTAATGTGATTTAATCAATGAGCCTCAGGAAAACTGTCATTAATTCCTGGTTTCTAATTTAATTCTTAGAACACTCCTCCACTTGAGCTAGCTGTAAGCTAGAAGTGACCCACAAAATCATAATAAAAGACAAAGAAACAGAATTCAGAATGCAAGTGATGTTTTGGGCTTCTCTTTTTTCTTTCATACTGTGTTATGAAGTCAAAACTGGACCTGTTTCTGTGGGAACTTGTGCTAAGGTATGCAAATATTTCAAATCAAACCAGTCCCATTTTCCAATGAGAGTGGGCTAGGTTTCAGGCAAAGATGCTTTCACAGCAAAATCTTGGGAAAATTCACCACTTTCCACATTTCCAATATACCAATATCCATCTCATGCTAAGTGCCAGCAATTGTTTGAACAAGGCTACAACCCAAGAAAGCACTTAAGCACATGCTTAACTTTCATCACAAGAGTAATCTTAGTGATGTCCTGGACTTTGTTTTTAGATTCACTATTGTTAGTTACCTTAAATTTTTAAATCTGTAGGGACCATTTGCATCTTCTGAGATGCATAATTGGGCCATGAAAAGGAATGGTAGCTCGTGATTACTGAATCGTTAATTAATCATTTTTATTCTATTTAAATATGCTTTAGAAGACCATAATGATGTATGCTTCCTTGATATTAGCTGTACTAATTAGATCATCTTTTCTAAATTAGAGTGCAGTTTTCTTAGCAGGTTGCCTTTTATCTGCTGTTCATTTTTCAAAAGAGCTTCATGTTGCTCCCACAGATGAGTGAATCATTTCCAGGGAATCATGTTATGCAAAAGATGTTTTTCTTCCTGGCGAATGCTTACGGGTAGATCATGGTTCTCCTTGAAATTAGTAAATATTTTGAACTTTCCTCCACAGTAATGCATCCTTTTACTAGATGACTGTAACTGTATCTGGCATGACACTCAGTTTCTACAACAAACTGGTGCATTTGCCATGTTTCCCATTTCAGAACAATCTCACACCAACACAACTTTACTTAGTGACCCATGAAAGCAGAAAATGGAAGTGGGTGAAACACATTTATACACCTGAACATGCACGTGTATTTCTTTGCACGCTTTCTTGAGCAGTTAATTGATACTCCAGCACTGAAAGCCCTGCTCTCTCCTTCTCCAACATTACTTTTAAAAGATTGCCAAGGAGATGATGACCATGTTATTCTAGAGGTCCTCATTTATGTTAGCTTAAACATTTAATTTATCATATCTTAGGTAGATTGCATTATCCTTTCTAGTTAAAGAAAGCTTGAATGAGACATCTCTGTACAGCCATCCCAGAAATTTCTCAAAAACTATCCATGAGATCTCAGGCTATCTTATTTGGGTTTAATGCTCCTGGTTTCAGAGACAAACTATGAGGACATCCTATCTTGGTAATTCTTGGCATGTCTGTCTAGTTCAACACCTTAACAATCACTTGTAGTGCTGGAAATTAGAAGGATGAGAAGAACAGGGCATTGTTTTGATCTATCCAGCTCTCTGGAAAGCAGATACTTACGTGTCAACAAATCTCCTGCTGAGGTTTGAGATGAGCACTGGAGATCCAGACTGGAAAGGGGGGTCCCGGACCACTTTGTACTGGATCGGTTTGCAGCCTGAGCACAGGGTGCTGTGGGGGACAGAGCTCAGCATGGCAGCGTCGATTTCCAGGTGCTCATCCAAGGTGTAGATCTGGATCCCATACACCTCCTCTCCCACTTGTCCCACATCCAGCTTTATGGTCAGTGGGATGTCACAGAAGACGTTCTGCGGCCCGAGCGAAATGTTCTTCCCGCTGACGGTGAGCAGCTTGATGTCATTCACTGCTCCACTGGAGTCCCAGTCTGGGGACACAAACGTCACCCAGACCGTGAGGGACTCTGGAGTCAGGGGGTAGCGAAATTCCAGCTGCAGGTAGCAGCCCTGGGGCTCGGGGCAGGCTGGGGGCACCGTGTGTTGGTTGACGGCCGAATTGGGACTCCACGTCCTGACACTGGATTTACAGGGCTGCTCAACGTCAGGGTGCCCTGGAAAGGAAGAAGGAAGCAAAGAGAGGGCACAGAAGTAGAAGTTAGAGAACATGAGTTTTCATTGGCATCAGTTTAAAGGCAGACTGGTGGCAGGAGAACATATCTGTCCAGGAAACCAACTATTTACTACATCAGAACAGGCGTGGCCAGCATGGGGAGGAGGAACAGAACACCAGTGTCTCCTGGCCAGGTGGGAGACACAAACCCAGTTTAAGTGCCCAGCTGGACTGGACACCACACAACACACTCTGTGCCAGTGCAGCTGGGCCTGCATTTCCTATTTCTAATGTTTTTCCCTGTGCCAAACAATGGCATTTTCTACCTCTTCCACTTGCTAATTTACATGATAAACAGAGTCACTTTGCCTCCAGTTAACCTCCTACTTATTCCCTTGCCTCTTATTTGAAAATACAATATTTTTCCCTTTAACAAAGACAAGAAAAGAGCCTTTGTTTGTTCCAAGAAGCAGTTGTGCTGTTCAGGGGCAACTCCTGTGGCATTTACAGGTTGATCTAGCATGTTGTGCAAGGCCCCTTTTTTGGAGGCACATGGAGCACAGGTCTGAGCTGTCTCTTTGCTCTCATTGTGATGAAACAACAGGCACTTGTGCTTTTACTCTTCTCACCATTGGCTGTGTTCAACTACATGGGAGGTAGTACTAAAAAATAATGAAAGCCACAATGCTTGCTGGGTTCCCAAATACTATGGTAACATTACAACTTGGCGTGGAGTCATGGACTGCAAGATCCAGAGGGGTCAGACGGGTGGAACAGTTGGTAACAGAATCCAGTGAGAGCTATAAATTCCCTTTTCCTTCCCAAATAATCACACAAAAAGGGAGGCAAGCATGACAGGGAGAAGGCAAAGTACAGAAAAGAAGATAAAGAAAGGTAATGAGAGGAGAGAAATGCAGAAGGCAGAGGGGAAAAAAAGGACAGCACAGCTGTTTGCAACTGAGGAAAAAAAAAGCAAGATAAACTACTGGGCATACATGGACAAACAGGACATCACTACTAATTTAAAGAGAAAAGGGCAACGTGTGAAGGTTATTCTGATTGTCTGTGATTCAATGAAGTGTTAGAAATGTGTCTCTTTTGTCAAGGATAAACAGCTCAGGGAATTCTCCTGTTCATACCAAATGAACCTAGATGCAGAATGGATTTCCTGGCAGCCTTCCTGTGATTCAACGTTATTGTCCTGCAGATGCCCAACTTTTCATGCTTCCCCCTCACCTCCCATATCCCAGAGCCCCTCTCTCCTCCTCACATGGCACAGAACAGCAGGAATGCCACTAAGATCATCATCTGGAGAGACCACAGCAGATTTTGAAGAAAGCCAGAGGTCCATTTAACATGCTTGAGTTTCTCCCTGGCAAGTGTGTGAGCCCTGTGGATAATCACTGTGAGCAGCAATACCCCATTCAGCTCACGTTATCTCACCCTCACTGCCGGCTGGGTGTGCTTGGCTGAGCCCTCTGATGACTTTCTCAGACCCACAGCAAACTCCTGACTGCAGCCCTAAGGTCTTTTTTAACTCCAGTATCTCAGAGGGCTTTGCAAAGATGTGTGAATTTTCCCACTGCCCTCTCGCAGAAAGGAAAATGGAGCTAATGGCTCCTAGCCCAGTACCTCCCCACCTGGGATCCTGCAAATTCACCTCTGTCAGTTCAAGGCTCAGTAAGACTTAAATTCCAAACAAACCTGCACGTTTTGGTAGATCAGTGCATGATCCCTGGAGATGCATGAATTGGACTCAGCCTCCAGGGAGCTTAGCACACAGAGCATTACCCCAAAACAGGTGGCAGATTGTAGTCATTCATAAACTAAAAACCTCAATGAAGTTGAGATAAAGAGACTCTTTCTTAAATATTATACAACATCTAGACCTGGGTAAGAAAGATTCATTCAATTATGGAGGAGGACGAAAACCTTATTTCATGTAACTGGATTTCTAGAGATAGGTAAATACTCTGAAAATTACAAATATTTGTATGTAAAAAGAAAGAGTGTAGAAGTTTTTTCTTCCCTGTGCACTCAGATTCTGAAAATCCTTTGCCTTATCAGACAGATCAGACACAGAACATCACGTCTTGCCTAACACAAAACAGGAATGTGAGGTTTGTGAGGAAGAGCCAAAACCCATGTCCTGGTTGGAGAGCAGGGATGGCAGGTTAGGAGGGTGCCTTTCCCTAAAATGCTGTCCTACAGCCTGGTGTGTTGATCCTTCATTGTGCAGTTAAGTGCAGTCCCTGGGATGAATCCCCAGCACAGGGACTGAGCCTCAGAGGCCATCTGGCATCAGCAGTCTCAGAATATCACCCCTGCAACTCACCTGCCACATTTCTTAGGTGGTCAAGATAAAGGAACCACCCAATGGGACTCCAGTGTCCAGCTGGGACAATTAAAATACAGAAGGAATTGCTCTTGAGGGAAATATTAGACCCAGGAAAAGGCTGAGCTCTAGAGCAGCACAAGGCAGCAACATTATTATAAAAATCTCACACTTCTCTCAGTCAGCAGTGAGCCAGGCAGGAGGAACTGACTGATATATGCATATATTGCACAGCAAGCAAAGGTACCCACTGGGCTTGAGCCAAAATCACCTTTCTTACATAAAACCCCCCTTTGACAGAGTTATGGAGGTGCTGTAAGGTTTGTTGATCTAGCTGGTGCTGGTGGTGAGAATCCAGATAGGTTAGAGCCTTCTGGCTCTACAGTGAAGATAAAGGGTAAATTGGAGTTGTCTGATCTCATGAGCATTCCCACAACCCCTGTCAAGGAACAAGCAGCCCCTCGTGCAGGGGCCACAACTGGCTGAGAAAGAACCACGAGATGCCTCAGCCTCGGTGTTGGATCCCACCATGCTCGGGAATAGGCAGGAAATTAGGAAGGACACTGCCCACAGCAGGGTTTTGCAATGGGCACAGCTCCCACATAGCCCAGACCACTGCTGGTGCAGCTGCCTGGGGTAGGAGACCTCAGGAAAATGAGATCAGACCAAGCAGAGCTGCTCCAGAGACACGTGAGGAGTGTGGTTTTCTGCTCAGAAGCTGGATGAGTCCTACAGAACATTTTCCATGAGTGTCATCTCAGATTTTAAAACAAGCTCATTTTGGCTGTGCTTGTGCCTCCTTTGTCTTCATTTTCCAGGGCCATTCAAGCAGTGGAGATTTACACCCAAGAACCCCTGCAGAAACTGAATTTAAAGCTTGATGGCTTGAGTACTCACCGATAGGCAATTAAAGAAGCCAGACAATGATCTAACTGCTATTTGTAACTCAGACCAAGTGCAAATAGGCAGAGGGCCTAAATGTCAGGGAGTGTGGTAGTGGAGACAGAAAATCACGGAGCAACAAACACCATACACTTGGTATATTTTCTACTCTGAAGTGGCAACAACTCATTAATCCTGAGGACATGATTACCAAACTTCTGTTCCATGGAAATGGCACAGGAGCAACTAAATGGGACAGATAAGGATCAGATTGCACCCTTCATAGTTAAGAACATGCAGGCACACACAGCAAGAGGAAATTAAATGCAAGATGCTGCTGAGTAATAAATCTTAGAGTAGCTTAGTTTCTCTAGGAATGATGCCTCTGGCAAGATGTGTGAGACCTAGAAGTTTTCAAATCAAAGCTCAGAGGAGAAATTTTGATGGAACTGCATATTTCAATGGAATATGCAGTCCTTTCAAAATAAAAACACTTTGCAAAATTGGGTTTATTTGGCCAAAATTTTATCCTGGAAGAGAAAACGGCAAGAAATTTTTAACACTATTGGAACATCGTGTTTTGACATTTTTGTGAGAAACCTTTTCACTTTTGCACCTTGAAACACTTTCCATTTTGATATTCAAAGGTTTTTTTGACTTAGATTCTATACTAAAAGGGTATATTTTCAAATGTCATAATTTAACCAAAGTTCATACCAGCTAAACAAAACATTTTGGCCAGCCTCAAACACTTTTTGTTTTTAATTTTCCTTCATGGAGAATTTCAAAAGTTTCAAGTTTTGTTCCAAATGAAAACAGGTTTCAAAATCTTGTAATCCTTGGCTAAGTGGAAATTCCACCTTCTACCCTGAACTACTACTGCAAGAGATCCAAACTTTGCTCATGCTGTGTACTGGGTGATCCCATCACCCTCATACCCAGAGTGATGCTTCCCAGGATGGAGCTTCCACCCACGGGCCAGGTGTGCTCTGAGCTGTGCCCAGCAGCCTTGGATGTCCTAAAATCATGGACTGGTTTGCTTTGGAAGAGACCTTCAAGCTCCACCCCTGCCATGGGCAGGGACACCTTCCACTATCCCAGGTTTCTCCAAGCCCCGCCCAACCTGGCCTTGGACACTTTCAGGAATGGGGAAGCCACAGCTGCTCTGGGCAACCTGTTCTAAATTTAGGGAGTGAGTTGGAGTGAAACACAACCTCTGCTGGGCCCCCACCCTGGGACACAGGTGTGTGGGGCAGAGGACACTGACCACTGTCCCATCAGGCAGCAGGGGCACAGCTCGTTGCACATGCTGACCTAAGAACAAGGGAGAGCTCCTGGGCACCAGCCCAAATAATATTCCATGCAGAATGTGCTTTACTTGCAGGAAAAATAAACCCTTAACATAAGGAGGTATTTGTATAATGAGTTTGCAAAATCCAGGATTGTCCTTGGGGCTCAGTGAGCTCACCTGTGTGCTCACAGTGAAGCGTGGCCCGTAGTGTGCTGCTCCGGAAGGAAAAGCTCGTGAGGGACAGGCTGAAATAAGACTCTGCTCTTTCCAAGCTGTGATTTGGGATGACTGACCTTTGCCCGGTACAATCTTAAATATGCTCCACCACATACACCCCGGGACGTAACGGAAGGTACGTGTGGAGGAGTTAATGATGGAGATCTAATGGCACTGCACAACCAGCCCTGCAGACCATTCTCCCTCCAACAGGCTCCAAGAGAACGACTTGCAAAGCACCCTGAACAAGAGGGCTTGACGTGGTCACCTGCATTCCTGCTGCAGGGAACTTGCCCAAAGTGGCTGGGCTCCTTCCAGCCTGGCTGCTGCTGCAGCCCACTGCTATTCACCACAAGTGAAGGCAGCACAAATCAGGCCCAAATGAATAACAACTCCTCACTTTTGGAGTTGGAGTAGTTGGAGAAAACAGCTCCCCTGAGGAATTCATCTGGTAGATGTGAATGGTCAGCATTTCTTGGCACTCTGCTGCTATGTAAAATTAATGTTCATCTCCTGGAATTCACTTAATTCATGGGCAGGGGCAGGACTCAGGGGTCAAAACACAAGTATTTGAGCCAGTGGCATTCCTTGAGGGCACAGTGTTCCTCTGCCCATAGCTCTGTCCACGTTACATGCTGGTATAACCAATCACACCCAGATTTTCCCACTGTCTTTGTGGCTCTCCCTTTGCTCTGTCCCACCTTCCCTCCCACCGTGTGTTTGTTGCCATCCCTGGGACTCACCTTCTGCCTCCCGTGGGCTCCAGTGCCCCGAGGGATCGCAGGGCATGGGAGAAGAGGCGCTGAAGGCATACTGCACCAGGACTCTTCCTTCTGCACACAGATCACATGCTGATCCCACTTCTCTAGGAGGCCAGGAAAACAGGAAAACACACCAACTTAGTAACAGCTGAATGAGCTGCTTATTCAACTATATTAAAAGCAATAAGACTTAGAATTCAGGTCCACTTAACCCCCTTTTCTCAAGGTACTGGCAAAAGTGTTTTCTGATGCTGACCTTCTGTAGATTTAAGTCAAGAGCTTGTATAGAAAGCATTTTTGAGCCCTCTATCCAATACAAAATGACAGCAACCTGGGAAATCACATTCACCTATATTGTTTTTCCCCCCTGCACTGGACCAAACCATGACAAAAGAAAACACGTGTTGCTTAGGGGTTAGAGCAGAGAAATTTGCCTCAGGAGTTTTCAGATCTCTGCTGAAAATCTCTGTATTTCTGCTCTCATCATGGATTTATTTATTGCTTGAACTTGTAGTGTCTTTAGGATTGTCCTACCAGCAAGATTGGCTGAGCAGGGATATCCAGTTAAACACCAATTCACAAATCACAAACTGGTTTGGGTTGGAAAGGAGTTAAAGCTCATCCCATCCTCCCCCTGCCATGGGCAGGGACACCTCCCACTGTCCCAGGCTGCTCCAAGCCCTGTCCAACCTGGCCTGGGACACTTCCAGGGATCCAGGGGCAGCCACAGCTGCTCTGGGCACCCTGTGCCAGGGCCTCACCACTCCCACAGGGAGTAATTTCTTCCTAACATCTAATCCAAAACTACCCTACATCAGTTTAAATAGTTTTGCTAATACATTCACAAGTTCAGGGTTTAAGCTGATGTAGACTGGAGTAACTCTAATATCCTCCATAAGGTTAAGCTGATTTATATCAGCTGAGGATGCAATTCACACAGTTCAGCCCTAAGTTCCTTGGGATCACAAATTTGGAACTCTATGACCCAAAGTACATTGTTATTTACCCCAGTAAGCTGCTTACTATTCAGAATTAATTGTTCTGCTTTAAGGAACACTTTCTTCTGAAATGGAAAGTTAAAAATTAATTATCCTAATGATCAAATGCACCGGAAAGGACAGAAGTTTTAGGCAAACAATTTGTGTGTAACACAGTGTACTCTCTATGCTACTCTAGTAAGAACGGCTTGAGTCAATTATTAAATAATTTATAACAACTATTATAATCAGCTATGCAAATTTTAACCATCATAACCACCACTGCATGATTTATTTCAGCACTACTTTGAAGAAAGGACTGTGATCCTCTGGCAGAGGTTATTTGGGATCCTCAGTGGCTGAGCCACCCTAAGAGAGACAGTAATTGGCTGAACTTGTGCAGTTCAGGAAAGGATGCACCTGCTGAAAACACCTGAAAAATACAATGGTGGCAATGGGGCAGAATAAAGAAGAGGGAGACAAAGGTGGCCCCCTCTTCCTTTCCTGGTCTTTAACACTGGTAATGAAAAAATGTGGGCATGTTGTGAGTAACTTCTCTTCATGTCTCACTTCACCCACCTGCACCACTGGCATGATACTGCCTCCCTGTTTCATTTCTCAGCTGCCTATTTAGCAGAAGTTTAGGTGTCTGACTCAGTTTGCCTGAATAATACATGCAAAACCAATTTTTTTTAAAAAAACCCCAAGAAACCTGAATAGATGGTCCTGAAAAATCAAAATGTAGAATTATTGTTGTGCAGTTGTTCTTCAGACACTTCCACGACCAGTCAGGATAGAAGTCCCTGCAATAATAATCCTTCAGTTTCTCTACAAAGAGACTCCTGCATTAGCACTTGGTCCTGGATGAGGAGAGGGCTCTGGAAGCCAAGTTTCCACAATTAGGATTGCTTTTTACTCAAATTAGCAGCTATACAATTTCATCACAGGCTGCCATGGTGGAAAAAAACTGTAGGCTTATGGACAAACATTTCCTTTTACCAGTGAGGACTTGGAGGTAAGAGAGAAATCACAAGCAGCATCATGTGGGAAAGGCTATGAGCAAACTTTCTCTTTTTACTTTTCCAGTTTGGGAGCCAAACTCAACCCTGATGTAACTCCACTGGCTGAAAGGACTTACACAGGGGATGACTCCTGGGTTAAAGTTTTTGGTCTGCAGACTCTTGCACACAAATCCTATAAAGAGCCATGAATGTCAAACCTAATTATGGAATTGCATTTACAGGCTTATGAAAACCTAAGCCAGGTCCTTATACCTTATGAAGCCATAGACAACAAGAAAAAAAAAAAAAAAAAAGAGCAGAAATTGGTTCAAAACCACTATTAATTAGGAATGATAGCCATATCTGCCACCTTATACATGGTGGCACATGACTGCCCAAAGTGCAGGGTAATGGAAAATCTAGACTTCTCTGTTTTCTAATATGTCAAGTACTGGGGAAATTCCAGCAAATGAAGTTCAGAGCACAGGAGGAATTCATTCCTACAGCATGATATTTTAGTGAAGTGGGTTCAAAATCTAAAGATTACAAGTGAAAAACAGACCATTTCCTTCAGGGCCAGCACCAGTTCAGTAGGCAACTCAAAACCACTAAAAATCTGTCATTCCTTTGGGTAAAGAGTGCCTGTTTACAGACTAAATTTGAGCTGCTGTACTTGAAATTCAGGATTGGTCCTCTCCCCTCTAAGGCACTGAAACTTTCCAGCAAGGTTTAACAGAGAGATTATCAAGCCCAGCCATCTCTGGGACTCCACACTGACCAAAATATTTGCTTGCTAAGAATGAGATAGAATCACATTCATGGAAATTAATGCTGTCACCTGAATGAAAACTTAGAGAAAGATGCATTCAAAGATTTCTGCCCCAATTTGCTGCAGAGCCCCATGACAATAACTGTTCACATCTGCCCACGCATCTCCGACAGGAGGTGCATGAATGGATGTTCAGAGACAGCAGATGAGCACATCCAATGGATGCAGTCAGGAAATAAGGAGAGTTCTCTTTTTCTTGCTTCTTTTCACTTGTTTCTTTTGCTTTATTGTTATTGTATTATTTCATGTTATTGTGTGTGCATTTTTTCATGCTTTTTTGAAAGGGAGGATGGAGATCAGGAAAGATTCCAATCCTGTGGACAGGAGCTACAAGAAGAAATGCTGGTTCTTGATATATTTGATTATTAGATATGTCTGGGAGCCCAACCAGCTGATGGAGCTTAGGGTCAAAGCATCTCGACAAATTTACATGCAGGTAAGCTACTCTCTAGAGTGAGAGAGCAAATATTGAACACTCTGAAGACGCCAAGAGGGTCCATCAGGAAGAAGATTTTACTGCTGTGCACAACTCTTGTGTCTACTTTTGCTAAATTGTGAGAACACAGGAGAGCCACCCCCAAATTTACAGGAACTAAGAGTTAATATTGCTCTCTACCCCTAAATCCACGTAAGTAATCAGGTAATTTGAAGACTCTATGAGGAAAGCATCTAATTCACTTATGACAAAGTTGCATCTAAGCAGGGAACAGACACACGGTCTTTACTTCCATGCCTCATCTCCCTTCAACCTGTCAGGACCTCCCACAGATACAGCCAGCCCAGTGCTACATTTTTAAGCAGAAGCCTAAATTTTCCCTCCCTGGCTTTCATTAAGCAGAGGTCACTGCCTGTGCACAGCTCTGGAGAATAAAAGAGACATAAAAGGAACTTAAGTTACACCGAGCACGCCCACAGCAGCATTGTAATTGGGATCAGGAGTGAGCTCTGGGAGTGAAATTTCTCCTCCTCCCTCCTTCCAGCACTCAGAACAGTCCTGGAGCAGGGAAGCTGGACCCAGTTTTGTCAGGAACCAGAGTGGAGGTGTGATGCAGGACCACACCTGAAGTGCTCCTGTGGGAGCCCCGCGAGCCCCCGCGGTGTTGACGTCAGGTCTTCATTACCAACTGTTTTGCGCTGGAGATCTACTTCTATTGGGCCACAACACTTGCTAATGTAGCCAGAGCCATTCATCCTTTGAAGGCCCTTTTACACTGTCAAAACAGCAAGGAAGGGGCCTCTGTGCATTAGAAACCAGGCCCAAGGCACTCGGCAGCTGAGTATCAGTCTTCTGTTTTTTACATGAATAGTCCCATTGAAGTGAATGAGTTTATTCATTCAAGTGAGGCAAGTAAAATTTGGGCCAATGGTGTGCACTTTGTGTAAAAATATCTGCAAAGATTTACAGTATTCCCACACACAGATAAGATTATACTTGGCCAATTTTACCTCCTACTTGTCTTGCACAGTGACCCAATTTCACAAATTGATACAGGCATGAGTCTCTGACCGAGCAGTGCTGGACACGGTGGTTCTGGAAGTTCAGCACATGGGCTTTTCCAGGATTAGTCACTAGAATAATACTATCATCCTTGTTTTGATTAGCAGATCAAAAATTTGGGCATGTTTTAGACAGGATCATTTATATGTTTCAGTGACATTTTTAAATGGTCACGGCAACATTTCTGTATTCATTAGCAGTGGGAATCTCAATTTAACAAGGAATTGGACTCAAAGTATTTGAGGCTGTCTCTTTAAATCTCTTCAGTAATACTGAGCACACAGATTTGAAAACCCAAAGGACTTTTTTTTTCCTGGAAAATCACTCTTTATTTAACATATGATAACTCTGTTATGAAACTTTAGATTTAACAGGCTATCCACTGTGTGTTATTTAAGAAGCAAGTAACTAGAGGTTATTAAGAACATATTGATTGAGTTATAAGAAATATGTAATAAAGTCATATTTGGTTACATAACAATTAACTCTGCATCAATGTGTTTTTTAGAGGCAGATGGCATTTATTTAACACACAATAAGCATCTTCTGAAATCTAAATTAAATTGGAGAAACTTAATTTATCTAAAAATGATTATGGGCTGAAAAATTCTGAATTAATTTTCAGAACTATATGAGTCCTTTTCACAGGTAGGGAATAAAAGGATTTGGTTACAAAACTATAATTAAAGCAAACACTGTTCAGAGCACAAGACCTCTCTTTATCAATTCCTAACAGGATTTGATTTCCCTCCCCATACTAATCTGCAATAAGGGTGGAAAATCTCATCTGAGCAGAAAATAACAGCTCTCTGCCTAGTGGGATAAAGTGCAAGCTGGCCACTGAAATGGCCACGGTGTCCTGGCAGTGCTGGAAGGAGTTTCATCCCTGATGGAGGCAGGGGTTTCAAGGTGCTCTCCCAGCACAAAGCAGCAGTGCTGAGGCAGCTTTTTGGGTGCTAATACACTTGTAAATTTGGCCTCCTGTGCTCTGAACTGCTGTGGTCCTGAAGGACACTTCAAGTTTGCTCTCTATAAAACACCAAAGCAAGAGGTGGAGGAGAATTGCAAAATGGGATGTGAGTTAATGGTAATGCGAGAAGGTCAGTGATTTGGGAAGCTCTCTGCCAGGACTCCCGTAGCTCCTGCAGCTCATCCAAGAGCTGCATAAGAGCATTTAGATGAACTACCCAGTTACTCAGGTCCTACTGGGGCAGAATTGCTCTGAATATGGGCTGCAATGAAGTGCCACTCCTACACAGAGCCCTCCATTTTCCATTATTGATATCACATAGCTGCATGCCTGCCAGACAGGAATATACACCCCTATGCTGACCTACAGGACAACATTCACATCATATCCAGGGGTCTGGGACTTTGACTCTGCCTTGCTCAATTCTCATCTCACATCCACAACTCAGGGGAGGGGGCAGCATGTGTCCCTGTCTACAGTCCAGCCAGCTCCTTGCCCATGATCTCTGTGTTGTAAAAACAAGATCCACTTTGTCCTTGCAAAGGGAATGTGCAAGGGGAGGAGGGGGGAACGTGCAGGCACAGCTGAAGCCCACAGGTATTCATGAACAGCAACAACAGCAGGAATCACAGGGCCGGAATCTTTGATTGAAAATTCCTCCCGTAACATATGGAGAAAGATTTGCCCTTTGCATGGCAAATCAATGGCCTTCAACTGAGTGCTACAGGCTGAGAAAGGAAGAGCAGACAACAGATCAATAACCTCCTCAGTATGAACCAATTTAGGAAAGAGCCTTAACCCAGGCTGAGCACAGCATATGACCAAGCTGCACTCCTGGAGTGGG
Source organism: Urocynchramus pylzowi (assembly GCA_013397555.1). Classification (NCBI taxonomy): domain Eukaryota; kingdom Metazoa; phylum Chordata; class Aves; order Passeriformes; family Fringillidae; genus Urocynchramus; species Urocynchramus pylzowi. Next base: position 616,573 of record VZRH01001152.1, read on the forward strand.
GCCTCCGGTTCTCCCCTTCCCATTTTTCCAGCATGAAAGTACAGAGCAGAGCATGATCACCTTTCAAAGAAGTGGCCATCGATGGGTGGGAACCACTCGAGGGTGACAGAGGTGGAGGTGCGAGCCACAATCTGGGGGGCAATCGCCACGGGAGCCGGTTTCTTGGTGGGCTGCCAGCTCTGGTAGACGAGGTCCAGGTAGCAGTGCATCCTGGCCACCTGGTTGGGCGTGAAGGAGTCGGTGCAGTCATCGTCTGGAATTCAAACAGAAGCCTCGTCAGCCACGTGGGAGAGGAGGTGGGAGCAAGGGGGAGAATTACGAGCTGGTGAATGGCAGCTCCTTGGAAGGGCTGGGCTGGGATCCCACAGCACTCCAGAGTTAATGGTCTGTGAAGGAATTAGCGCAGCCATCACTTGTGGAGGCAGGTGAAAGGAAACAATGGTTGAAAAGGAAGGAAATAAATCAATAAACGTTCCCTCCCCCTGACCTGGGATACACCTGAAACACCCAGAGACCATGCCTAAATGAGGCAGAGACACAGAGGGGAAGAAACAGAAAGCTTCAGTGAAGCACCTTCTGGGCAGGATTTGGGCCACCAGTGGAGCTCTGGGTTTAAAAGAATTTTACATTTAAAATAACATCTCTGAGAAAGGATGGAAGAGTAAAGGATGCTAGTGTAAGGAAAAAGCACTGACTGGGAGTCATGCAAACTATGGGCAACAGACTGTCAGATCTCTTCGATTAAAACACAACAGAATTTAAAAATACATAACTTTTAAAGTTCTTAAATTTTCTAATGAGCGAATAAAAATGTTCTGGAAGATCAATTCAAAATATCGTTTCAAACACTGATAAAAAAGTGAATTTTTGGTGCAGAAAAAAACTTTAGTTCTATAAAATTCTCCCCCATTACCACTATGATTCTAACCCCTTTCTGAACTTTTCACAATCATTTCTTGATATTTCTTATTTCTTTTTCATTCAAAATGGAGGAATAATTATACTGGCTGACTTCCCATAAATACCCATTTCTCATTTCATCTTGTTTTCCTCAAACATGATTTGGCAACAAGAACACATCCAGTGCCCTCTGAACACCATACAGCTTTACAACTACAATGCCCCAGAGAAGCAGAAAATTGCTGTTTCTCTATTGTGCAGATCCCAGAGGGAATAAATATGTTGTGCAAAGTCACCCAGCAAAGCTATGCTGAGGAACTCGATGCTGAGCACTTCAACCATTTTTCTGGTGTTCTTCCCATCAGATGAAAAGCTCTTGAAAACACAGAGTGTTTCTTCACATGTGCCTGCAGAGTTCCCAGCCCAGCAGAGCTCGGTCTCAGCTGGGATCCAAACAACAATGACAGTTCTGCACAGGTCAAGTGCTGCACTTCTCTGGGAAGATGCAGGTCACCGGAGGCTGCTCGAGAGTCGCGTGTAAGTTCAATATTGTGACAGCGTTAGGAGGTGCTCTGATGTTTGCAAGTCCGTGCCCTGTGGTACTCCAGAGGAACAATAAAATATTAATTTCTTCTAAAGACAAATGAGTATTTGCTGGCTAATTTAAAACCTGGCCACATCTTCCCAGAGATGCAGGCAAAAGAAGACAGCTGCGGTCGGGATCCTGCTCAGACTCCAGCCCTCCCACAGTAGGGACACACCAGCTCACGTGTTTTCCTGTGTCTCTCCCAATTCCACTGAGCAGTGACACTCCTCTGATCAAACATGCACAGCAAATAGACACACACCACCCGCTTGATAATATCTACAAATCCCTGTGGGTATGCAAAAAGCTGCTTTAATGTGACATCTCTGGATTTCCTCAATAATTATCGATGGTCTACCCCTGAGCATGCTGTAAAAGCCATAAATATTCTTCACAGAAGCACAGAAGGAGACAAAGGCCCTTAATAGCCATCATAAAAGAACAATAAAATATATATAGGACAAAGCAGTGGGACAATGGCACAGGAGAAAGATGACCTGCATTCTCAGTCTGTTTAAACATCAGCACAGCCTGTGTCCAGGGGGAGGGGAAGGGAGGAGAGGTGAGGGAGAAAGGTGTTCCACTCAATACCAAGAAAGGTTCAAGATCCTCAGATAAAGCAATAATTAGAGAAATTCTATGCTTAGCTGGGATGATTACTCCAACAGAATTCAGAGGGAGAATTTGCAATGATTTCATGAAAAGTCATCTAAAATACTAACTTATCTTTTATTTGGGAACACCACAGCTATTTGGACTTGTAAAAATAATTTACAAGTCCTATTTCTCACACTACCTAATCTTTTGGCCATTGTAACTTGTTATTCCAGGAAAAATAAAAATTATCAGTCAAAGTCTGTGCTTTGCTCAGGGCTGGGGGTAGCTGTACAGATGGATGGGACAGGAACAGACAGACAAATACAATAGGATCAAGCTGTACACGAGCAGCAAAACAGAAATGAAAGAAAGGCAATTCCTAGAACTGCATGACCTCAGCCTACATGTTTCAAAGGTATTTTGACAGCAATTTGATATCCTGATATATTTTACTCCACTGGCAACAACAGAAAAGCAAACAGATTCATGCTTGAGCTCTAGAGATATCTATCATGTCGCTTCACTTAATTTTTCAAGGAAAAAGAAGAGGTTTCAGCTCAGAACACCAGCACACATGTAGCTCCCAGGAGCAGATGGGTATCTCTGTGGTCTGCCTCTGCCTCAGCTGGCAAGGCAAGTTCTCTTTGGAAGATAAGAGCTCAGAGTTTTGAAACAGGCACGTTCCACTCCTCACCACATCCACACGAGCTGATTTGGTGGGGAAATTTTGTCATCTGTGGCCCTGTCTTATCTGAGGGATGTTGCCATGAGGCTGGACTTGGTGCTCAGGCTCCCTGCCCGACCACAGCACAGAGCACACTGAGGAGCTGACTTGGTGTGTTTGTCCCTGAAAACACCCTCTAAACAAATAGAAAAATAGAGAGAAAACTCGGCATTGCTTTTAGCTAGTGCCACAAAGGGCATAAAAGCATTTTGGTTATAAATCATTTCAATCCATGCCCCAGATGACATTAAACACTTTGCTTCTCCACAGTTTTATTACAGAATAAGCACTCCTGTGACCTTTTGAGTGAGAAATCTGTGGTTTTGCCTGGAGTATAAAGGTGCCCTTCAGTGTCTGTAAGTATATTGGTTGTCTTTAAAATGTTGTTGATTCTGTCAGCTCACTGTCATAGATTGTCACTACAGAGAGACCCTGACAAAATAAGGGGAAATACAAGTCAAGGTATCCCTGCTCCTTCTGAGAAATAACAGAGGAGCTTTCAGCTCCCCTTGAGCTTCCAGAGGTGCATCAAGGACCCACTCCAGCCTCATCCAATGGGACAGAGTCACAGGAGCAAATGCCCTCTTTGGGATATGCTTTGTTGGGAGAATGCACATCTGGGCAGCAGAGCTGGGCCGGCAGAGTTGTAACCACATCAGCTTTTGCCTTGAGGAGTGGTTTTACCACACTGATATGGAGCCTCTGTTGTTGCACTCCCAGTACAAACCAGCACAGCACACTGGTAGTCCCTGACCAGGCAGAGTCCCACTATTCACATTCTAAAGATGGAACTGGGATGTGATTCCAAATCAAACCTAAACATGGCATTTCAACAGACACCTGGAGGCATGGGCAGTGCCTCATTAGTTGTCCACTTGTCACAGGGTTATCTGACAGCTTTGATGGTATCAATATTCATATGACATTCAATATCTCCTTGGGAGAGTATAAACAATCTCTGGATTTGAGTTTTTCAAAGACCTCATAGATCAGGCATCCAGATCTCAGAGAAACAGGGTGTCAGGTTTGCTGCAGAGCCTTTAGAAGCTGTTTTCTTAATGCTTATCTCATTTCTTCCATCCCCCAAACCTTCTGCCTGGTCTTCACATGAAACTCAGTGAATTTGGGGAAAACTGGGATAAAAGAAAAAGAGAACTAGAAGGGATTCCTGAGGCTATCAAGTCTGAACCTCATCAAGCCAGGACCTAGACCTTTATCAGCAAAAAGAAATGGACTGAGAAATCATGGGTAATACCTCAATTCTTTGTTCCTGCTCAGCCACAGACCCCCACATGAAACTCTGTGAATTTGGGGAAAACTGGGATAAAAGAAAAGGAGAACTAGAAGGGATTCCTGAGGCTATCAAGTCTGATCCCTCATCAAGCCAGGACCTAGACCTTTATCAGCATAAATAAATGGACTAAGAAATCATGGGTAATACCTCAATTCTTTGTTCCTGCTCAGCCACAGACCCCCCCCAGCAACCCGAGCGAAGGCCAGTACCTGCATAGCTCATGAAGTTACTGAAGGGTGTGTTCAGGAAACTGTGAAAACCACAGGTGTCATTGCCAGGCCCAGGGTCCCCACAGAGCTTGTGCTTGGGAGCAGGGTTGGTGTCACTGCAGAGGTCCCCAGTCTCGAAGGAGGGCTCTGTTTCCATGCACGGGTCGCTGCAGGACAGGATCTCGGAGATGCCCCTGAAAACGTGGTAGAGCCCCAGGCTGTGCCCAATTTCGTGGATCATGGTGTGTGTGTGGCCAGGGATTCCGTAGAAGGAGGGATTCAGCACGATGCCACCTGCAAGGGGAAAGAGAAAGGCTTCTAGGTTTGCCTTGTGTTCCTCAGGACAGCAGGAGAAAGGGGAAAGAACACCTTCCTAAGGGTAGCTCCTCTGGCAGTTTGTTGGATCCTCTGTAGCACAGACAGTTTTTTGCAGAAACAGACACATTTCATGCCCAGAGAAGTTTCATCTCACCCTTAATCTGGGGCTCTAAGGAGGAGGAACTGTGGGAAAAAGCTCAACATCCCAAACCAAAAATACTGCAGCAATCTAGCCTTCCAACTGAATAAACTCAATGTAGGTTTTTTGTTAACTTAGAGGAAAATCCTGCATGAAATTACTTCCTATTATGTTATTTTTGATAATTTCATGTGCTTAAAGAGTATGACTCTGCCCAGAAAGGTGTAAGCAACATATTTGACACCAAGAGTCAAACAAGACACACCTGGAACACTCTGTGTTTAATATTCCCCAGGGTAAAGATGTGAGAAAAGCCTATTAACTTCTGAAACACCCTGAGAATTGCAAAAGGCTACACCAATACTTGCAAATTGAGAGCTGGGCAAAGCAAAGTGTGCACACCCAAGGCTGGAGCAGTTTTTTCAGGGTGTCATGGAGGCAGCTTTGAAGTAACTGTCAGAAACACACTGTTCATGTACTCAGACAAGCCTGGCTTGATCTGAACTGCACAGTCCACTAATGAATATGCATTAAGTCTGAAGTGTCAAAAAAAAAAAAAATAAATCCTGGAATGTGATAACCCTGAAAGAACTATGTGGTTATTAAATGTTTGCAAAGAAAACTGGCAGTGTTTTCTGTTGTATGAATTAAGGGATGTGCAAATAAGCAAATGGCAAATTAGTGAGGATTTGCAGTACATTGAATTAATCATATGAACTATATTTTTAGCTCAGTTAGATGTACCTTTGTATTTAAAATATGCTTGATATTTTCATTATTTAGCTTGTTGATCTCAACTTTTCCAAGCCCTTTATTTAAAACTCTTTTGTATCCTGTCTATCATGAGAAGAGGAGACTGCTTTGTAAAAGTTATAGTGGGAATATAAATCTTGGACATGGTACTCTAATAATTTAGTGACAATGAGGAGAGAAAAGGTTTTGGCAGCAGGAACTTTATCAGCTGCTGTAGTACAGGGAAGATGAGATCACCGGGTTCTGATGCACCATAGACCCTTCATCCTCATCTGTCTGGAGACTTGGTTGTAAAAAACATGAAATTAGAGGAAAATGAGACCATGAAGTTCTTAAGAAGTCCTCTAAATTCCACTCTCAAACCAATTAGGTCTATACCATCCCTCACACACTCTGGCCTGTTGCCTCTTCACAACCCCTGATGACATGACTGCCTCAGCAATCAATGTCAGCACTCAGCATCCCTATGGCTGCAAGGATTTAACTCACATCTAATCTGAATTGATTTTTTGGCAATTTAAGTTCATGACTTCAAGTCCTTCCTCACACGGATATGAAGAACAGAAGATTCCCCTCCCCTTTCATCAGCTTTTATGAGATTGTCATCATCCCCACTTCAGGCTCTTTCCCTTCAGTCTGAATCACTGTAATCCCTTCAGCCTTTTCTTGGAGCTCAAGCCTTTTCCTAGACCTCCCTGACTGTGCTTCTGCTTTGATTTTTCCCCATTACCTCAGGTTTTCCTCTAAGAACAACGTCCAAAACACAACATGCAGAATTTCAGTTGAAGCTGTGTCAGTGCTGAAGGAGCACTTTGGAAGTCCTGAAGGGACACAGGCACAAAATATCAGGAGAAAAAAGATCTTCCCTCTGAGCAGAGGCACATGTGAAAATGTGCACAGGGTGGAGAGGAGTCCCATGGGCATGTACAAATACATAAAAACTATTTCAAAAAAGAGAACAGAAAATTTAAATACGTTCACAAAAGAGTGAATAAAATCTGCCACGCTGAGGCATCTTGTCTCCTATGCCACACATCTGCACCTCCTTTTCACAGCACTGAACTGTTCCTCACACCAGTTCTCCACATTCCCAATTAATTATATACAGACCTACCAGCATGCAGCTCAACAATAAACTCATGATTCCTCTCTCTCCCCCTCTATACAATACAAGCTCTGATTCTTTTGGTGCTTGGTCTCTACCAAGGTGGAGCCATTTATATACAGAGAGTACCCTGACATATTTTTTGGGGTTCTCTATCCCAAAAATAATTCCAGAGGTTCTTTTTTTCCCAGTGGCAGGAATATTGGTGAACTTCCTCAGCAGGATGTGCCTCCAGTAAAGGCTGGTTAAATTGTTCTGGCATTGGAGAGCCCTGAGGCAGCTGGAGAGGGAGATTTTATTTTTGCCTTTGTTGAAAATTTATATTTTTTATAGCTGTCAAGAATCTAAATCAATTGCAGTTTTACAGAAAAGATAAACTCCCTCACCCAGACAATCTCTATCCCAGCCTTTAGATCTGCACCACAGGACATATTTCATATTTTTTATTAAGTACATATTGGATTTATAGAAGAGAGTAAAAAAGATTAAAGATGAATTCTTACAAACCAAGCACAGGTCTGGGAGGACTATTATGACAGGAAATTATAAGCATTATTTATTTATTTTTTACTTTTTTTTTTTTCCCCCTAGCAAGTCAAATTTAATCTGTTGTCCAATGTCTATTTTTTTTCTTGTGAGATCTTTTTTTGGTCAATGAACTTGTCAATGCTCTGTAGGAGCTGAATTTAAATTGTTTTGCTCAGGCATGATGCTGACAATTAGCTTAACGAAGTGACAGAAGAACTCATCAGGGCTTTGGGCGAGCCCCAGCCCTCTTGCAGAAGGTTCTTCTTGGCACTCTGGAGCTCTCCCCATGTTCTCTGCTCCCTCCCATGGCAACACCAAGGGAAGCTGTGAAAATCCACATTTAGGGAAGGAGCAGCTCTGTTGCAGCCATATCCCACTTGCACAGTGACTGGGCCTAATGTTTCACAGAATAATCTCTGAACCTTCTGGGCTGGGAAGGGACACACAAGGATCATCAAGTCCAACTCTTCAGCAAATGGCCCACACAAACCCACAACCAGCAATCCATGCTGGTTGTCATTGCAAAGTGGTAGAAATCCCATCACTGTGGGTGCTGGTCAAGGCTGGGGTTAAGATCTGTCTTTGTTTTTGCCAGATGCTGTCTTGGGGAATAGTCACTGGTGGGCATTTACAGAACCTTCTGGTTTGGGTGATCCCAAAAGGAGCCTGCAGAGATAAAGCTGCAGGCAAGTCAGAGTGGAAGTGGTTTCAGCTCCAGCTGAGCTCAGCAGGAGTGTCAGTGTGTAAGTGCTGCTCCTTGGGAAAGGAAGTTTGCTCACACTTCTTCCAGAGCAGCTGCAGAGCTGGATGTTGTAATAAAACATCTAATAAACTGAAGGAGGGCAGCCAGTGCCAACTGCTTGGTCTGACCACGGAGCCTCTCCCTGCTGCAGAGGCAGGTGACCATAAAGACATGGCAACATCTCATCTTTGGGGTATTTTTGACTTTGGAAAAGCCCCCCTGACTGATGGCTATTCCATACAGCTCAACTTCCATTGTATGTTTTAGGATAATAAACACTGCTTGTTCTCCTCATGTAGGTTTATAGTCACCATATCCTTTTTATTTAGCTCAACATGGGGTAGGATAATATAAAAAACTGGCTGAAACAGTCTCACAACGATTTAACTTGGCTGAAACTGGACTTCACTTCCAGCCTAGGAAGGTCTGGATGAGCTGGTGAAATATCTGGAAAACCTACGTGAACTCCTGCTCAGAGAAGATGAGCAGACCAGGTTTGCAGCTCGAAGGAGGTTTGTGAAGCTAGAAGAAGCTCATACTGACTCAATCAGTGCCTTCTGAACCTTTTGAGGCTCCTCTGATGTTTTGCACAGGTCCAGTGGCACTGCAGGTGGCAGTGAGTCATTTGGGAGGCTGCAGAGCTTTGTCTGGATCCCCAGGTTCCAGCAGCAACCTGGTTATGAAACACACCAGGCAATCTGCAGGGTAGTGAAGTCCTTCCAGTTCCACTCAAGTGAACATTAGAAATACAATCCCTCAGCTGTTTGCTCTTTTGCACATTGGTAGAGAAAAATAGCAGCAGATTTTAGCTACAGTCTGTGAGCTAATTGAATACTTGCTAATGAACTAAGGATCAGAATGTAACAGGCTAAGGTTAAAGATTCACCTCTGTCTCATCCCCTCACCTATCCCCCAATCTTCTGCAAACTGCTCCCATGGAGAGAATGCCCTGCAAAGTAGCTTCACTGAAAAGGTGAAATACTTTCAGCTTGACATCATCTACAAATACCATAATATGCTTTGGGTTTATAACCTAATATTTTCCTGGTTGTGAGCCAGTATCTGGGAATCGTGAAATACTTTTTTTCCCCTGACTATATATTAGAGGAATGATAAGAAATCAGAACAGAGCTTAACGCATATTTGTCTTTCCTTCTTAGTGCCTCAAAAGAATGCTTTGCAAAGAAGAAACATCTTTATCACTCACCTAGATGCATCAAGGCTTCTTTGTCCCAGGGCCAAGTTGCCACTCCAGCCAGCTCTTCCTCAGAGGAATTGGCAAAAAAGATGTTGAGGTGTGTGGATCCATCCAGTTTGAGTATGTTCTTAAGTTCATTGACATCCAAGTATGCCCTGTAGAAAAAGAAAAGCATTTTTTTCCTAAAGGTGACACAAAAGCAACAGAACACTGAAGAAGTGCTTCAATCCAGGCAAAGGTCTTATAATACCCTGCATATCAATCACCTGAAATGTTTTAATAACCCACTCCCAAACTTTGATTACTTTGCATTCATGTAGTGAATCTCATCTAAAACTTCAGACCATTGATTAACTAAGGCCACAAAATGCGAGGTAAATACATAAAGCTGTCCACATTCTCAAGACAAGTATAGGAATCTATTTATTATGAATGTAATTAACCAAGTATTATGGTCAGTAAATCTTTTTACACCAGCAGTTAGCTTGCACATTTCCTCTAAGCTGTTTGTTGTTGTTACTTCTAATTTTCCTTCACAATAACAAGTTTCACATCCTCAGGCTGGCACCACAACTAACACCAGCTCACAGAGCCACTCCTTTAGCACCAGTGGCAGTCACTGGTGCTGAAACCCCTGTGGCCTAACCCTGACATCCCATTGCTGGTCGGGAATTGCTGCTCCCAACAGGCAAAGTTGAGCCAAGAGGTTTCCTTGCATGAGCTCTCCTCAGGAGTGGTACCATACCATGACATAAATTCCTAAGGATCCTTAGGTCCTTCCAGGGTGAGCAGCATTTCTCCTTAGCTTTTGGCATGACTGGAAATCACAGAACAATCTGTTTGCAGGCAAGCTAAGCCAATCCCTTAAGCTTGATGGCTGTTGGAAGTGCTCTTTGCTCCTTTAAGGAGTAGATTTTCTAATACTGGAATACAGGAGCTACTTGCCAGTGCACATACCATAGTGCCACACTGCTTGCACTGCTCCAACTCACAATAAAGCTGGAGAAAACAAAATGTAAGATTAAACCCATTGGTTCTCTGTTTCCAGCTCACACTGGCTTTTGATATGAAGTGTTGTGATAAGAGAAAGGCTAGAAGGGGGGTATGTTGTAGTATCTTCACTTGACAAGTGGAGACCCTAGAGAGAGGGATCACACTGAGCCAAGCATGGTTCAAAGGCTGTAAGGAACAGACACCACCATGGTCATGAGCAGGCTGATTCCTGCTTCCTGGAGTCCCCCTTTGTGAGTCTGCATGGATGTGTGTAAGGCTCACATAGCTCTCCCAAACCACACACCCCCACAAGCTCTGAGAAGGGTTCCCTGCATACTTTGCAAGACTTTTGCTCCCAGAAGGGTGAAGAAAAAAATGGGGGAGCTGGCTCAGCACCAAGATCTTTTTGTCCTTCCCCGGAGGACTCCCAAATGGAAAACACATTCATATTTCCACAATAGCTTCCCCTGCCACTTGCTGAAGTCATTGCTTCCAAAATAGATCGTGGCTGGGTGTCCCCAGGCCCTGGCTGACTCATGGAGGAAGATGTGCTCTTTGGGGACACCAGTGGAAGGGGATGTTTCCGTTCCATAGAGTGTTTATCTTCCAATCAAATGGGAATGACATCCTGAAGGACAGGTCAGCTCTGTGACCCTTTACACATTTCTCATCTCTCCAGTGTTCTCAACACATCCATGGAAAATACACAGACCTTCCCCTTAGGTCCTCGAGCTTGTCCTGCCTGGATTGGCACTGTTCAATCTGCTCCCAGGATCTGCTTTGAGCCTCAAAAAACATCTTTTCCAAGCATGGGCTCCTACTTAGACACATCCATGAGCAATAGCTTGAAATTACATGTAAGAACTGATGTGCACTTCCAAATATTGCCAGTGTGAGAGCACTGGGGGAATGTGTGACAGGGGGTGTGACCACAGGGAGGGGACAGTGTGTGCCTGCACCTATGGCAGCATCACTGACAGTGAGCAAAAGTGTAAGAGAGCGAGGGAGTGATGGGATGCTTCGTGCAAGAAGAGGGGCAGAAACAGAAGCACCTAGTCTGATCAGAACAATGTCTGTGTGTTTGTATCACAGTGGGAAGGAAGGTCCTGCTGCCTGGACTGACAGCACTGTTGGCTCTGGATGCAGATGCTTTATGCACATGCAAATCCCTGTAGGAGTAACCATAATCCAACTCCCCTCCTGAGATTACCATTTTTATCCTTCCTCTTCCCTCATGGTTTCAAATAATCTAAACTAATATTTCTTTATTCTCAGCTGTCTCTCTGCTTATCGTTTACACAATCCAATCTCCATTTATCTCCTCAGTGCATGGCCACAGTTGCTCTTTCTCTTCCATACAGGCCATGTGCTCCAACATACAGGGCTACATGGATTATTACTGCAAAAAACATCCAGAGCAGACAGCATTTAACTAATTGGCCAGTGATGGCAATGCTTCACTGAGACTGGACTCATGCCTTATGTAAATCCATCCTACTAAGTCCTTTGGACTTGGGTTTCTGATATTTCTCTGACCACTTTTCTCTGCTAGCCAAGGGAAGGCTGTGAGTGAGCAGAATGTATTCAGTGCTGGAAGAACAGAATGCCAAGAGGATTTTTAGCAAAGGATCTGCCCGGGTGTAGGTGTAAGTAGATCATGCTTGGAAGGCAATAAATGCAAACTCCTTCATGGAAGCAGCCAGCAACCCCCAGCACGTAAACGTGCCTGAGGTCTGAGCTCAGGCAGAGCCCTGGGAAGTGTGTGAGTGTGTGCCTGTGTGAGTGTGTGCCCGTGTGAGCGTGCAGGAGCAGAGATCTGAGTGTGGCACTGAGGGCTTGGACACTGCACACACGTGAGGCAGACAGGAGAATGTGAGGAACCAGTGTGTGCGTGTGTAAGAGATAAAAACACGAGCTGGAATTCCTTCCTCTCCTTCCTCCCCATGTTTCTAATAACCTCCCATCCCTATCCATCATCGCCACATTCCTACACTCAAGGAGGCATAAATTAACTACTTTTGCAGTTCATGTCCAACTCCGTAGCCGCAGGCAGCAGACCCAACAGTTACCAGGTCAAAACAGCTTTCAGTTATTGCTTTGGACTAGGCTGACTCCCCCCTGCTTTGTTATCAGCCCAGACTATCTGACCCAGCGCAATCTGCGAGCACTGCTTACACTTCTCAAGGTTATGAGGGTCCCCTGACAGAGGACATTATGTCTGTCACATGGGCTGGTGCCAGAGAGAGCCAAAGAGCCCAGCCTTTCCAGCACTGCCAAACTCGCATTTCAAAGACATGAGTGCAGTCTTGGAAAGGGATCAAAGCCTTTCCAACTGTCATTAGAATATTTCCTTTATGCATCTCTCTATGAGTGCCAGCAACATATTTCATAAAATTCATTGGCTCGAGATGGTACCTCCAATATAAACCTGAATGGGGGAACTGTCAGGGCAAGTCTATGTGGAAAACAAAACAAAACCCAAAGCACAACAAAACACGTGTAATTCCTGTAATGGAAAAAACATACGATGTTTTGAGCATGCCTTGCTGGAGAAAGCCTAATGAGCCTATTAGTGCATCATAAAAGGTCTCCTTTGCTGGAGTCTGTTTTAGACATAGAAATTCTATGGGCTGTTTAAGGCCATTTGGGACACCAAATCATATCAGGCAATGCTCACATTCCCACCCAAATCTTTTCATCGGCTTATTTGTTCAATGCATGGTTTTAGTTTTCTTTTTTCCCTCTTCTGCAGTGCAAAGAGCCCTCTGAAACTGTTCTGTGCAGCAGCTCACTGCTATCCAGAGAACCCCAGCCCTCAGTCAGGGATATGGATCCCGTGCAGTGCTCCAGTTTCAGTCTAATGGAGTTTTTAGCTCACTCAGCAGTGTCGCTCAGCAGCCCTACCCATCACACAGCCCACCCCATCAGTCACCCAGCCATTATCCCCGTGCCTGTCTCATCTGTCAAACCCATTTCCTGTCCATTTGGGCTGTGACTCGTCCCCAGGCGATGAGGTGAAGCCCTTGGCCACCAGCCCCACCTGCCTGTGGGAGCCACTGTGAGGAGCTCCCTTTGCTGGACCTTAGCTCCACATCCAAACCCAGCCACAAACCCCTGTGCTGAGCCACAAACACAGTTGGAGATGGCTCTTAAACTCAGCTGATATCAGGTTTAATCATATTAAACCTGGTTTTGAGGACTAGAATTGGACAGGTTTGTTGGGGGTTGGCGACTTTTCTTTTCTTTTCTTTTCTTTTCTTTTCTTTTCTTTTCTTTTCTTTTCTTTTCTTTTCTTTTTTCTTTTCTTCTAGGCCAGAGAGTGGTTTCCCCAAGTTTCCCTTATGTGGCTGGGCTGCAGCCTCTTGCACTCCTGGTTGTTTTTGCAAGGAACACAGAGTCTTCCAGACCTTATTGTTAGGAAATTTCCTACTGTTTGCTCCCAGTTATTCTCTACTTGCCTTTGTTTTGGTTTGGTTTAGTTTTTTTTTCCTTCAAAGACAAGTGTCACTTTACAGCAAGAAAACAAACAGGGTACTTAAGAGATTATTTGTAAGATCCCATCCAACACAGAGTAGGAACTTTGCTCTCTGCTCACTATGGAGTATGATCTGCAACTGCCTGGTGAGTTAGGAACAGAAGGTACTACATTTCATCCTCAAAAAACCCCAGCCAACAACAGCCAAAAACCAAGAGCACCTCCTGAATTGGGAAGTCAGCCTCAAAATATCTCAATTTTCAATATCAACATACACTGTCCTAGCCTTTACCTACTGGGTTCAGCACATAGTGGGACAGGGTAAATCTGCTGGAATCACAGGGCCCCAGTGAATCACTCTTCTTCCCAAGACTCCTCAGAAGTGTCAGCCCAGCCTAAACCACGGGGCATGGTTTAGACAAAGAGAAAGCTTTTTTTTTTTTTTTGACAGCCCTGGAACACTCTCTATCAGCCTGTGACAGAACCTAGTGTGATTCCCAACATGGTGTGGCTGACAGGTCTTGGTGGTGTTCCCTGTGTCCCTCCAGGTCTCATCCTGGCCCCAGGATGCAGTGGAGCAGCAATGACCACAGCAGTCAGTGTGTGCACAGGCACCCAGCACATGTCTGTCCTGGTTGTCCAACCCACACAGAGTGCCCAAGGTTTCAGGGTGCAGTGTACACCTAGAGATTCTCAATGTCTGCAGTACAGAGCAAGAACAGTTTTGAGATAAAGGATATTCTTCCTGAAGATAGTGGCAAGAGCCACGACTGCAACAGTACTGAAAGCTGACCTTGAAATGGGGCCATTTGGCAGATGTGCACAGCTGTAATTTATCTTTTCCTCTTGTGATTTCTCAGTCCTGGGGGGTTAGGCAGCTAGCTGTCCTTTTGGAGAGGCAGTGGTGATGCCAGTGTGAGAGCTGCCTTTGGCCTCGATCATAGAGTCACAGAAAAGTGAGTCTGTAAAGGATGTCCAGAGTCCACGGCTGCCAGCCCTTCACCCCTAAGCTAAGGCATCTTTGTGTGTCACCAAGCAAACTTTTAGCTCACTTAAAACCACACATGACAAGGACTATGTCACTGTCCCAGTAACCCACAGCCCTTGTTTCAATTCCTTTATGGTAAGAAAGGTTTTGGTTTTTTTTTCTCTAAAGGTCAGCCTAAAATTTTTTTGCTCTATTAGAGGAGTATTTGTGCCATTCAACCACTGACAGGGAGATTGGATTCCCTTCTGCTTTACCAAACCTAGTACTTATTTGAAAGCCTACTATATCTCCTGTACATCATTTCATTTTTAGGCTAAAACCATCTTATTTCCTCAGCCTTTCACACTGCTTTTAAGACCTCTGCTTGTTTCTGATGCTCTTATCTGCACCCTCCACATCCTTTCCAAAGGCAGGTCATCAAAAGGGGACACAGCCCTCAATCTGAGAGTTTATCAGTGCCTTGTAACTGCTACGTTTGTCCTGTCACCTCCAGCCTGTCACAAAGACACAGAAGAGATTTCAGACCTCCAAATATTTCTGACTTAAAAAAAAAAAAAAAAAGTCAAACAAACAAACAAACAAACTGAAATGTTACCGGTCTATAAAAAAACCTGCATAAAAAAAGGCAATCTACAAACTCTCTTTAGCAGTGGACGTGCAATAAAATTTGTGTCTGACCTGATGTTAAAGATTCACCTTTGCTGGCAAATTCAATTTTGCTGCTCATTTCAGATGGATTGCCATAAATCATGTGCAGCAGGAAGCGTGCCTCATCTACACTGAGTTTAGTGTTAATTTAAGACACTGGTGTAAGTGTAGTAAAAGTCATGATAATTTATTGATAAAGGTATAAATCTTTCAGTGATTGGGACAGAGCCTGAAACAGAGCAGAACCAGAATACTACAAGTGAGAGGCTTCAGGTCCCAGTTTAGATCCAGATCACTGCCTGTGTTCACACTGAAATCCAAGTGTGTAACTGTAATTCCAGCCTCATCCAACCCAGGCAGTTGCTAGGTCATGTCCACAAGCATAAATTGCAAAGCACTGTCAGCACATGCAGGCTTGGCAGCTCTGAAAGAATTTCAGTTTATCTGCTGTAGCAAAATGTCCTCTACAGGCCCCAAATCTGATCTTCCGTTACAAGAGAGGAGAAATGTTCTGGCAAAAAAATATAATAACGATAAGGATCCAAGAAAAGCCTCTTAGGATAATTGTTCAAATGTAAATCCATCTCCTTGGGTAGGTTTGTAGCCCCTGCTGAACTCTGTGTCACTCTGTGACACTGCTACAGTGCTGTGTCACACTGCTAATGCATTCAGGTGAGCCTGCTAAACCTGGACATGGGGTTTTTACATCACTGACAGGTTTTACAGTTAAGACTGACCCCTAAGCAAAAAATAATGCAAAATAAAAGCCAACATGGCTATAAAACTCTGGGTGTTCATTGATCCCAGGTTTCCCTTTTCCAAACTGAATTAATTCTACCACTAGGCTAGTGACTCAGGCTTTACTCACCCAATTAAACAAATACGTAAAAAAAATTATAGCAGGAAAATAAGAACTTTACTGTACAAAATATGGGAATCCTTTGGGTCTGGGTTTTCTTTATCCTGCAACAGAGTCTGAGAGCACCTCCTTGCTTGAAAGTAGAGAATTTTTACAACTGTCAGGTTATTAATTTCATTCCATTTGCTTTGAAACCCAGGCTTTCCAGCAAGACAGTCCTAGAAATACACAAATTTCCACTGTAACAATAAATCCATAGGACTGAGAGGAAAAATAAACACCTGATACATAAAGGAAATTATTTGCTGTTAAGTTCTAAAATCAATATTTTCATCTTAGAACACTAAGGATGCATTCCTGCCCAGCCCTCTCTGACCTCAGAAAAGACTTTCAGTAAATGGTACAGCTTTATTTTGTGCAATCACTTAACTCCTGGAGGTTGTTAATGCAGGATCTACTTAACAGGCTAAACCACAGCAACAGGCTGGAATAAATTTGATGCCTGGACTACTCCAGACTTTGTGCTTGGTCCTCTCTTGGTTTGTTCATGTGAGCCTGCACTCTGAGCCAGCCTCTGCTCTCACTGGGCTGCACACAAATATCAGCACTGATTGTGGTGTATTTGGTCCAGTGTAAATCTAGAGTTAGAGCAAAATTTGATTCTCAAAGTGCAGTTTCAGGTTCAAATCCAAAATTTCAAAGGAAACATCAGTTGAAACGACCAATTTTTGCCCAATTTCTGGCCAAGGCAACTTGCTTTTTAAAGGAAGGAGGCGGGTTTCCTTAGATCTCCACACGGATTCTCTCAAAGGTTTGTAAATCCTTGCCAAATCCTTCACAAACGTGGGCTCAGATTCAGAAATACAGTGAAAACAGATTTTTTTTTCCTCTTTTTTTCCCCCCGGCACTTCTGCTGCTGGTTCTGGCCAGGATAAGAAAGAGCAGAGGCTCAGGGAAAAAAGATGATGCAAAAATTTTCAAATGTCTAACATGTTCTGTCTGAGCTCTGGGCAAATCTTGGGATGGCTGTTCATGTATACAACATTATATGTTCCTTCTCTCTTTATCTTTCCAGGCTTTACTGCCCAGTTCTTACACCCCACCTTTAGATAACCTTTACGTAGATTTAGAAAGAGTTGCAGTGCTACAGACCATAAATATCTGATCACTGAGCCTTCTGCTTTTGCAGGGCCTACATCCAAGAGTGGAACAACTTTTGAGTTCCCTCAAGCAGCAAGAACTGAAAAGCCCCATTTTCTTGCATGACCATAACAAATTATTAAGCTACACAGAACTCCATAATATACTACAGAAAACAACCAACTGCACAGAACTAGGAAAAGATATGCTGGCTGGCCAACTTGCAGGGAGAAAAAAAAATAGAAAACAAAGGGAAAACCTTGGCAGAGAGAATTGTGATCTTACTGTACAATTAACTTCTGAGACAGTGAGTAGGATTAAAGGATGGAACACTTCATTTAAAACAGCAAAGCATTATGAAGCATATATGCACATTTCATAGGCCTTTGAAATCAGCAACACTGGCAGGTTTATTTGTTTTGATTGTCTCTTTTTCTTTCTTTTACTACTTTGGGATTTTTTTTCTCTTCTTTTCAAGACTAGAGCCAAATGACCCATGAGAAACATACTGTAATTTGCCTCTTATCTATCCCTCATCTCCATCTGATATTCCCTCTGCCCTGGTTACCCTGATGTTTTTCCAGACTCTCCAGCCTGAACCATTGTAACAAGGAGAAAGTCAAACCATAAAGAGAGAAGTAGAGTAAGGATATTTTCAGGAACCTGTTCTGTTAAAACAGATTTCCTTTGCCACTTCATGAAAACCTCTTTTGGCTGCAGCCAACCTCATTCACATACATGGGAGAATTTAAACCCATAGAGGAAGGTGTATAAATTTCAGGCTAGTTTAACTCTCAGTTGTGCTGCTTGGCACTTGCACACTGCTTCCCCTCTGGGCCTCAGAAAGCTTCCTAAACATGAAGAGAGAAATTCCATTCTGGTCAAAGCCCTGACACCAGCCCTGCACTGCTCCAAACCCCATCCACCCGCTGAAGTGATGCTGAAGAGGACAAAACCCCTTGTGCTGGGCCTCCCCTCAAGAAATTTTACCATGAGTGAAGAAGTCATGAAACAGGCAAACAGAATATTTTTCCTTGTCTTCTGAATGGGAAAACTGACAGCAAGGATTAACTCCCCTATCCCTTTAGCCTGCATTCTCCGATAATATGGATCATCTTTCTTTTAAATAAGTGGTGTCCTGTGTTGCAGATACTTGAAGTTTTCTGCTGGTGGCCACCAATCATATTTTACGAGCCTTCACTCATATTTTACAATCTTTGGCTTCTATTTTACAATCTCCAAAAAAGTCCTGAAGGTCTCGTGCTCCACAGATGGAACATCAGCGCTCCCTACAATGAGCTGGTCCTTCCCAAATCCCTCAATTTCACCACTCCTGAAGACAAAGCAGGAGTTTATTAACTTCATAAACAGATTCTTGTGGAACCAGGCTCTGCTTTCAATGAGGCAGCAGCCACTGTTCTAATATTTGGCATCTACCACCTCTCAACCCAAAGCTTTCAAGAACAACCAACAGATATTGGCACAACAACACTGCAAAACAGCTCAAGAAAGGAATATTTTGGTTTCAATCAGCCTGTTTTTTTTTATGAAAACACCAGAGATCAGGAATGCAGTCTGTCATAAATCCATTGAAGAGGGGCAAGAGTTGGGTAGAGCCTCTGTAAATTAGAGATCTAGAGGAAACTTGTGAGTTTAAGATGGAATTTTCTTTAACTATGAGACTAACTCAGAGAAACTTCCATATTAATATTTTCTAAAAAAATTATAATACTAACATTCAACTCCAGCCTGTCTTCCTCATCTTTGTCCAGGGTCAGGCTTGAGATCACATTTGCAGCCTGTCCAAACATCTGCCTTGCTGGTGGGATCCGTGGGAGCCACAGTTGGAGTGACTTTGGTTTGGCACTTCTGGAACAGTTGGAGTGACTTTGGTTTGGCACTTCTGGAACACTGGGAAACGCTTTGTGTCCTCTCCATTGAGTGCAAGAAAGCATGCAATTACCCCATGGACACAGCCCTGTCCTGGGCTTCTGCTGCCTGTGCCCTCTACCCTTGCAGTAGCAACCTTTTGTAGGTGGGATGGGTCAGGATCCTGGGTAGGCTCCATGGGTCACATATGGGGGAATATTTGGGATTTTTAGGAAGCAGCACACAGGTCTGGGTTGGGAGCACTGTGGCCATGGAGTGCTCGCAGTGCAGTTCCTGCTCCTGCAGAAGGGGACATGTGGCACTGTCCCTGCCAGTGCTGCTGGCACTTTAAGGGGCTGCTCCTTCAGCATCTTCCCTAATTACCACACAGCAAAAAATGCAGGGTGGAAAAAGAACAAGATCAAATTCTTCGCTCCTTTCATCCCAGTTTTTGACACTAATCCTCCCTGCACATAAACCCCGTGCCACAAAGGGAGATATACATTGAGATTGGAATGAAGAGCAACTTGGAATCAGGCCGACATCAACATAAAAAATAAAATAAAATCACATAAAATCACAAAGGACCTAGCATGTTTATTGCAGATCCTTCTGGAGTTGATGGGCCAAAATAACCACTCCAAATATGCAGCTTGCAAAACATCCCTTTTGCTTTGGAGGTGCCGCTTCTTTTCTGTTTTCATTTTTACAATTCATGGACTTCCAAATCTCCTCTCTTAACCTCCTGGCTGGACTGTGCATGAAGCAGGTCCTGCTGCAGTGGGAAGACCATCAATGATTAGGACAATCCCAATCTTCCTCTTTTGTGAGAATGAAATGAAAATCTGATTCAAAAGAGTCTAGCTGAAATTTCCTTTTATTTCATCTTATGCAGAAAAGTGTAGGAGACACCCAAGTGAGATCACAAAGAACACAGTCTGGTGATGGAAACTTCAGTTCAAGGAAACGAAGTGTCCTGCAAGAGAAGCCTCACATTTTCAAGGTTCAGGAGATTGTTTTATCCCTGTCACAACAAAGGAATTATATTTCTCTCTATTTGGTTTCTAGGGAGTTTTTTTCAGGGGATATTGATGGATCATAACAATAAATCTTTATCTTCAGCTGTGAAACCTTGAATACACTTTTTAAGGAAAAGAAAAGATTGAATAGTCAGATGCAAAGGACTACTAAATATTATGAGATTTACAAAAGCTGGTTACTCTTGTTCTTTTCCAGCCATGACGAGATTACAAGGAAATAGAAAATGTCAGTTGCTGAAACAGAAATTTTACATGAGAACATTTAGCTTTGAAGTTCCCAGAATCCACAGTCAATTGCCAGGTGATCTGGCAGAAACAACAACACACCTGCAGTGAAAATAGTTCAGAGTTGCAAAAAGAAAATATTGTGGACAGTGTACTTCCTAAAGCCAATTTTTTTTTTTTTTTTAATTTCTACTCTTGCTCTCTAGGAAAACAGAAAGAAATGAATAAAAGAGCAGGAGAGCAATGTAGTAGATCATACCTTTGTCAAGGAGACTGCTGGGAAGCAAAACATGCCAACAGCGTCTGTAACAGACACCACAAACATAATGAACTCCTTGACATTGAATTCCTGCCCCTCATTTCTCTCTGCTGGGCCCAAGACAAGACACAGGAGGAAAGATGTAAATGAGCCTTTTCCAAACACTCAAGAACTTTCAGAATTTCTGTTTTTTAAACCTGTGCAGGACCCACAGCTCCTGCACAGATCCCTGGTGTGCATTTGTGCTTCCCAGAGTGGACAGTTCCTGAACTGGAGGAAGTAGCCAGCAGAAAATCAGCAGTGGGCAGCAGCCTGAGCCAGTGCCCAGGTCAGGAGTTGGAGGGAAGGACGTTTGGATTTCCTCACATATGGATCTGCTAACGTGTGTACCAGAAAACAGGCGCTATCAGCCCAAAACACAAGGCTGATTGTAAGCGCTCCCTGGGGGACACATTTCCCCAGACCCTGCTAAATTGGACTGGCAGCTTATGAAACACACAGCTCTGATCCAGCATGTAACTGTAAACTATAGGAAATCATACCCATATATTTGGCCTTCAGACACAAGTGCAGAAATTGCCTGTTTTGGCACCACACGCCTGTGGATCCACGTGAATCAAACCCAGACCTCTTGCAGAGGGCTCTGAGAATGCAAAGATCTGTTCTCCACTGTTAAATGATAGCTCAAGAGGGGGAAAACTCTAATTTTCCTTTATGGCAAAATTCTTGAGCAACTTTTGCCCTGATCACGACTGCTATGGACAGGCCATGAAGTTTAATTTCTCCATAAATTTGCACTGTACTTGCTCATTCAGCCACACATCAGCTTTTACTCTGGTTTGCTCCTGTAATTTATTGCTGATGTGTCACTAACCACTTCTACAGCACTTAAGATCTCGATGGCTACAAAATCAACTCTGCAAAGGATCTGGCAAAAACTTCAGATTGTCATTTTTGTCCCTGCACACAGACCCCGAATTACACAAACCCATACTGACAAAGCTTTTGTTAGCATGAGATGTCTTGCACCTCCCTGTCATAGGCAGAGGAGGACTGTTATGGATTCCCTCACTTCCACAACTCTGTGCCAGCCCAAGCACTTTGCAAAACTTGACATGCTGTCTTACTCAGTTGTGGGGGAAGAGAAGGCATCATGCAAGCACTATTGGACTATCTCCTCATAATGATTTTACAAATCAAAAACTAGAAATTCTTCAGGTATTGTTCCTAGGAGGGTATAAAAAGAACTTTGTGTCTGATCAAGATGAGAATAGTTGAAGGTTTGAGCCTGACTTAAGACATAATCACAGAGTCAATTAAATTGAAAAAGACCTCTGAGGCCTTTAAGTCCAACCTATAACCAAACACCACCTTGTCAACAACACCACATCCCTAAATTCCACCTTCAGACTTTCATTAAACACCTCCAGGCATGGTAACTCCACCACCCCCCTGGGCAGCCCATTCCAGTATCTAATCACCCTTTATAAATAGGACATTTTATAGCACAAACACGAGAATAAATCTATCCCCAAAAGTAAATCTGTCAGAAGAATACTGACTGCATGAGGAGGGAGCCAGGAACTTGCAGCCCTTTTCTGAATCAAATTGGATGCAGGGAGGGAAATCAAACAGTGCAGATTTCTCCAGGCAAACTGGGAGAAACACTCTGATGTGTCTGAAGGAAGTATTTTACTCTGTGTTTGGAAGTTTATCATGACCGATCAATTCTGGAGGAATTAGTGAGTGTGTTCTGGGTTTTGGCACTGACACAGTCGTGGTAAAAATGCTGGAGGCAAAAGGGAAGTGATTTTTATAATGCTGTGAACTGTTGCCATCAATCCTTACCCAGAACATTTCTCCAGCTTACTCCAGTGCAGTTCTGTTCTATAGGAGCTTTGCTCTGAGCTCTCACCCTTCGTCTCAGGAAGGCTCCCAGCTTCTCATGTTCTCTGGATGGGGAGAGCGAAGCCAAAGACCAAGGTCTTTGGGAGTTCAATCTTTCTGTGGACTTCAAAGAGCTTGGGATATGCAGCTTAGTCCAGGCAGAAAGCAGAACATCCATTTGGAACAACATTATGTACTTAAAAATAGGAAATGTGGAATGATTGTTAAGGAACACAGCATGATGGGGGAGCCTGACGTGAACGGCAAATGAATTTAGACTCCTGTTTTTGGGCTCTAAACTTTGTGCTCTAAATCCTAGTGCAAGGATCTACCTTTTCCCAGCAATTATAAAGACTTTTAAGATTTAATTCTCTCAATCATGACTATACTTGTAGTGAACAGATGGCAGGAACAGTTCCCTAAGGAACTGAGAAACAAATACAAATAGCCAATGCTCATCCTCAGCTCTCAGTGCAGTAAGAGTGACACCTCACATTTTGGGAGGAATCAACATGAAGGCAAAATAAAACCCCTTAACCAGAAATGCCAAGCCCAAACTTATTCAGGTGTTTTGAATAATATAAGTTTATGCAATTATGACTATTCCTCAGGCATGCCTGTGTTTGCCTCCAGATCCATTTTCAGGGATTGAGGACAGGAATAGAGCATCATCAAGCTCATGGGAAACAGGAGATCACAGAAAAATGTTGTTTTGTAATTGTTCTCAGCCAGTTGTGCAAACCTAAGCAGTTCAGATAGTTTGGAA
The DNA here is from genome assembly GCA_013397555.1 of Urocynchramus pylzowi. Taxonomy (NCBI): domain Eukaryota; kingdom Metazoa; phylum Chordata; class Aves; order Passeriformes; family Fringillidae; genus Urocynchramus; species Urocynchramus pylzowi. The sequence goes on from VZRH01001152.1 coordinate 639,815, forward strand.
ATATTTCCATTCTCTCTGACACTCACGTGAATCAAACTAAGCTCTGGCTTTTCTGGTGTCTACCCGCATTCTCTAAATGAGTGTAGCTCTCTTTATTTAATTGAAATTTGCCACCAGTTAATCTGTCCCTGTCTCTTTTTCAATTAAAAAAAATCAAATTAAGTAATTAAGGAAACACAAAGCAATTTAAAGCAAAGCTTTTCAAAGTGTAAAGGGGATTTTGATACCCACACTCTCCCAATAGTCAGTAGATCTTTTCTTGGCCTGAGATGTAACTCCCCATTGTGCCTTTGGAAGGTGCACAAAAAATGTGCAGATGATTACAGTGATGGGTCTATTAATTGATAGCTTCTGGATTTTGTGATATTTAATCAATGTCTGAGTTCTGACTTCAAAAACAGCTTTAATTGTCTCACTCCTCTCTGCTCAATGCTCCCAAACCTGTCATCTTCGATACGCAAATACAATTTGTGAGTCTGACAGGGCCACCAGTCTCATTACATTGCATCATGGAAATTAGAAATGAATCAATAAACAGGGAGGCAAACTCCTGATCAGCTCCTTCCATCCACACAATGTGGAATTCTTCACATTTTACCCCTAATCCCACTCTGAGCAAAATGAAATGTCTCCAGGGTCAGGAATGCCTCCGCTTCCTTTTGGTATTTAATCACATCTCAGAAAAGCTGATATTTCGTGTCTATGTGTCTTATCTTCATCCTCTGTACACTTTGTGCCGTTTAATGCTGAAGAAATAATTCAGCAACATGCTTCATGTGATGGGGCAGATCCTTAATAGAGGAGAAATGCTGGCATGGCCCAAAGTTACAGATTAAATCTCCTCCTTGGCATATTCATTTTTACTGTGTCTTCCAGCATAATTTCAACATGGAATTTTCCTGACATAAATCCCACAGGTTTCCCTCTTCCCCTCCACACCACACTGCGTAGCTCTGTGTTTTGGTAAATCTCATCTATTAATAGTTGCCCTCTGTGGCTATAAAAAAATACCTCAGTAGTCAAAAGGCAGCCCTTGGTAGGGAGCAGCTGTGGATGCCTGAACACACGCAGGACCCAGCATCACACAGCAAAGCCCTTTCTTGGCTCCGTGTCAGAGCAAACCGATTAAATATGGCCATGGAAAGCTAATGGAAAAGGAGCCCCTTCCCTGCAAGAGGGAGAGAGAGACTGGCTCCAGCACTAGGCTGGAGAGCATCAGGGTATTTCCATTTTCTCACTGACATTTTCTTTTTCCTTTTTTAACTCAGCAAACCCCCTCCCGTGTCTTCCTCACTTCACCCTTCTGCCAAGTCCCAATAAAATCTTGCACTTAAAGAAATAGGACAAAGACGTCATCGCAGCGAGTAGCAAAGGTTCAGGGTAAATTTTAAGGTCTAGTCTACTTTTTTTTTTTTTTTTTTTTTTGTTTTATTATGATTATTTTTTAATTTTATTTTCAGTGGCCAGATTGTTCTCATTACATTCCTTTGCCATTACTGNTTTAACTGATTAAAGCATTTCTGCTCTTCCTGTGCTTTCAGCAGCATCCTGGGTAACTCAGGGGAAATTCAAACCAACCAGCTGTGATCTGTATTACAAAGTCGAGGCTGGAAATACAACACAAGGATGTTGATGGGGCCATACTGGAGAGGGTGAAAGGAGAGGAATGTTGTCTCCTGCTGAAGTGACAAAGTGCTTTTATGTGTTGGAATGAGAAATACTCAGCTTAGCAAAAGATACAGGGAATTGCTCCTCCTCTCTGGTGCTGCAGGGTACCAGTCCCAGCATGGAGCTGCTGGTGGGTGACAAAGGACCTGACTCCCTGTGGCAGGACTTGTCCCCAGATTTCAACTTGAATTTTCATTTGCATGAACTAAAGTTGTTGAAAATCCTCAAGAACTTCTGAATTTCAGGGTTATCCATGCAAAATGTACAATGCCACAGTGAGGGAAGGGAAGGGAAAGGGAAAGGGAAAGGGAAAGGGAAAGGGAAAGGGAAAGGGAAAGGGAAAGGGAAAGGGAAATGCACGGCGGCCTACGACGACACACAGC